>BTRK01000004.1:26253244-26492014 GCA_036245805.1 Pristionchus mayeri | reverse complement strand
GTACGGATGCACGGTAAAAATAAGTATTTCTGTTGATGTGCAGTTAGGGTCAAGTTAAAAAAATGAGTGTATTTTCTGGAAGGCCATTCGCAGCGGACCAGATTCACAAGTTGTATTGTGATATCCGTATGACATACTTTTCGCATGTGACTTGATATTTGCCGTATCCTAACTCTCCACGGATTGCTGGACCGAAACGTAATCATTAAAACAATTTGTCGATGTAGCGTTGTCTTCATACCATTGGTGGGCACCATCGAAGCCAGCTGTGAACCACCCCCCGGTTTTCGGATTGGACACCCCAGGTTTTTGGAAAATTTTGTCACAAAAACGATCATTTACGATCACCCCCCCCCCCCCCCCTTTTGACCCTAAACACCCCCTGTTTTCGATTTCCAGTGTCAACCCCCGCCCACCTATGCTTCATACTGTGGCCTCAATACCGATTGTATATGCTTGTTCCAATGTGCGATAGAAAGAGTAGGCAAGTAGTAACGATCGTATATACCAATATGTCAATCAGGTGGCAAGAAAAGGCGAGGTGTTTCAGAATCAACATTTTGAAAATCTCACATTACTTTCTGATCATCCTGATAAATCTCAAAGAGTTAAGTACCGTTGCCGAAATTTCACCCCCCCCCCCTTCAATAACTGAAGCCGCACTTACAATGGGTGATACAGTATCCTTCGAAGACGGGAACGGCAGAAGTGTGAGTGGCTCCACTGTCGACGATCAGTCCATGGGTGCGACCATTCGCAAATCTTAGAAAAAGAATAATTAAATGCAAATTGTTCGAAAGGAGGGCTAGGTCTCCCCCATTTCCACCAACGTCAATATACTTGAGATAATAAAATCGTACGCTGTTAGTACTGCATTCTTGACTAAATGGAAAGCAGGAAGCTTGTACTTCTCGAACATTATCTCACACAATTTCTCTCGCTTCGCGCGATCATTCCACTGAAATAGAAATAAGTTAAAACATTGGCCATAAACAAAGATAGAAAGAGAATAATACCGCGGGTTCAGTAAAGAGAGCGGGATGGAATTCGCTCTTAGCTCCCAGTCCATGGCTATAGATGTGATCAAGCATATTCTCGAAGAGATCCCAATCCTCCACTCAAAAGTATTCAATATTATTACATGGCCTGACACCCCCCCCCCCCCCAATGACATAATGATAATAGAACGTAGCAACAATGAGTATTGTTAGTTTTTCAAATGGCTGTATGGAGAAGATTAACAATAAAATTACCCATGCAATCCTTCATGAACGTCTTCATTTCGCATTCTTCTCGCGGGACAGTCACTTTAGTCGTCCCGATAAAAGTTTTCCGTCCTTTTCCAATCGTTTCGCCGTTTTCGTCCTTCAATGCGTGGGAATATAATGCGTAGCAATAACCATTGGAAAGTTGCAGTAATCCTTCCGTAAATCACTGAATATGCGTAGAAAAACCGCTCCTCCCTTATCATTAATTTGAAATAACTCGCCATTCTCTTCTTTGTCTTAGAAACATAGGAATAGCTAGTGTTTCGCCGTTTTAGTGCATTGAATGACAATATCTTGAACGGCCATTACGGTGCTTTTGGACATCGTGGCCGGAGCAATGCCGAAGTTAAACTCTATTCCACTGCTTGGTTCGTTTCTTCTATTGCTAATTCTCATTTTTCAACTTTAATACTTCGAGTCACGAGTGAAAACTATGTGATTCGTGGTCCTATCTGCCACCATTGGTCCATTTTATGGTCTAATCGACTATGTTAACACCGGATTTGGTACTGTATGTAACTGTAAGAAAAAGAACAATGAAAAAGAAAAATAGATGGAATGCTAGGATACTACATCGTCGCTGAGATGTTCGCGTGTGCTTTGGCAGTGGCTGTCTCAATGGGACTGATTAATAAGTTAGGATGGGATAGTGCGACCCGAAAAAAGGGGGGGGGGTGACAATTGCCCAAACGACAATTGCTCAAATCGTTGCCGTTCGCTTGCAATTTGGCGCATCGACTTGGAAGTTGGAAGTTGTTGTTAACCAGTATGCGCTCCAATACATTTGCATATATTAGTCATGTTAATAGGCGAACATGAGTTTCAACGTATAGGAGGTCAGGAAAACTCGTAAACCACGACCCCCTATACGTTGATTTGGAGTGAAACTCAAGTTCACCTCGTAACAAGACCAATAAATGAAAATGTGTGGGAGCGCATACTAGTTACAATGAAACAAGTCGCAAGTGAACGGCAACGAGTTGAGCAATGGTCACCCCCCCCCCCCCGAAAAAAAGTAGTGAAGTGTCATCCGATGAGGAGCCACATACCAACGTTTCGGATCGCCTGTGGCATCGGGACAGGACATTTCGCGTACAAGAAAGCCAAATCTAGGGACCGCGGAGCTCCGTCCTTTCTGCCGTTCACCATTTTTTGCATTGGGAAAACTCACACACCATCACACCACCATTTTATTTATTTATTTTCTCGGGTTAAATTTATTTTAATTAATTACTTTTTGCGTACAATCAATAGAGCATCATCTGAAGATACAAAATCTTAACTGAATTAATTAATTTAGTGGTTGTAAAACAAAAATAAATGGATTGTTAGAAAATTGCGCTTCACATTTTTCTAATGATTTGTATTTTTCTCTTTAAATCGGAGTGCACAGTTTTAGTGCTCTATTCAGTTGATTGCGCTAACCATCCCTGCACTCTGTAGAGGAACTAGTGATGCTCGGGGTTCGTTCGCAAGCATGATATATGACTCTTTCTGAGACACTGTCGTCACTTTTGTCAGTTAATCTTGATTTTCTCCATTTTTCTGAGTGCACAGTTTGACTTGAACCTTTAATCACATGCAGCCACCTTCCCTCCGTCCTAAACAAGTGCTAAAAATGACGGTCCGTCGTTCGCAGACTTGTATACAGCAGTCCAAGTTCAAAATGGGCAAACGCTCGATTCTAGGGCTGCACAGCAGTAGAGCGTGATTAATTGGTCTTGAGCCCATCGTTCGCATATGTTATCAAATTAAACAGTAAAAAATAAAAATGTAATAATGATACAATGCATTAATTTATTTTTGAAAACAACATTGTCTCAGAAGTAACAAATTCGCCCAAACTCAACCAAAAAATTACGGTAGATCTCTGGTAAATTGTGTATTTTTAAAGGCATATTTATTAGTGCTGTTATTTTTTCAATGACGATTATTGTTCTTAATCGATTCCGCAACCTCGATTTCATAAGATAAGAATTGCGGAATTGATATAGAATGCATTTTTTAACACCCCTCCGCGGTTCCTAGCCAAATCTCCACCCATAAAACCACCGCAAAATTGTAACATGGTCCGTGCTTCATCCCGCAGTTCAGAAAATCGGAGCCAGAAAAAATATATTACAATAACCCTGACATTTTTGTCTTAAGCCAACATTCACTCACGGCCCTTCGCTCCCCCGCTTTAGAAACGGTCATAAATGGACGGAGTTCCCCCTCTTCTTTTCGCTTTGGGGACCCAGTTCATTTCCAGCGCGCGTTGCGGTTACGCGTTACGATTTCAATTTCGTATTCCCGCGGCGCGCTAACGCGCGTTGCGGTTGCGCGTAATGCGGTTATGCGTCGGCTAGCCCTTCCCAGCTAATTATATTTTGCTCTTGTATTTTCTATATTATAAGAAAAATCAATAAACGTAAATTATCGATCGAATATTAATAATAAAAAAATATGCTGGTAAGAAACCCCGCCCTCTTTTCTTTCGAAACTCCCGCCACAGAAGTGCGCGCACGCGCCCATGAAGGTGCGCTGTTGTCCCGCAACCCCTCTACTGCCTAAATCCGAGCGGAAAAATCCAATAGCCTGAATCGCCGTGTTCACTGGTCAAAGTGGATGCAGACTTTTTTAAAAATATTTCCTCGGTAGTGTTGATAAGCCCATACAAGGCGGAATTGTTTGGAAAGTACCCAACAGTAAGCAAAAAATGAAAAAGATTGGTAAAAATTACTACACAGGTCGGGACTCGAACCCACAATACCATAAGATGAAATTTACAGCGTCTTAGACCACTATGCCACTATGTATTCTATCTTAGGGGAACTGTGCCTTTTCAACTGTGTCGTTGAATACTCTATAACGAAGAAAAATGAAATTTTAGAAGTGTTAAATGTTTTCGTGGTGGTCGATACACGTGGGCTCAGAATAAATCCCACTGAACAAGAAAAGTATAACTAGAGCGGACCTCGGGCGGGAAAATTGGCCACCGTTTCACCAATTGATAGTTATGAAAATCGTTGCGAGAGTTAGTCATTCATAAAGTGTGCAAAAGTCACATCTCACAATGCGATAAATCTCCTCCTTGCGTATCGATTCAAGTACGTGCTAACCACCTACGCAGTCACACCACTTATCGCGAACTACTCTAGTAAATGATGTGCTAGTAGCTTTGCAGAAATTATACGTTTTTTTCCCGCAAAAACTTTTGAACGGTCCAAGCTGTCCAGACTTTTTGTACTAGGCTGAGCCTACGTGCGATAGTTTCCTATCTTTAACCCAGTTTTTTAAAAAAAGGGATCAAACAACTGACCTTTAAATCAGCGTTTTCTTGTACACCGACCACACTCGGAATGTCCAGCTTAAATTTTTTAATAAAATAAAGTACTACCATTACTAACTACTAATATATATATTAATTAAATATATACATATATATATATTTAATTAATAAAAAAATATTTTTAAAAATAATTTAGGTTACTACAACCGACACAATGACACAATTACGCTTCTCATAAAAAAAGAGGACTGACCTTTGGATACTCATCACCAGCATATCCTGCACGCACCGTGTGTGAACCAAAATCGAAAACTAAGGCCCCCACTTCGTCTAAAAAACAACAGAATAAAATTTTAGTAAAAACTGGACACGAAATTTTCAGTAACCTCCTCCGTATATTCCTCCGCTCATTGTCTCGAATCTCCCAAGTATGAAAAGGAAATCTATAACAGTCGGGACTGGAAATTAATTCAGATTCAAACGATCGAGGAAGACAACAAAAAAGAACAAGAAACCGCATTTAAATTGGAAGCTGCAATTCCCGTAATTCAAAACAGAGCTCCTCAATCACTGGCAGCACAATCAACTAAACATAGTAAACTTTAACGCTCATGCGTCATTTGATAGTATTGTTGCAACCTGTTGATATTACCTGCTTTAAGACTACCCTCAAAAGAGTTTTGTCCACAAAATTCATGTAATGTTAATAATATATTGAAACCATCTCAAGGAACTTATAATTAATCTTAGTAAATTATCTTCATGACACACCGCGATACATCGACCTACCGGACCATGGTCCGGGACCATCTACACTTTTTTGTCATTTTTTTTCTTTTTTTCTTTCTCATATCCGTCTTGGATTGATAGTATTGTTGCAACCTATTGATATTACCTGCTTTAAGACTACCCTCAAAAGAGTTTTGTCCACAAAATTCATGTAATGTTAATAATATATTGAAACCATCTCAAGGAACTTATAATTAATCTTAGTAAATTATCTTCATGACACACCGCGATACATCGACCTACCGGACCATGGTCCGGGACCATCTACACTTTTTTGTCATTTTTTTTCTTTTTTTCTTTCTCATATCCGTCTTGGATACTTGTTATGCAGATCATATTTTTCAATTTATCATATTCCTATAAGCAAGAGCAATTGATCACAGCCGTTAAGGTATGACGGAAGCTTCTTCGGTTGTACCTACTGGAGCTTTGGCCAGTATTGCGGATTATGCAAGCGAATCGGAGTACGAAGAACTAAAAGGAGGAGACAACTTGATGATCGAAATTGCTCCTGACAATTCTAATATGGAGGGAAAGAGCATCACTGTCGACACTGATCCCCAATCATCTAAACCACCTGATTTCGAAGTTTGAAGTTCTTTTTTCTTTCGCTGTATGATTCAAATTCTTAAGATCCCAGTCGATGTCATTGAAGAGGATGGGGGGGAAAGCGGTTGTGTCGGAAATGCAGCAGTTGTATGCATCCTCTCCGCTCTTGCTTCCAAATGCATGAATTCAGATTTCACTTAGTGAGAAGGATGAGTCTACGGGTGCACCCATCTCGAATCCCTTTGCAATGAGGCAGCAAATCGATCTGGAGGATTCTGGCACAGATGACGAATTACCCACTCTTAATATTTCCGACGATGATTCTGATGCCGAATTCGACAGGTTTTAGTATCCCAACTAATCCTTCGTTAAAGTTACTCCAAGAATTCTTGCATACACTGCGAAGCAGCGTAAGAAGGATTTTGATCGATCAATGGGACAAACTCCGTCAAAACGAACAAAAACGGAAGTAATTGCAAAGGATCTTGAGGTATGCGTATTTGTATACCAATTACATATTTAATCATTCCAGCGTGAATACGATAAACTCCCTCCCATCGAGAATCTTACAATCAGCGTGCAAGAATGCATTCCTATGAGGAGACTCGGGAGTGTGAAACACATAGTGGATTGTCTGGGTATGATGCCGCCATTTGTGGTATTCTCCTGTAGCATTTCAGTGGTTATCGAGGCAGATTCTGGACTCGCCATCGATTACGATTCAGTGATCTTCAGAGAAGATCGTCGTGCTTTGGGACAGGTAGGAATGATGGGAACTATTGGCTTCATAACTGAAATGAGGTATTCGACATCTTCGGAGCAGTTCGCTGCCCTTCGTATTCCATTCGATTCAATAGTGAGAAGGAAGCGAAGGATTCGGCGAGTGAGGGAATGAATGTATTCGTTGCTGAGAATGATCAATACACAAGGAAGATTATGACCGAGAATTTGAAGAAGTTAGAAGATTGGACGAGATGAAGGATTAGAGGGTCAACATTGCAGTGAGAAGCACGTGGATGGAGTACTCGTGTTGAACGAAAGAGGAGAAGAGGAGGAATTGTTCAGTGATGATGAGACGGAAGAAGCTGCGAAGAAGAGTAAGTGATCTACCATTCGAAGTGAAGGGAGGGAACCGTTTGGGGATTGTAGATGGAGGAGGAGGACGAGGAAGAGGAAGAGGAATGAAAAGAACGAGAGGAGGAGGAAGAGGTGGACACTTCAATCAGAAGAAGATGAGTTGGCCCCCCAATCAGAGAGGACGAGGAAGGGGTGAACACTCTCAATTCAGCAGTCCATATGCAGGGGGAGGAGGACCACCTATGATCGATACGAGATATATGGGAGGAGTGTAGACTAAGTCTCTATTGTTATTCGTTGTTGTGTTTGATTATGGTTGATATTGTTGATGAATATATCTTTATCTAATGAGAGGTACGGAATCGAAGGGAAGACGGGGATCGAAGTCAGAGGCGTGTGTATCCGAGCGAGATCTGAAGGAGTACTTGTAAGGGATTAGATGGGATGGGTAACCTGAGAGACTCCTCTACTTCTTCGAATTGCTGGGATCCGGGAATGATCAGTTTGAGAGCGGATATTGAAAGACATCGGAACTCATAGGAATCAGTGAGGAGATAGAGAGCAAGAGAGTAGTACACTACCCACTCACAGATTGCACCCAAGGAACTCTCAAGATAGAAGATTAGTGTACAGACAAGGAATCACTCACATCGCGCTTAGAGACTACCGTACTACCAGTTACCATAAGTGTCTTGAGTACTGTAATGAACGGATTGTAGACTGGTTTTGATATGAGGCTCACGACTTGCTGAGAAGGAAAGGACTGCCATGACGAGAGAGATACGAACGAGGAAGATTCCTAGAGGGAAGGAAGGGCTGGTGACGGAGAAAGATTGGAAGAATACCTTTACGAGGAACTGAAGAATCTACAACTAGAAGAGATAAAATGGAATGTAGAGTGATGTAGACTGAGATGGATAGATTAGAAGACAGATTGGCCCAGCCCTCGATCGACTTTATCTTGTACGCCTGAAATGAACCTGATAGAGGTATTCATATTGCGATATTCCGAGTTTTCTGGTGAGGAGAATTCTAACAGGAAAGTTAGCTGATATCTGGAGGGATAATGCAGCCCAGACTCCGATGAGCATGGTAATGAATGAGAAAGACTTCCATCGAGGGTGGGAGTGAGCACCCAGATATGAGGATATCTCTCGATGCTTGAGATATACCCAAATTGAGACTGAAAGGAATCTATAGGAAAATCATAAAGGGGACTTACACAGAATAGCTATGTGATTCATCATCATAGAATGAATTCCACTTTCTGGAGGATATCTATTAATCTCACTGAAATAATACATTTAGGGTAGTGGAAGATCTTGTGGTGCCATTAACTCACTTGAGGTATGGCCATCTAGGAGGAGCGTGTCCATTCCAGGCAGAGACTGAGTAACTGGAACAAACTGCTGACCCAATGGGGTTTGAGATACGCACCAAACGAGAAGTGACAGAACACTGTAGAAAGAGATGAAAACAGGAAGAACCCAAATATTATCGATGGCCATGACGGAGTGAATTCTAACTGCCTCATTCCTTATCACTACTCTCCTCTTTATCTATTGCTTCCTCAATTGTTCACGCACCTTTTAAGGATAGTGCTCAATTATGATCAGCTAAGATATTTCCATAGAACTATTACTAGTTGGACAGTAAATATTATTCATGAACTTCTACAGTAAGTCAATCATTTTTCTTGGAAAACATGTTGATGGAGTCATATTTTGTGAGTGTCTGCCATCTGCTTTTGGTTTAGTATATATTCACAAGCACACCTATGTACCACCTTCATGTTTCATGAATAACACAATAGACAATATTGCACGGCATTTCGCAGTCCGAATTGCAGGTTGACAAAACGACTTACAGACCCCCAAACGCACCCGTCGATCGACACGCAAAATACGCAAAATGCCGTGCACGGCGCCGTGCATTGAAAGATCGAAAAATAAAATATATAATAATTATAATTAGTTTTTGATACGATCCGGGGCCAGGGTTTCGGTTCGTGAGTGTATTTAGTGTAATTTAACGTTGACTTTAACGTAGTTAACGTATTTAACGTCAGCTTTAGTCGTAACTGCCTGCTTGTTTCGTTGTTCTTTTATCCTTACTCGATACCCCATTCCAGACTCTATCCTATGGACTTTGCTTCTCTGCTCCATCAAGCGAATAAAAACCTCAAAAATGCGTCAAAGAAAGTGAATGAAGCGCAAGATGAAGTGGACGCTGGACGAATGCGTCAATTGGATCAAATCCGCCTCCAGAAGCTCGAACGACTAAAGAAGGAAGAATTGGCTAAGCAGAGGAGGGAAGATGAGAGACGGGCACAGGTACACTTGATTTATTAGCAAAATGAGAGCAACATTCCCACACGTTAATCACATGATTCAGTTCCAAATTCCGAAGAAGAAAGCCGATTCTACCGTTGATCCGGACAGGATAAAGTCTTTCAAAGCGAAACAAGAAGAGGAAAGGCGAAAAAAGGGTGATTTCGTAACAATGGAAATGTAGGAATTTTTGCAAACTAGTTTTTATTCAAAGTCGAACCTTTTCATTTTGTAAACTATTTCTCTACTGTGGCGTTTCTGCGGAAATTCGTGTACTTCCAGAGAAAGACGAGGCGAGAAAGAAGGAAGAGCTCATAAAGTTACGGCTCGCAGCAAATGGTGGAAAAGCGAATAAGAAAATAGCGAAGCACTTCGGAGCAGATGTAATAGATCTTCAGGTATTTCGATGTGGCTTTTTTTCGTGGCTATTCATCTTTATCTTCAGGTCAAATTCGGACAGGATAAAGATCATATCGAGAAACTCCATAAGTACAAAGAGAGAGATGAGGTATGTTGATTGAAAAATTACTTTCTTTATTCACTCTATCATCTATAACATGAATATTCAACACTAAGGTATTATTTATCAAATTTTAAAGGAAGAAGCACAGCGGTTAGCTGATCATTATCGGAATGGAGTTGCAAAGGCTTTCGCCAATAAGAAGACTGTAGAAGAAAAAGTGAAGTGGGTATACATATTTCCAAGGCCATTGTTTTAATGATTGTCGGTGACGACCAAAAAATATTTCAAGTAATTAATAATTACATTGGAAGGGAGGGCGCTCGACTTAAGCAGTCAGGAATCCCCAAGAAGAATCTCACCATACTTTCGTGAGCAGATTTTTTTTTTGTATTTTTTACTCCCTTGTAACCTCTAGATATCTATGGACAATGAAGATAATTCTTTATTTTAAAAGTTCATTATTTCATTTTCAGCTCGGACGGATTCGAGAAAGGAAAGAATATAAGATCAGATAAATCTGGACTCGGGAAAGACAGAGTGAGCAATCCCATCAATTATTTCTGGTCTGCTTTAGAAAACTAGTTCCCCCTTCACTCATTACACTAATCAATCAGAAAAATAGAGGGATCAAAGAACTATGCGTGTGGTTGTTTTTTAAACTCCCGCAGTGCTTCGCAAGGACTACGGTTTAATATTTTCTCAGTTTCTTTTTCCGTTATGTTGTGAGACACGGAGTACGGATATGAGAGACCGTCTGAGAAAATTTATCAGAGGCCGTACAGCAAAAAATGAAATTTCCCCAAAAATTGTCCCTGAGGGTAACTTTTCATGTAGAGTTCGAAAATCGACCTTAGAAAGCCGTATCCCCAACCCCTCATTTCCTGTGTCGCACTGCATCTGAGCTGTCGGTTTTCGTATATCGTGAACGGTCGCTCCAAACTCCACACATATATAGTAATTCTTAAAGATCTCGATGAGATAAGCATTTTTCATGTTGTAAGTGAAGGGCTAGCTCATCTGTGAAAAAAGATACGACCGTTTGAATGTTGTAAAAAATCATCCTAAATTTGGATGCCATAATTATTCGCTTTTTTATTCTTCCATTCGATTCCTCGTTAAAAAGTACCCCTAGGGTTTTATTTTCATGGTGGTAAGACATTTCGAACAAAACTTTTCGAACTAGGACGTTTCGCACAATTTTCGTGAATTTTCATGAGCGCGCACACCACTTTAGCTATTTTCGCATTATTTAAATGATTTTTACGTAGTTTATTTATCAATTACGTTCTTGACAGTGACGAAAAATATATTAATGAGAACAAAATCCTTATTAAGAGACCGGATCGGTAAGACTCAACCATAATCGCCACCCCCCGGCCACGTCCCACCGGAATGGGAACCAGGCACCGATACTTTGTGCATGTACATACCTTGGCCCCGTATTGCACAAAGTACCACTGATTTATCGATTTGACTTGTATGCAGGAAAATACAAGTGCTCAAAGTCAAAAAATCGAAATTTCATAATTTCTGAACGGGACAAGATAGACTCAAAATCTCTTTCGCATTATACTTGGTATGCCCAATAACCAAAATTAAGCTACTCTGATCGAATCTCATTCAATTTTATTATCAAGTTTATGGTCACAAATTTCGGTTTTTGCTCAAGAATTTTAACACATGGAAAAACCAGGCCGGCTTACTGCGCTTAAAATGTACCTTGATGGAAACTACTTTGATATAACGACTTGTGAGATTGATTCACTTTTTATATTTTTGCTCCCAAAGGCTCAAATTTTTGGAATTTCAGGTTTTTCGTTCTAACTTTTTTCTTTTATATTTTATAGAAGAACAATTGACGAAAAAATGAGTTTTAAGGTTGAAGAATGTGAAAACTTATCGAAAAGTCCGATTTTGAATCGTTTCAAAAAAATTGATTTTCGAATTGTCGATTTCGTTAATGTTTGGTCATCTTAAAGTGTAGATTTTCAAAAATAACAAGATGCGCATACCGAATAAAGTAAAGAAGACTTCCACGTAAATAAGAAAATTTACATATTAGCTTCTGTACATGCTTTCAGGTCCAAATATTTACCACCGAACATTGCAAAAGTGATAATGTCGACCAAAATTTATCGATTGAAATCGACTGAAATCAAGTTGATTTGATGACAAAATATCATAAAATAATTAATAATGCACAAACAATGCAGAAAAAAACGCGGATTTCTTATTTCCAAAAAAAATGTCTCGAATTCTCGATTATTCCCTTGTTTGCACATTGAAAATTCAAGGATTTCGGTCACAAATCCACTTCTACTTAACAAAAGTTATAGAAGAGTAGTAGATGAGTAATTTCAAGGAAAAATAAGCTCAACCTATTTTTCCGTTTTCACGAAATTTTTAATCAAAGTTAGTCAAAATCGAGATCTGTCATTCTAATTTCATGTTCATTTCACTTGTTATAAGCACAATCAAGTAAAACTCAGTGGTACTATACATTTCACAACGAGCCAAATCCAGAAATAGGTTTACTTCTTTCAACGTGCGTGAAATAGATTGAATGAATTTTCAGAAATTTCAAAAAATCGATTTCTTTAGAAGAAGTCAAATTGCACTTTTGTTTGAAAAATAATACTTATCTAAAGTGTGCAAAGATAGGCTTACTCGAACGAGTCCGATTCCGCTTATAACAAGTGAAATGCACATGAAATTAAAATGTCAGATCTCGATTTTGACTAACTTTGATTAAAAATTTCGTGAAAACGGAAAAACAGTTTGAGCTTATTTTTCCTTGAGATTACTCATCTACTACTCTTCTATAACTTTTGTTAAGTAGAAGTGGATTTGAGACCGAAATCCTTGAATTTTCAATGTGCAAACAAAGGAATAATCGAGAATTCGAGACATTTTTTTGGAAATAAGAAATCCGCGTCTTTTTCGGCATTGTTTGTGCATTATTAATTATTTTATGATATTTTGTCATCAAATCAACTTGATTTCAGTCAATTTCAATCGATAAATTTTGCTCGACATTATCACTTTTACAATGTTCGGTGATAAATATTTGGACCTGAAAGCGTGTACGGAAGCTAATATGTAAATTTTCTTATTTACGTGGAAGTCTTCTTTACTTTATTCGGTATGCGCATCTTGTTATTTTTGAAAATCTACAGTTTAAGATGACCAAACATTAACGAAATCGACAATTCGAAAATCGATTTTTTTGGAACGATTCAAAATCGGACTTTTCGATAAGTTTTCACATTCTCCAACCTTAAAACTCATTTTTTCGTCAATTGTTCTTCTATAAAGTATAAATGAAAGAAGTTAGAACGAAAAACCTGAAATTCCAAACATTTGAGCCTTTGAGAGCAAAAATATAAAAAGTGAATCAATCTCACAAGTCGTTATATCAAAGTAGTTTTCATAAAGGTACATTTTAAGCGTAGTAAGCCGGCCTGGTTTTTCCATGTGTTAAAATTCTTAAGCAAAAACCGAAATTTGTGACCATAAACTTGATAATAAAATTGAATGAGATTCGATCAGAGTAGCTTAATTTTGGTTATTGGGCATACCAAGTATAATGCGAAAGAGATTTTGAGTCTATCTTGTCCCGTTCAGAAATTATGAAATTTCGATTTTTTGACTTTGAGCACTTGTATTTTCCTGCATACAAGTCAAATCGATAAATCAGTGGTACTTTGTGCAATACCGGGCCAAGGGGTGTACATGCACAAAGTATCGGGGCCTGGTTCCCATTCCAGTGGGACGTGGCCGGGGGGTGGTCGATTCTTACCGATCCAGTCTCTTAATTAAGTTTTGGGTGAAATTGTGCGAAACGTCCTAGTTCGGAATGTCGTTATTCGATTTTGTTTGTTCGAGATGTCGTATCACCATTTTCATGACAAATTTCGTTCCTGTAAAGGTCCGCCAAGATGCCGAAATAGCAGGCAGTCCATGTTTTTGCCAATATGTGCAGTTCTAAGCCGCGCCAATGTGAACTACGATTATATCTACTTGGTGTATATCTATACTAAGGTAGGGTAACAATATCCCGAAGAGAAAAATACATTATCTCAATTTTGAAAAAAAATCGTTTTTTTATGTCGATTTTGTCCATGTTTTGGCGCAGTCAACTTTCCCTTTTCAATCCCAATTCCTAATTTCCTTAGCAAATCTAGTAGTACGCCTGGGTGTAAGTCAGAAAATATTAAACATAGGGCCATCACCAATAAGTAAGGTAGGCACAAATTTGCATGAAAATGCAATGTCTCTTGGTAAAATAAAATATTTTAAATTCTTATAAGATAATTTTAGAAGAATAGTGGTTAAATAGTTACACTATACAATGGTTACAACGTCGTACAACTAAAATATGCATTGAAAATGGCACATAACCTCATCTTTTAAAAAATGAACACATGAAAATTTTTTTTTCGAAAACTACTGATATTTCGCAATAATACATACAAGTCGAGTAGTATGGTTTTGAAAAGAATTATTAATATAAAATCTGATAGATTCGCGCGAAACAGCGCTTGAATTTTAATTTTGTTCTTTTCCGATGCTCTCAATATTACTGTACAAACGGGAAGTCGGGGCTAACAGGAGTGAAGGGAGAGAGACTGGACTAACTGCCCTTATCACTCTTCTCCCTTCTGACGAAGCGACGAACAAGAAGATTTGCCGAATACCCGTAGGAATATGCTAGACTAACTGTCTAATCACCTTATCGTATCGCCGACTCAGTCAAACTCCTCGTACTCCCGATATCCCACTTGAGAACTACCCTTGAGACTGCGACTGATCACAGATCAAACCCGAACTTGTTGAGTTCAGGCTCTGGCCAGTATCAAAACAACCTCAAACTTGGGTAATTAAACCTTTATTTAGTTACGATAAAAACAAACAACAAAAACAACCTACTTTCCTCAAAAATAGACAAAAATAGGAGAAAATGCCACGAAATGACAAATGAGCGAGAGGCCAGTAAACGGGTCTCGGTAAACACAGTAAAGATTGAGACGAGAAAATAAAGAAAGATTAGTGTAACGCACAATAAATTACAAACTGAATTAGGATACGGTAATTTAATTTCTATTGATGATTCAGAAACTTAAATAGATTATTATTCTTCATTCATTATTCTTTCCATTCTTTCATTCTTCATTCTCATTTGTCGTGTGCATCTCTCCCGTCTCTCTTGACTCCTCCCCCTCTCCATATGTCTGGCGTCCCCGACAGGCACGCTCCTCTTTCTTCCGTTATTGTTCCATCCCCTGTGGCCACCGTTCCATTCACCTCTTCCTCCTTCATTCCTTCCATTGTTTCTCCCGCCATATCCATTATGCCCGTTCTCTCTTCTTCCTCTTTCGGTATTTCCCCTGTGGTCCTCCTTTCCTGACTCATTCATTCCCTTCCCTCTCTGTTCCTCCTTCTCCTTTCTCTTCTCTGGACAATTGCTGACGTAATGTCCTTCTTGGTTGAAATTGAGACAGGTCTTAACCTTTTGCTTCGGCTTGTATCTTTCTCCTCGATAGATACACGCAGACAGTCTCTCGTACTCCTCCTGACCAGCTCCTCCCACCAATCCAATAGACTCCATTCCCACTCCCTCACTGTGGAATCTACGCGAATCCACCATGAGTTGCACGTGACCCTCGCACAATTCGTGAAGTTCTGGCCAGCGCTCCAGCAGAGGGGAGCCCTCCTCCATTTTGATCCCTTTTCTTAGTGGTGGGGGCACGATCACTATCTTCGCGATCTTATTCTTCATCACATTGTTGCACATCTTCACGAGTTCTGATAGCGTGTCAAACCACCACCATCTTTGCTCCTTCCTCCACTACCAATCTCTTCACTTCCTCTCCCATCTTTACGTGGTCCTCGCACACTTTCCACTCCCAATCGCCTCTTCTTCTCTCCTTGAGTCGCGTTCCCTCGGCTTCGTGCACCACGAATGCACCGAAAATTGCCTTCTCCTCTTCTTTTTCACCCAGTATCTCTCGATATGCTCTGTACAGTCTGGGAGGGATGTCCTCACTGAGAATGTGATGTCGCAATTCTCCTCCCTGGAGTATCGCGTCTCCATGTCTGCACAGTCCCCTCTTGAATCCCTCTCGCAAGTCTTCATCTTTGATGTGTGCCATTTCTTGTTTCTCCAATTCTTCTTTCAACACTCGTACTCTCACTCCCTTTCCCTCTCTTCGCATAACCGATGCGACGATAGCCATCTCGAATGCACTCTTGATCTTTACTCCGTGCCACTCCTCTGGAGTATCCCTCCAGAGCTCGCCGAGCTCCTTCTGTCCGCATCCCTCTTGGTGACACTCCGTATTCCAGTGGAGCAGATCACCGGTATCGATTGAATATCTAGAATGATCTTCGTTCTCATCTATCTTTCTGACTCTGATTTCATCCTCCTCATTGTCCTTGGGCACTCTTCTGATCCTATCTAACTGTACTACTCTCTCTCTCTTCCATCCTCTATTCTTCTCAATTCTGCTGTTGTTGTACTTCTCGCCATTACTCTGTATGGTCCTTCCCATCCTATCACTAACTTCGGGTTCTTCTCTCCCTGTTTCTCTACTTGCACATACACTCTATCTCCCTCCTTTGGTTCCTCACTCTTCCTATTCTTATTTCTCTCATCATACACTCTCTTCATTTTCTCTCGTTCTATTTCCATTCTTCTGTTCACTTCCTCATAAGTCTTCCTCATTCTCAACTGCATTCGTGTCCCATAATCGACCATATCCACCATGTATTTCTCATTCATCTTCGTGGGTTCTCCCCCTGGCAGTCGTTCGTCCCTTCCGTACAACAAGAATGATGGTGTTTCTCCAGTCATCGAGTGAGGTGTATTGTTGTATACGAAAAGTGCATATGGTAGCGCACTCTCCCACTCTGCTGGATCTCCCTCCATTCTTCTCAGAATATCCGTCAGTGTTCTGTTCACTCTTTCTACTCCACCATTTGCTCGGGAGTGATATGGTAGTGAAGTCTTTCTCTCAATCTTCCACAATCTCGACATCTCCTCCATTATCTCATTGATGAACTCCTTCCCATTATCCGATAGCAATTCTTTGGATACTCTCCCATTCTCTAGGACCCATCGATCCATCCATACTCGTGCTACCGTACTTGCCTTCTTGTCTCTAATGGGGTATGCTCCAGCATATTTGCTGAACATGTCTACCACCACTAGTGCATATCTATTTCCTCGTAGTCCACTCCCAAAATCCAGTAGATCAATTGCCACTAGTTCCAGTGGTTCTCTCACCACTCTGGGTACCAGCTCCGGGATGAACTTCTTCCTTGAGTTACTTAGTCTGCATCGTTCACATTTGTTAATCACCTCCGCAATATCCTTGTTCATTCCTCCCCATACAAATTCTCTCTTCATCATCTGAGACAGCTTCGTTGCTCCCACATGTCCTAGCAGAACACTTTCGTGCATCTCACGCACTATTTTCTCTTCTTCTCTGGCACATACAACAATTCTTTGTGCTCCTTGTTCTTCACATACAGTATCTCATCTTCCAGAGTGAGATCTGCCCATGTAAGTTTGATAGTAGATCTTGGCATCTCAATTTGCTCCCTACAGTCTCTCTTATTTTCTTCGACTTCCTTCAATCCCTTCTTCATTTCTCGCATCCACTCATCTTCCTCCATTCCTCTTTCTTCTCCTCCTTTTCTCTCTTTATCTCATCTGCATTACTCCTCTGTGCTCGTGTTTGCATCGCACGTACTTTTCCTCTGCCCTCCTCCATCTGATCATCTAGTGAGAGATCTCTGATTCGATTTATCACCGCATCCTCGCCAATCGTTACTGGCGGTCCTTCTGACTCGAGTGGCGCCCTCGATAGTGCATCCGCCACTATATTCTCCTTCCCCTTCCCATATTCCATCTGTAGATTGTATGGCATGACCTCTGTTGCCCATCTGAGTATTCGTGGAGCAACATTCGTTCGTTTGAACATAGTTATGAGAGGGGCGTGATCCGTTCGTACTATCACTCTCGTTCCGAAGATAATAGCCTTCCACTTCTGCACGCACTCATAGACTCCTAGTGCCTCTCCATCCACAGTAGAATAATTTCTTTCTGCTGCTCTCAATGTTCTTGAATGAAAAGCAATCGGCTTTTCCACTCCATTCTCATCTGCTTGTGAGAGAACTCCTCCTACTCCCTCCTTACTCGCATCTGTTGTAATCACAAACGGTCTCTCTCCACTGATTGCACTCGCGTGATCAGGTTGAGTAAGAACAGGTGCACTTGTCACTGCTTCTTTCAACTCCATGAATGCCTTCTCTTGTGTACTCGTCCAAAGAAACTTCTCCTTATTCGATGTCAAGCTGTGCAGAGGACTCGCAATACTCGCGAAACCTCGCACGAATTTCCGATACCATGAGGCCAATCCGAGAAATTGTCGCACTTCCGACGCGTTCATTGGTCTCTTGAACTCCTTCAGTGCTTTCACCTTATCCTCCTCCATCTCAATTCCTTTCTCTGATACGATATGAGATACTTCACGCTCTGTTTCATGAAAAAGCATTTCTCGGGGTTGATGAGTACTCCTCGGTCTTGTAGACGGCCCATCACCCATTGCAGTACTTCCAAATGCTCCTCTCTTCCTTCTGTTGCAATCAAAATGTCATCGATATAGCAGAATACTCTCTTGCTTTCTCCTTCCTTATTTACTTCTTCCTCTAGCATATTCTGCATTGCTCTCTGGAATAAGCATGGACTTGTAGCTAGGCCGAATGGAAGTACACGGAACTGCAAGTGTTCTCCCAAACAACTGAACGCTGTCACTTCCTTGGCTCTCTCGTTGATTCCAATCTGCCAAAATCCTGACGACAAATCAATTGTCGTGAACAACTTTCTCTTGGTTAGGCTTTGGACAGTACTCTCCAGATTGGGGATCGGCTGTGCATCCAACTTGATGATTTGATTCACTTTCCGATAGTCAATGCACAATCTTATTGACCCATTCTTCTTCTTCACAATTACAATCGGCGAGTTCCAGGGGCTTGACGATTGTTCAATCACTCCCTGCTTCTTCATCTTCTCTATTAGCACTCTCAACTGCTCTCTGATGGCAAACGGAACCACTCGTGGTCTCTGATTGATTGGCTTATCACTCGTCAGCTCAATTCCACACTCGTATCCGTGTAATCGTCCGAGATCATTCTCCTCCATGGCGAAAATTCCTTGATACTCTCTCACTAAATCTCTCAGTTCTGTATCCAATCCTTCTCCATGATTCTCCTCAATCATTGCGATCAGTCTCCCATATTTAGACTCTTCCACTCTTGCCACAACTCCTTTTATCATTTGAATCCGTCCTTCCAATTCCTCTTCCATTCCACTCTTCTGCTTTCTCCATTTGCCAATCAACTGTCCTTTCTCCACTTTCATATCCTCCTCCTTTGTATTGACTATGGGAATTCCCACGAAATTCTCCTTCACTGATATTCCCTCCACTACAGTATCCTCCATTGCGGTAAGGATTACTGTATTATCTGGATCACCTTTGACCCATGCAAGTTCGACTCCTCCACTTGGAATGAGACAATCATGGAGTACTCTAGCCTCCCCTGTCTCCTCCCATTCGAATATTTCCTCTTCTTTGCTCTCTTCAACTCTTTCCTCTTTCTTGATCTCTCTCAGTTCCATTCCAATATCATCCAGCCCTTTTCCTCCGATTATGATTCCCACTCTACTCTTTGTGATGTAAAAACCAATCTCAGCCTTCCTGCCTATTTCCAATTCCACTTGTAGGACTGCTTTCCCTACAATCTCGATGGGATTTCCTTGACCATCTTGTAGAGGTCTCCTTCTATCAACACTGCTCATCTCCACTCCACTCATCTCTCGAATGAATCGTTCTTCCATTAATGATGCTTCAGCTCCTGTATCTAGCGTCACGCCTACTCTCACTCCATTTATCACTCCTTGCACTTTTCTAGTATTCTTGATGACAAAGAAATCCTCTCTATCCTGCTCATCTATTTCCATTTTCTCATCCTCTCCTTTGATCATCTTAGCATTTCCTTTGCCTGGAAGTATCGTCTGTTGTCCTTCTGGGGTCTTAATAGCAGTTGGATCGAATGGTTGAGCTCTCGGATTTGGAAATCCATTCCCAGCAGGTCTCTTAGATGGGTGCAGTTTATAGCAGTTATCCTTGATGTGACCTGGAATCTTGCAATGATCAGACGTGAGGGGTGTTTTCCCTCTTTCTCCACTTTTTCCCAACTGATCGGGACACGTGAACCATTTGTGTCCTGGCTTCTTGCATGTGTGACACAGCATAGATGTTCCATTTCTGGGAGGGAATGCACCGACGGGAGGGAATGATCTCGATGTTGTTTCGATTCTCCTCGTTCTCGCCTTATTCTCCACTGCCTTTCTTGTCTCTTCCAGATATTCTTCCTCTATCAGCTTCTCCTTCATCTTCCGGAATGATTTCTCCTTGTGCCACATTCGTAGAAGAATTCCTTGTTGAGGCATTCCTTCATATGCTAGTAGCAGATATCTTCTTCGCCTTGTCTCTCTCTTCTCCTTCCCTTTCTCTACCTTTCCTACCAATCTCTCTATCTCTTCACACACTTCCACTGCTTTCCTTCCCTTACATTCAAATGTCCTTAGTTTCTTCTCATTCTCCAGTTCAGCGAACGGTGTCTCCTCTGATAATCTCTTTCTCAGCCATTTCAGTACTGCCCTCAATCCTCTCTTCTTCACTTCCCTCTGCACATCCTTGTACACTCTCTTTGCTTTATCTACCAGTGTCTCTTCCATCATCAATAGTGCCACTCTATCTTCCTCGTCCCCAAATCTCACTAGAATCCCTTCTTCAAACAAATCCCAGTCCTCCTTTCGTCCATCATAACTTTTCATCTTCGGTAGCTTACTCGCATATCCCCCTCTGTGTCTTCTCTCTCTGTACTCATCTACTTCTCTCTCTTTCATTGTATCCTTGCCCTCTTTCTTTACTGTCTTCTCTTTCTTTTCTTTCTCTTCTCTGTCCGAATCCGATTCAGATTCCGATGATCTTTCACTTGATTCCTTCTCACTCTCACTATCACTACTGTCTTCGCTATTCGATTCCTCCTCTGACTCTTCTCTATCTCTCTTGGTACTCCTTTCCTTCTGTGTTTCTTTCTCACCTTGCACGACCGTAGTCGTTCTGGACGTCTCCATGGGAGATTTCTGGAACTGGACGATGATCTTCTGCAATGCGTGCTTTCCATCTAGCTGCGTTGAGATGGACTGCAATTCCATTATTTGTTTCTTTATTCCTTCTAAGGTCCACAACTCATCATCATCTTCTTCCGTTTCTATTTTCACTCCTTTCTTCTTCTCACCTCCCAACTGATCATCTCGCAGAACACATCCCGGGCATTCGCCCCCTCCTCCCTCTCTTCTCAGTCTCGCATTCAACTCCTCCAATTGAGCTTTCACCAGCTGCCGTCCCTCTTCACTCTCCTCCAGTCTCTTCTCCAGAATTCCAATCTGTAATGCCCATTTCTTCTTTTCTTCTTCACTCTCTTTCTGTTTCTCTTCAAACCACAGTCTTCCATCTTCCACTTTATTCCTCTCTATTCTATAGGCTATCATCAATTCTGATATAGTTTTGAATCCTTCCTGAGCTACTACGCTCTTGACAAGTTGCCTCATACTCTCAACTGATTCTTTTATCGAGTGTGCTCTTTTCCACATATCAAACACTTCCACCATATCCGTTGCTCTGTCTTGTCCAGTATCCACTTTCCCTTCTCTCCTTCCACCGCTAACATCTCCATATCTCTTTCCATCTCTTCCAACCTTCTTCTTACTGCTCCTATCCCCTCAACTATTCCTTCTGCCTTCTTCTTTATCTCTCCCTCGAACAGTGCTCCTTTCCCATCTTTCCAATTCTTCCCTCCTTGTGCTACTGCCTCACTACATGCCTTCTCTATTTCACTCGCCGATTCCACCACTCTACTCAATGCTTCCTCACACTTTTCTTTTTCAGGCTTATTTCTTTCTTCCAAGTCCTTCTTCCTCTGCCTCGTCATGACACCTACCGATTCACGGAGTAGCTTATTCTCTGCATCTCGCTCCGCTGCCTCCCTCTCCTGCTGTTTCTGCAGCACATCCAGATCCTGATCGACCTGTTCTTCTAGTCCACTCATTCTGGTTTCTTCCCCTCGACTGCAATTAACATTCGTGTTCATATCTTCTTCTCATGCTCATCTCCCTCGATTTCTCCCCCTATGATATTTCCATCTTCTTCCGACGACATGTCTCCTTACTCTAGTTCGATCGTACCGAGGTTCACCTCTTATCAACAATCGAACCAAAGCTACTCGTGTAACCTGGGAGATATGAGAATATCACTACTCTCCTCTCAGATCACTCGGTAAGTTCACTCTCCACACCGGACTAACTGCCCTTCTCAGTGGATTGTGAAATTCACTTAGTGTACTGGCTAACCGCCTTATCAACACTTGTGATGGTGAGTCTCGTCTTGTGATTGTCCGTTGTAGCTGTCAGCCCCCATGTACAAACGGGAGGTCGGGGCTAACAGGAGTGAAGGGAGAGAGACTGGACTAACTGCCCTTATCACTCTTCTCCCTTCTGACGAAGCGACGAACAAGAAGATTTGCCGAATACCCGTAGGAATATGCTAGACTAACTGTCTAATCACCTTATCGTATCGCCGACTCAGTCAAACTCCTCGTACTCCCGATATCCCACTTGAGAACTACCCTTGAGACTGCGACTGATCACAGATCAAACCCGAACTTGTTGAGTATAATCTTTGGCCAGTATCAAAACAACCTCAAACTTGGGTAATTAAACCTTTATTTAGTTACGATAAAAACAAACAACAATAACAACCTACTTTCCTCAAAAATAGACAAAAATAGGAGAAAATGCCACGAAATGACAAATGAGCGAGAGGCCACGCCCCTCTCGGTAAACACAGTAAAGATTGAGACGAGAAAATTAGTGTAACGCACAATAAATTACAAACTGAATTAGGATACGGTAATTTAATTTCTAGTGATGATTCAGAAACTTAAATAGATTATTATTCTTCATTCATTATTCTTTCCATTCTTTCATTCTTCATTCTCATTTGTCGTGTGCATCTCTCCTGTCTCTCTTGACATTACAATTTTAAACAAACTTATGCCTACCTTCCTTGCTGGTGATGTCCCTATGTTTAATATTTTCTGACTTACACCCAGGCGTACTACTATTTTTGCTAAGAAAATTAGGAATTAGGATTGAAAAGGGAAAGTTGAATGCGCCAAAACATGGGCAAAATCGACATGAAAAAAATCTATTTTTTTCAAAATTGACATAATGTATTTTTCTCTTCGGGATATTGTTACCCTACCTTAGTATAGATATACACCATGTAGATATAATCGTAGTTCACATTGGCGCGGCTTAGAACTGCATATATGGGCAAAAATATTGAATGCCTTCTATTTCGGAATCTTGGCGGACCCTTTACAGGAACGAAATTTATCATGAAAATAAAACCCTAGGGGTACTTTTTAACGAGGAATCGAATGGAAGAATAAAAAAGCGAATAATTATGGCATCCAAATTTAGGATGATTTTTTTCAACATTCAAACGGTCGTATCTTTTTTCACAGATGAGCTAGCCCTTCACTTACAACATGAAAAATGCTTATCTCGTCGAGATCTTTAAGAGTTACTATACATGTATGGAGTTTGGAGCGACCGTTCACGATTTACAGAAAGCGACCGCTCAGATGCAGTGCGACACAGGAAATGAGGGGTTGGGAATACGGCTTTCTAAGGTCGATTTTCGAACTCTACATGAAAAGTTACCCTTAGGGACAATTTTTGGGGAAATTTCATTTTTTTGCTGTACGGCTTATAGGTACAATTGCTCAGTTCTTTCAGAAAGTCTCTCATATAGGATATCAGTTCAGCCAATTTACGGATATAGGGTATCAGATCAGCCAATTTAGAAATTTTGTTTCTTATGTCTGACTGTGCATTTTAAATATACGATATCAAAAATTAGTTGAGAAGAGTTTCATTGCTATTTAACTTATTATATCAGTAAAATTATAAATGAGCATGTTTGCGCCGAACGAAAAAAACAGTTTATTGTATTGCAGAAACGAGCTGCCGAGGAAGCATTGGACTTCAGTTCACTTATGAAGAAAGCTGAAAATATCTCCAGTGGGAAGGAGGAGACAAATGGAGGGGCGAAGGAGAGAGAGGGGTCGAGTTCCATGAGTAGTTATCGAGCTATGAAGGAGAGATATATGTCAAAGTGAGCACATATATTTTTGTCAATAATTGTATGCGCTATTTTTTAAAAAGTTACAAATTGTGATTAGGGACGAGTCGGGGTCATCCTCATCTGCTCGTCCTTCATCATCCTTTAAGATTCCCAAGGTATGCTTCTTTTTTTCTTATGATCAGCTTCTGAAGTTGCATTGATTAAACATTTCATTTTATTTCTCAACGAAATATTAATAAAAAGGTGATTACAGCCTATGCAATCGCACGTTAAGACACCATACGTCCCGAATGGTAAATTATTGGAATTATATTTTGGGGGTGTATCGTTTTAAAACTGGTCATTTTTACGACTCAGCTCTTGTGCTGAAGCCCTGATCCTATTGTAGGGTGATTAGAAATACATTGCACGATCGTATTCGCCATGAATAATTGATAATTGGAGGACTTCTGAAGAAGAGAGAGGACGAGCCTCTTCCTTCTGGGATAATTCTTCCCAAGCCTCAGACTTGCATCAGAAGCAAGCCGAAGTGGGTGTTCTCATTGAACCGTTTGATACATGCATGACTCTCAGAGGCGACAATACCATTTCGAAGGATGATATGTCTCGACTGGGTGCTTCATCTTCCTCTTCCTCTTCTGTTCCTCCCGCTCCCAAGACGCTCGCCTATCCCACGGATGACAGGGGCAAGAGGATCTTACCCGGTATGATCGCATTGCCTATCAGGATTATATAGAATACATCGAATAGATGTATAATTTATCACGTGTATCACGAGTCAGTGGATGAAAAGTGATTGCCTCGGGAACAATTTCGAAAAATGTGTTCCAGATTTAGCTCACAATGTAGTGGGAGAATACCCAAGCAGTAAGATTTCGAAAAATGTAGGTCATTGGTTCAAGAGCAGTCAATTAGGAATTCTCCGGTTTTCCAGCCGGCTCCGCTGTATTTCAGCTCCCAGATGAGCTAGAACGCTGTTTTTGAGCTTAAAATGTGCGGAAAAATTTATTTCCAACAACTTTTGTGTTGAAACCTTGGTTGTACCGATATAACTTGAGATGTTAGCAACGAAAAAGTATAATTGAGGTCAATAAAAAAAATGTTTTCACCCTGATGCTGAGAAAAACTACAGTTTTTTTTTGCTTATTGATGGAGAATAAGTCAATATCTATCCATAAAAAATGGGGTCGAGGTAATCATCCTACCCCTTTTGATTGAAAATTTCTTTCAAATGTGAGATTTTGACGAACCTCAACTTTATTTTCGATAAATTAAGTTCCGCATTGAATCCTAAATAACGCAATTTGTTATTTTAGAAGTACTGATTCAGTGGTAGTTAAATGGCGTGGAAACATTGCATGATCGACGGGTTCGGAAAAATCGGTTTTCGACACGTCGATTTTTCTCAAATTTGAGTGCACCATTCATACAAAATATGAGAAGTTACCTCTCAGCTCACTATGGAAACTAAAATATGTACCGGTATGTGTAAGAAATTTGGCAAATGGTAAGTTCATATCCTTTCCAAAGTCGAAATTTCGTGGCTCAAATACGCAAGATTGAAAGTTCAAAATATTGTTACATTTGATTTTTCCTAAAAGTGTTGGTAAATAATGACAAAATTTTAGCATTTAAATTCATATTAAAACATAATTGTTCGAAAAAACACTAACAATATTTTGTACTTTCAATCTTGCGTATTTGAGCCACGAAATTTCGACTTTGGAAAGGATATGAACTTACCATTTGCCAAATTTCTTACACATACCGGTACATATTTTAGTTTCCACAGTGAGCTTTAGAGGTGCCTTCTCATATTTTGTATGAATGGTGCGCTCAAATTTGAGAAAAATCGACGTGTCGAAAACCGATTTTTCAGAACCCGTCGATCATGCAATGTTTCCACGCCATTTAACTACCACTGAATCAGTACTTCTAAAATAACAAATCGAGTTATTTAGGATTCAATGCGGAACTTAATTTATCGAAAATAAAGTTGAGGTTCGTCAAAATTTCACATTTGACCGAAATTTTCAATCAAAAGGGGTACGATGATTACCTCGACCCCATTTTTTACGGATAGATATGAGGCCGGTTGCCTAAGAGTCGAACAACCGTGTGTGGGGGCTGGCACATCAAAATTTCGAAAATTTGTGGAAATGGGTTTTCGAGGGTGCTGATCATCATGGTACGTTTCATTTTGAACCAATCCGACCGGTGCAGCCGGGCTGCACATTGCTCCGTTTTCGATTTTCTTTAACAATTCAAAAACTAAATAACCGATTTACTTGCAATTTTTAGAGGTGGTAAATCTGCTAAATATAAATCTAATAAAATATAAGAAGCAAAAATAATTTTATGCAAATTCGTCGAAAAATCAGATCTCGAATACTAGGGAGAAGCGGAGGCTGATCTTTAGATAGAAAGATGCGCCTTGTCGAGGCGATCATTTTTCGAACCCTATGTATGGTGCTTGCATCATCCGCTTTTTTGCTATGCCCCGTTGTCTGGGTCATTCTTCGCATTGCAATGCTCACCGATGCGAGGGAAATGCAGAATTGAAATGAGTTTCACTTCCCGTACAAACTTTTGTGATTGATTCGTCAATAAGTATTAAACGGACGATGAAACTCACTTCAATTTTGCATTTCCCTCGCATCGGTGAGCAGTGCAATCCGAAGAATGACCCAAACAACGGGGCACAGCAAAAAAGCGGATGATGCAAACCCCATACATAGGGTTCGAAAAATGATCGCCTCGACAAGGCGTATCTTTCTATCTAAAATTCAGCCTCCGCTTCTCCCTAGTATTCGAGATCTGATTTTTCGAAGAATTTGCATAAAATTATTTTTGCTTTTTATATTTTATTAGATTTATATTTAGTAGATTTACCACCTCTAAAAATTGCAAGTCAATCGGTTATTTAGTTTTTGAATTATTAAGGAAAATCTAAAACGGAGCAATGTGCAGCACGGCTGCACCGGTCGGATTGGTGCAAAATGAAACATACCATGATGATCAGCACCCTCGAAAACCCATTTCCACAAATTTTTGAAATTTTGATGTGCCAACCCTTGTTTGACTCTTCTGCAACCGGCCTCATATTGACTTATTCTCCATCAATAAGCAAAAAAAATCTGTAGTTTTTCTCAGCATCAGGGTGAAAACATTTTTTTTATTGACCTCAATTATACTTTTTCGTTGCTAACATCTCAAGTTATATCGGTACAACCAAGGTTTCAACACAAAAGTTGTTGGAAATAAATTTTTCCGCACATTTTAAGCTCAAAAACAGCGTTCTAGCTCATCTGGGAGCTGAAATACAGCGGAGCCGGCTGCAAAACCGGAGAATTCCTAATTGACGGCTCTTGAACCAATGACCTACATTTTTCGAAATCTTACTGCTTGGGTATTCTCCCACTACATTGTGAGCTAAATCTTGAGGAAAATTTTGAAAAATGTTCCCGCACACATCCACTGACTCGTGATCTGGGTTGTGCAAAAATTTTACGGTCTCTTCATTCCGCATACTCTCTCACCGGTCAGACAGTGCGAGAGAGTATGCGGAATGAAGAGACCGTAAAATTTTCGCACAACCCTACTCGTGATACGTGTGTTATAGACATTACATTGCAAAGACATTCGGAAAATCGGACCACCTCACTCCGCTCGCTTGAACATACTGTTACTTTTGTCCATTTCAATGTTTAGTGGTTTGAAATTTTTTTTAAAAATTAGATTATGATGTGAAAAATCCATTCAAACGCTATTCATATTTTTAAAAACAAGCTTGCGTGATCTGCCTCTCCCTCCCTACCCTTTGACGCTCTCGCCACTAAACAACTACTCCCACTATCTCTTTTCACATGGCGAAATCATAGTCCTTACAGCTCACATCTATACTTCTTTCCCGATAACGGCAACCCGCGAAGCGGGGAGACCCTCTCGTCCTTTTCGCATAGCCCAGAACAAATACTACGTGTAAATACAATCCAGGCTCCACACATTCCCGCAGAGTAACCGTTGTGCAAGGCTCGTGAGGGCGAGAGTGATCCGAAAAAGTAGCAGATGGGGCGGAGCCCCATCGCAATTTCTTCGGATCGCCCCTTTTACAACGGTTTAAGCAGGCTCAAAGCAGTCGCGTCCAAATATTTTCCTAAAAACACAACCCCGCGGACAACGTTCAACGCTAGTTATTTGAACTTGCGAGTGTATCTGATCGAAATGAGTAAGAGAGTATGCAAAAACAAGAGATTGGGCGTGATCAGGCACCCGGACAAATTCAAAATAATTTCATGGGTGTTGGGTAACTTTAATGAATGTAGCATGATAATATTTTCGTCGTCAAACCGAATGATTGCGAAGTGGGAGTGGATGTGATTTGATTGAGGTGACATCCGGTACAAGGCATGGCTGGAAGAACAACGGAAGATTATGAAGGAGAGAGAGAAGAATCCTCCTCCACCACAACCAATGACAAGCAAAGAAAAGGATCGGGAGAAAGCTAAGAATATTGAGAAGAGTCAGAAAAGAGCCATCTCTTCTCATCCCCCCTCTCATTCTTCCCATGGAACTTCCTCGTCTTCACACAGACAAATTGGAGCCAAGGGTGAGGAGAGTTGTGAAGAGTGAAGAAGTGATGTAGGAATGGAATGAATGGAGTGTTGTTGAGATAATGGATCAAGGGCGAAGATGCGCGCCCCTTCATCGTACTCATCGACCGGAAGTCATTCGTCCAAGATCTCCAAGTATGAAGAAGAGAAGAGGAAGATTCTCATGAGAGAACAGAGGTGCCTCTACAGTTTGCCTCCTTTCGAATACCTTCCATGTAATGTGTGATAACTCATAATTTATTGATATTTGTTTGAGAATGAAAGAAGCCAAGAAGAGAATGGAGAATGAAAGAAGGGAAATGGAAAGATCAAGAGAGAGGAATGGAGGAAAGAGCTATGGATTCACAAAGTATGTTTAATTTTGTGCTTCTTTTTGCGTTAAGGGTGTTATGCGGGTTGGGGCGTTTGTCGACCGACGACGATGAGAGTGCACGCTCGCTCGGCTGCGAATAGCCAATGAGTAGACTGAGGATGATAGTGCTCTTACCATAAAGTCAGCCGACTACCCGCCCCTGGTCGCTATTTCCCAAATGCGAGCTAATTCTTTTTTTTCTTAGGGCCGTGAAAATTTATAATTTGTGCTAAAATTACGGATAGTGAATTATGACGTATGAATAAATAATGAATTAATGAGTTTTGCGTTGAGGGGCTACGATTCGGATGAAGATGATGAGGATGAAGAATCGGATCTGGATGACTTCATTGATGACAGTGGAGATTTGGATGATCTATCGAGAAAGGATTTCGAAGAGACTCTTCGATCCATAAATAAGAATTATGACACGAAGAAGTGGAAGATCAATGAAAGACTTATCGATGAGAGATCCGTGAGTTGTGGCCCATTAATTGAGAGACGAGATGGATTGATGCCGAGGAAATTTTAAGTTGCAGAATATAACGCTTTTTTTCGACAGGTAACAGGTAATCGAGAGTTTCCTATAAAAAAGTGATGCTTTTTTATAAGAAATACATTACCTGTCGAAAAAAGCGTTCTATTCTGCAACCTAAGATTTCCTCGTCATATTGTGATGGATGAGAGAGTGAAGGAGAATGTGTAGATGCACTCTAACTGGAGACAAGTGGAGAAGGAGGAGAGGGCATCCGCCCGAGCAGGACTCAAAGATGATATCAGAGAGGCACTCAAGAACAAGAGTGAGGCACTATAAACTATTTGGAACCCTCATTAATTTATCAATAGTTTTGAACCACTAGATATTGTGATTACTCTTTTCTTTAGCAACATTATCCCCTATTTGTTTACTTTCGCACCCTCGTCATAAGGGATTTCCACTGGCTTCTCGAGGGCGCTCGTTTCTATTATTGGATGTCCCTGTGTTTTGACCGTTGAGCCCCGATAGAAAGTAATGTAATTAAATAGAGAGATATGAATTATATGACCATTGCCTGCTATATTTTATTGGGTTTGACGGATATTACAAGTGATAATGTGATGTGATACATCCCCCTTATAATCGTCTTTCTTGTAAGCGATTCCGTCGATAATAATTTTTATCTATTAAATGAATATCATACGCTTCACATTGACCTGAATAGTTTCACATGAGAATTTGGATTGATCTGATTGGACACGTTGACTGAAGGTGAGAGTATAATGGAACTCAGACTGAGAAGTCGTGAGGAAGGGAAGGAATAGGGTGAAAGGCATAACGGAGGAAGGCCAGAAGAGTCGCTAGGTTTATGAGTTGGAAAGAGAGGAGAAGGAAATGATCAAGGCGTGAGAAAACTCGATTCCATTGATATTCCAACTGGAAAGGCATTTTCACTATTGTTGAAAATAGAGATTAATCTACCTTCGTTTTCCACTTGGAATGTTCTATTTGCTCCCTTTTGACTCTTTGTCCATTGCTAATCTCAGTCAAATGACCGAGAATGCTAGTGATTCCGGCGATTTTGAGACTGAAAAAGATGGCTGAATAGACTTATATTCGTATTGTTTTACCTATCTCGTCTTTCCCAAACTTCATCATCTCCTTTAATAGAATCGACATGAATGAGTGGGGGATTGGAAGAGAAGACCCTGCATGAAGGATTCAAAATGTACAGAGGAAAATGTAGTGACTTCTCGGGGAACTTGGTCTTCCTCTTCGTTTCAAGGAAGAGAAGGGCATAAAGCCATTCGCTGGGCATTCTTTCTTCTTGAATTCTCGCGCGAGATGCACTAAGCAGTCCCATTGAGACAGCCACTGCCAAAGCACACACGAAGATCTCAGCGACGATGTAGTATCCTAACAATAATGTTTGTTCTTACTACATGTAGTGCCAAATTCGATGCAATTTTAGAAAACTAGTTTCGTATGCGTCCTTGGACCATTATCTGAACAAAGGACCCATACGGAACTGGTTTTAATTATGCCCCGAAGATTTGAAGTTGAAAGAGAGAGAATTGGCAAAGGTGTGAACTAACCAAGCAGTGGAATAGAGTTTGACTTCGGCATTGCTCCGGCCACGATGTCCAAAAGCACCGTCATTGCTGTACAAAAAAATTATTCAATTCACAAAAACCGCGAAACCCTAACTATTCCTATGTTTCATAGACACTAAAAAGAGGATGGCGAGTTATTTAAAATTATTTGGGTTAGGATTTTACTTAGATCTCTTAAAAATTAAATAAAGTAAATGTGTACAGATATACTAGTGCTCACCGAGTAGTGACCCCAGACCGAGTGAGACCTGAGAGGAAAGTGATTATCCTGACATATTTGAACTGTTTCACTGGAAGTTTCTCTTGAATCATTGAGTGAATATGAAGGATACATTCTCGATCCCTCACTCACCTTTTCGTTTCTCGGCCCATCGTTTGTTCCAGGAGAGAAGATACCGAGGATAGACAATGCCCTATGAATTTTGTATTTGGATTAGGTAAAATGGAAGTGCGAAAAGAGAAATGAACATACGAAATAAGAAAAGTGGGCACTACGATGACAGTGACGTAGTAGATTGGTCGTCGATGGAGAGACATTATGTAGTGAACCTGATGAGAACCAGTTGATAATTCCACTAATTCTGCCAATACTTCGCATCGATATTCGCCATCTTCAAGGAATGTCATCTGACGAGTAGACACGTTGACGACTTCCCATTCGGCATTTCCCTGATATTGATTTATCTCTGGTTGTGATCTCTTGGAATGAAGTGCCTCTTGTTTTGACTCATTTTTAAAGTCTGCAACTAACCGTGAAATACGAGTCCTTCGGAGGATCAGTGACGTTCACATCCATTTCCTGGGAATTCAATAGAGGCGAGGCAAAAGCGATCGCACAAAACTGAAAGGGGGGAAGAAGGGGATGATGAAGATGGGGGCATACTTGAGTGTCGAATGGGAACAGATCGATATTCAGTCGGCAGATTACAGTGACGTACTCGGGATTGTTCACCTGATCGTTGATCTTCGTGCGAGGGGAAAGAGTGAGTTCACCTTGACTTCTCCTTGGTGGGTAATCCGTGCATCGAACTTCTCGTCTGGCAGCATCTGTTTCGTTTCCATACTCAAACAGATCAAGTTCCCAATTATGAAGACTGCCAACCTGTTGTAGATGAACATCTTGGGCACCCAAATGGACGAGACGGGCATGATTATCTCAATGGAACAAACTACTTTTTGTTCCACAATTTTCTAGTGATTTGTACCTGGCGAGTTCCATTGAACTTGAGTGGATCCCAGCTGAGAGCGGGGTCTTTCCATCTCTGATTCAGAGTGAATTCGAAGGGAGGAAGAAGGGAGGACTCACTTGCACATGGGACATCACTATCGAAGCCACTTGCTGATTCTCCCTCTGAACGAACGGATGAGAGGGATGGATGCACATACTCTATCACTCCAAAAATTACCTCTTCATCGAACATATACCCACAAGAGTTTTCGATTGATACGCATGATTGCTTATTCCTCCAATCCGACTTCTAACGAATCATTCTCTCTAGTCATACCAATTCGGTTAGAATGCCGAGAACGATAGTCATGTGAATGAGTACTGGTCCATCGGGAGGAGAAGGAGCCACTCTCTTATCGTACCCAGCAAGAAGAGTATTGAGAAGTGAGGAATCAACTGAAGAGGAACGAGTACGGAGTACTTCCCCTCACTTACTGTAGTGGGGGAGATGAGTGGAGGAATGAAGAGAAGAGATGTAAGAAGACTCGATGAGAAGGAGAAGGAAGTGCAACCATCGCATTCTGAGATGAAGAGAGAAGGGAGAAGAATGAAGAGGGGAGGACTGTCAAGACAAGGATGAGAATGGAGAGAAGGGCACGAATGAAGTGAATGAATGAGACATAGATCCATATCGAAGAAGGGGAGACGGAGGAAGAAGAAAGAAGAGGAAGAAGAAGTAGAATGGAAGAAGTCTGACGAAAGGCAAGGAATGAGAGTTTCGTCGCCTCTTCAAATGCAAATGTTGTTACTCGGGGGAGGAAGGTGAAGATGGTGAATCAAAGAATGACCTAGAGTGTCGTCCTTCCCTCTCCCTCTCTCTCTCCTTCAGACTACTCTCAGTCACGAGAAGTAGATGAGGACACTGAAGAAGGATGGGAATATGAAGAGAATGAAGAATAAACACCCACGAATCTCGATAAATATTGGAGGAAGATTAGAAGTGAGGGGAGGTATGGGGGTAAGGAGTAAAGGATGGAAGGAAGGGATAGGATGAACAAGTGGGAGATGGGCGGAAAAGGACGGCGACTCCAAAATGAAATATGGGATGGAGTATGGATGTAATACCTAGGGGAAGGAGGTGTCAGTGGAGGGTAATTAGCTGTGGCGGCTGATCAGAGGCCATCAAGGAATTGATCACTCGCGAGAATTAGCAGAAAGAGAAGAGAAGAGAATGGAATGAGCGAGGACAGAGAGGATTCGCATCTCAAATTCCAGCGAGCTCAATGAACCCCTGCTAACCATAGATCATGACAGAGAGAGAGAGAACCAGCCAATACAATCAATATTTATATATTTCAGTAGTGTCGTTCTTTACAAGTATATACTGTGATAAGTAGATAAAGCAGTAATTATTAGCTATTTGACAATTTCCGTACCCATAAGCAAAGCAATGATTCAAGCGACATGACGAGATTGATATCAAGTGCATAGTGGAATAGAGTAGTGAAACATGCAAGATTGAATAAAGTAAGTGTATATTAGCAAACCGGGATTAAGTGTGATGGAAAGGAAGGGGGGGGGGTGGGGAGGATCTCCTTCACTACGCAGTTCCCAGTTCATGTTGGTAGCTCGATCGATAAGAAGTGAGCACCAGATCATAGGGGAAACACGTCGACAACTCATCGTGAGAGACGAACGGAGATCCATTCACTATCTGAAAGTTAGTTATTGGGGGGAACGGATTCTACTTATACGGAGTATCACGTAAATCGTGAGAATCCGTCAATGTTCATTTAAACCCCATCCCATCTCTCTATTGTGCTCAATGGACTCAGCCAGTTCGGTGTATGACCTCTCGTTTGTTTACGTTCTCTTTCTTTTCGAGAATTGTGCAGTGACGGAGTCTTCACTCGCCTGGTCAAGAATAATGGGAAGAATGGGGGGAAGAATGGCATCCTCACGACTCGAATCCTCCTTGCACATACGGAGAATGGATGAGGAGGAGATCTGGAGAGCAATCCATTCCTCTCACTTATCCAAAGAAACCAACCAACGCCTATCTATGTCTACATTTTTTTTATTTTCTGTACCAACTTATTTTTCGTTGATGTTTTTCTTCTTTTTTGTTCCCACGAATACCCTGTTATGGATCACGACAAACCTGCTGTGTTGAATACTGCAGAACATTCAGATGTTCATTACAATGCTTTGATTTCAGAAAGAGGAAATGTGCTGATTCGTTTTGAATGGGCGCAATGGTATAGGGAATATGCCATGTAAATGGACAGTCGAGAGGAGGGGCACGTCAATGGCCAGAATCATACAGCATCACTAAATTGGCCTGCATCGTCGTCAACGAACGTCGACAATTAAATCAGCGCCGCCCGCCACGTCGGATATTTGATTTCTAATCAGATTAAATTCTGTATAACCCCATAGTGTTAGCCTAGCCACCCAGAAGTTCATGGAAACCATTTTAAGTTAATATTGGGAAACTAACAGCGATGAATTCCCTCATCCTCAGATGGGAATCTTCCTTTCCATGGAGGAAGAATAGAGCAGAAGAGACTGTCACTACGGCCAAAGGGAGACAGTGACAGTTGTTAAGGGATACTGTAGAGGAGGAGGAATACGGTAATGGGAGAGGGAGAGGGATACGGTACCTCTGACTAGCGGGCGATAGCAAGAGAGAGGAGCCACGGCGAGTCGAGGCAGACACACAGCCACTCCGATCTGAGAAGAGAGACCTTCTACCTCCAACCATGCCTCAATCCTCGTCGGGAAGCGGCATTGGGCCAACTACACCGCAAATAATAAATGAAATAGAAAGTGCCGATAAGTGATTCTCAGATGGGAGTGGTACCATGAGTAGACAGCTGGCCAGATAGTGCTCGTCTGCCTGCATCTGCACACTCTGAGTACGAATGGCCGAGACGAGAGCAGAGTCGAGAGGGACTGACTCCCCCAGAGAAGAACCCATCTCACTCAACAACTGAACCTCCTTGTAGATGGGGAGAGGGGGGGGGGACTGACTGGGAGTGCATCCTGGGACAGACTCTCTCGCAGATTGCGGAAGGTAGCAGTGAGATAGGGGAGACGCTTGTCGAGAACATCTTTGAGGGCGGAGGAGACGGAATGACGGAAAGAGAAGATCTCCCCGATGATCACCATCCTCTGCATGATTGCATCTGCTGCCGAGGTCCCGTTCTACAAATGAATTCATCTTTCAATCCACACCTCAATCTGCTCACTTTCTGATCCTTGGGTAACTTGCACAGCATTTCGTACACCTTTTTCATCTCTTCGGGATGGTCAAATTGTGTTCTCGCTCGATGCAGAACCTCTCTGTTCTCGAGTACGACCTGCACAGGGGAAGACTCCCTCTCCTCCATCGTCATCTTACCTTGTTTAGTTCTCCAATCTGACTGGCAACATGCCAGGCGAGTCTCTCACTCAGGAACTTCACTCCATAAGGACCGATGAGCAGAACCAGTGCACGTAACTCGTGAGGATCCGTGTATTGTTCGGGCAGGAATGATACCTAGAGGGGAGCATCAAGGGAGAGAGAGAAGGACTAGGGGAGAGGGGAGGGAGAGAAGTACCTCGGGAGTGAGCGATTGAGTCGCAGAGATCATCTGTCGCATGTGTTGAGAATAGAGAATGAGTCCATTGGAAGCACGACGTAGCATCACTTCCAGATACCTCCAATGGCCCATTGACCCCCCCCCCCCCTCCCTCCTTATCTCACCACTTGGTGTAGAGACTTGTGATCGTCTCCCTCCCTCTCACATCTTGTGGTTGAGTCTGTTGAAGGAGTGTCCGATTAAAGATGCGAGTCATGTCGATTGTCACTCAAATAACTCCTTCCTCTTTTTACTTCTCTTCTTGATCACTCACTCGCAGAATCCATGTTCTGGAATACGGCCATGTATGCTTGGACGATGAGTAGTAGTTGAGAGGGTCTCCTTGGAGTGGAGGGGGGAGAGGGAGTAGTCCCTCCAGATGGAGAAGCTGTCATCGCACGTGAGATCAGATCGAAGAGAAGTGATTCCAATTGTTGAGACAGATACTCCCGAGGGCAGAAGATGTGATCAGAGACGATGAGAGAAGAGACGGAGGAGAGACCACAGCACAGTTCAACTAGAGAGAGAATGGAGTAAAGAGGGGAGGGGGATCACTCACCCAGATTGTTCTGCAACTTATCAGCCAGACTCATGTTGACTCTATCCACTCGAACACTTTCTTCTCCCGCCATCCTCATCTCATTGACTACTCCTTTCTTCTTCCCTCCACTCTCATCCAATTTGACACGTGCCATCTGCAATCTCCCCTCCCTCTCTCTCTCTCTCTCCCTCCCCCCCCCCTCTCCTACCTGGAGTGCAATGGTGGATGCAACATGAGAGGGCGTCGTCTGTTCAGCCAGTCTCAACTCGTACTCTGCCAGTCGATCCACTACTGTTATCGTTGCTCGCGCCATCTCGTCCAACACACTATTGCAGAGGGCCAGCGACTGAAGGGCACTCTTCCTCCCCTGTAACCCCCCCCCCCCCTCCCCTCACCTTCTCGATGATGTGATTCTTCTCTTCGGGACACAGATCATGAAGAGAATCACGGAAATGGGAGCAGAGACGAGCGAAAGAAAGGGCGAAACGACACTCAAAAGGAGGCAAAGGAGCCACAATTAGGAGCCTATTTTTTTAAAAATAATCAGTACAGAGTACGTCACTAAAATTTCAAAAAGTGAACATATATTTCAAATTTTGATTAGGAAAATCTCATAATGGGAACATTTTTCTTATCTTTTAGCCAAAACAATACTGAAAAATCGGAACATTTCCATTTCTACAAAATTTTCGACCATTGCTTCTGAAAGAATGCATGAATACGGACCCCTCGCGCACTAGAAAACCCAACTTTGAGCAGGTTCGAGTACGTATTTATGCTAGATTGTACTTGGGACTAGAATACTTTTGACGTTGGCCGTTCTTCAAATCCGGATTATAATCTACATTTCATGCCTTGAGAATCGAAAAACTGATCCGAAAATCAGAAAATATTTTTTTCTGGCTCTACTCCAGCATAAATATATAACATACTATCTGAGGAAACCAACATATTTCTTCAGCGACTTGGCACAGGCCGAAAATTCGAATTCCTTCTGACTTCATCAACATGAAACACTCGACGAGGGAAGTCGAGCGTCGTCAAAATTTTGATCCGCGTCCGCGTCCGCGCGGGAGCGGATCATGAAAAAAAAACCAAAATTTCGAAAAAAAATTTTTTAAGACTTTTTTAGTTCGGGGAGTTTTTCGATTAGATTCCATTTAACGCCGGAAATCAAAATAACGACTTTTTATTCGGATATTTTTTCAATTCCCCGAAAATTTTTCAAGAATTCCCATAAATGCTAATGTTGATTTAGCTTCTACTTGATCTGATACATCAGTAGAATGGCACAATTTAAAATTTTACAGAAGGAAGCTAAAATGAATTTTGAACGAATTATGGTGTAATTTTTGGGTTACGGTAAGCGAGTGCAACAGGTGGGCGACTTTTCCCAACAGATTTTACATGGTCTGAAAATCGATTTTAGACTATTCTACACCAATTGGGAAAAGTCGCCCACCTGCTGCACTCGCTTGCCGTAACCCAAAAATTACACCATAATTCGTTCAAAATTCATTTTAGCTTCCTTCTGTAAAATTTTAAATTGTGCCATTCTACTGAAGTATGAATCAGATCAAGTAGAAGCTAAATCAACATTCCATCTTGAAAAATTTTCGGGGAATTAAAAAAATGTCCGAATAAAAAGTCGGGGACTTTCCTAGCTCCGCGCCAGGCACCGCCCCCTTGGTCCCGCCCCCAGGGGGGGCGGGAGGGGTGGAACCAGGCTCCACCCCGAAAGGGATGGAGTCTGGCTCTCTCCAAAAATTTGCCGAGAGGTTTCCCCCTCGAACTTAGGAACGTGATGTTCCAAGGAGTGAGGAGAAGCGAGATAAGGTCAGCCGCGCGCGCTCTCTAGTCACGCCGGGTCAGAGAGCGCTGGGAGGAACGAGAGAGGGATAGAGGGGAGTGCTCTCCTCTCAGGCAGGGGAGGGAGGGGCGCGGGAAGAGGGAGGAGGAGGGACGAGGGGGCGCGCAAGGGGGAGGGGCGAGAGGCGGGTCAGAGATCGCGAAGGGAGGGAAGGGGGAGGAGCCTGGCGCGGAACTAGGAAAGTGCCAAAAGTCGTTATTTTGATTTCCGGCGTTAAATGGAATCTAATCGAAAAACTCCCCGAACTAAAAAAAGTCTTAGAATTTGTCAAGGAATGCATCGCCCCTACTGCCGAAACGATTGGAGTCGATTTCATTTTTTTCGAAATGATGGTATTTTTTTCATGATCCGCTCCCGCGCGGACGCGGACGCGGATCAAAATTTTGACGATGCTCGTCGACTTCCCTCGTCGAGTGCTTCATGTTGGTGAAGTCAGAAGGAATTCGAATTTTCGGCCTGTGCCAAGTCTATTTCGAATCAGTCAGATAGTGTGTTATATAATCGGTCGTGCTCAAAGTTGAGTCTCCTAGTTCCGCTGGGTCCAGAAATCAATCAGAAGGGTGTAAAAAAGTATATTGAATTAAACCTGAATAGGCATTTCGATGCAAGTCTTCCACTGAATTTCCATCTGGCGAGAATAGAAACTGAATGAGATAGTTTCAATTCCAAACAAATTTAGGAAGTGGATGGGAACATTAGCTGTGTTTCCCATTAAATGGAATGTTAGAAGTAGCAATATGGTAGATAGATACCAATATATGGAGAGGTCGCTCGTCTCTCTCACTGTCTCCTCCAAATGATCGATCATCTTGAGATGGAACATCGATGCATTCATCGCCACTGTCAACTTCCGATTTGATGAGATAGAGAAACAGGAATTGGACATCGCCCAAGCTGCCTGCGATACAGTAGTTTGATGGAGGGGGGAGGGATTGGGGGGGGGGGGGGGGGGGTAGAGTATACCTGTAGTCGGAACCAGTCGAGTCTCATGGCAGCCAGGTCAGTGTCTACACTGAGAGAGGATAGATCACGCAGCTGCAAGTAGTCTTCGAAGGGGGGAGGGGGGGGGGGGGGGGCATACCAAGTCAGTCATGATCATCCCCTCCGTCTCTCCCATCTGACCAGAGAGAGAACACATCAGTTCGGAGAGAATGTGACAGTCGTATCCATTAACGTACTGAGCAACTTCATTATTCTCTTTTATTTGCATTTATGTCGAACAACTGCCTAGTCAAAGTAGCTAACTCAGTGGCCCGAAGCCCATACTAATTTGTACTTTCATTGTATTAGGTTGTGAAAAAAGTAATTGTAGATTTGGACCATGATGTTTGAGCACGCCTAAAATTATTTTCATTTATGATCTCAAGCTGGCTCAATAGCATATAGTAGGGGTATACTTGATCAATATATTTATGTATTCCAATCGCTTCATGCTTTTAGGATACCCGGCAAATCCAAGTTTTGACAAATGTGATATTTTCACTCTTTTCTAAAAATATTTCGCGTCTCTCGTATTTTGAGGGGGAAAAGGACTGTACATTTTCATATAGTGTAGTGAGAAGCACATGTGCAGTTCTTTCGAAAAATAGGTCTAATGCCGCTCCTGCCTCAACATAGCACGATTTACACATCACTGAATAAATACCTCAGCTAATAAACACTTATCAAGCGATAACGTTTCCTGCTTCGAGGTTCAATCAGACTGGTTTCTAAATAAGTGCGCTTCCATGATACACTATGGTGCTACATACCACAGAGAAACATTTGAACTCATCCCTTCTCTACTTGTAGAAAACATAGATTTTCAGTATTGATGAATACAGGCCAATATTGTCAAATTTTCGACTTTCGGTATACGGTGAATGAATAAATTTCCTCAAAAGGGAGCTATCCCCTGACTTTGCCCAGTCGTATACTGATACATAAAGAGTAGCTTTAACAGTTAACCACAAAATTTAGGGCTTTTCACCAACCCTGGAAAATGGAAGACTTGTAATATACGAATTTCGATGTTCAAATTTAATAGTCGGGATGATAAATGTTAATGTTTTGCTAAAAGTATTGTATTCCCACCTAAATACAATTTAAAGTTAACCATGGATAGTGTTTTTCGCTTCACTACATTTGAGATGGATACATCAATAGTTACGGATGCACGGTAAAAATAATTATTTCTGTTGATGTGCAGTTCGGGTCAAATTAAAAAAATGAGTGTATTTTCTGACAGGCCATTCGGAGCGTGCCAGGTTCACATGTTGTATTGTGATATCTGTATGCCATACTTTTCGCACGTGACGTAATATTTGCCCTATCCTGGCTTTCCATGGATTGCTGGACCGAAACGTACTCAGTAAAACATTTTGTCGATGTAGCTTTGTCTTCATACTGTGGCCTCAATACCAATTGGATAGGCTTGAACCTACGCGCGATAGAAAGGGTATCCAAGCACTCAACGATCACAAGTAACAATATGATATTCAGGCGGCAACCAAAAACGGGGTATTACAGAATCGAAAATTTAAAAATCTACAATTACTTTTTTCACAACCTGATATGTGCATTTCTCGTAATCACTAAGATACTGCATTTTTAGAGCGTTTACTAGAAGCTGAAAAGGAAATGTGATAGAATGCGTAGCAACGTGGTAAACATGATAAACTTCTTAAAGTACTATAATATTCGAGGAACGGGAAAATATTTAGCCGTGAATATTTTCTCGTTCCGCGAATATTGTATTATGTTGGTGCAAAAGTCTTGCGGTTTTTTTATATTTCGCCTTCCATCTTCCTTTGTTTGACCGATGACCCTCCGTATATTAATTGCTAATGAGGCCTTGCATACTCTTTCATATGCGCACCCTATCAGCATTGCCCAATCGGAGAGGCGAGAGCAGGACAACGTTAAAATTGCGAAAATTTATCCATCGAAAGCGACTCATTTCTCAGTATTCTGTTTCCTCTGAAGCATGAATGCTCAATTCCTGGTGGTTATATGAAGCTCCCATCTTTACCTTATACATACTTTTTATCATGGATGATGGAAGTTACATCCTTTTGAGAAATGCATTGATCTGTAAATGACTACATATCACGCCATTCGCGAGAGAATCGAGCTAAAATCGCCATTCCTGGGAATGGAGCTGAAATCGTGAAATGAGTTCTAACCGGTTTCGGGCACCCTGAGCCATGTCTGAGTGTCCCCCGAAATATTTTTGTGAATGCTTCATTTTGGAGCTCCCTACGTGGGGTCAGATATCGGCATCACCCACTTTGAGAGCAGTTTTCTTGGATACCGTGTAAGATAGATCGTTTGAACTTTATTTTCCACGGGCATTTCGATAAAAAAGTTTATCATTTTCGGCCGAGCGCTCCGAAAAGAGCGGTGTGAAATTTATTCGCTCGTGGAAAATAAAGTTCAAACGATCCTGACGAAGTTAAAAGGGCGAAACTCTCACCACCGTGCCCGCATTTTTTTCGCAAACCACTTATTGGAAAGCTCTCGCTGAGCTGCATCTACTGTGAAAATTTCAGCTGCTGCTTGACCTACATTTTTTGAGAAAATTGGCCTGAAGTGTACTACTGTTCAAAATGGGTCTTAGAGAAATTGGTTTGTATAGATCGATAGAGCTCAAAAAATGAGTTGGGGTCACTCAGAAGTCAATTTTGCTCTATCTTACACCGCATCGAAGAAAACTGCTCTCAAAGTGGGTGATGCCGGTATCCGACCTTACATAGGGAGCTCCAAAATGAAGCATGCATAAAAAGATTTCGGGGGTCACTCATACATGCCGCAGGGTGCCCAAAACCGGTTAGAACTCATTTCACCATTCCCATGCTCAGCTCGATTCTCTCATGAGAGGCGTGATATATATGAGAGGAATCGCGAGAAAATCACCCATTTGAGGGGGGTCTGCGGCGGTAGAACCAAAATCATCCTATCCTGATGTAAACGTAGTGTAAGGTATTTGAGATGATGCTCTTTCGAACTGCGTCGCCAGAATTTTGATAACTATCGTCTTCTTCGAGATTCAGAAGGCCAAACTTGGGACACTAACTTTTTGAGGTTCAAATCGAGCGCACTTAAATGATCATAAATCCGTTTAAAATGACGATAGAAAGTCGTTTTTTTTTAGAAAGAAAGCTGAAAACATTCTCTACAACTTTTATGTTGAACATGTCATTCCCTGTGTACGTCCCAGTGCGGGGTGGTCGGGTCGATCAAAAATGACCTAACTCTGGAAATCGGTAAAACCTTCTGAGTTTTTATGCGCAATGGATAGACACTATGAGTGACTAACTTGAGCCAAAAAATTAGCCAAATCAAAAGGTGGAAAAAAAAACGGCGTGACTTTTTGTCCGTCGACTTCAGAATGACCACCAGACCGAAACACTTTCTTAGCTCCAACCGTCACCTGTTAGGCTCAAATCACTCCAAAATTATCCAAAAGAACAGTTAGAAGTGTTTCCGGCCTCAATACAGTACTCCCATTGGGCAAAAATTGCGACCGGACCTGAACATTGAAAATCGATTTACAGACCCTTCTCGACTTGAGAGTTGCGCCCATATGCGCTAAATCACTTTCAAATAACGTAAGAATGTTCTTCTAAGCTATTCATAGAAAGGGCGCACCTATAAATACGAAATTTCATATGACGGAATCAAGGAAAAGTGCAAAACTGTATTTTAGTTCAATATAGTGCTAGCGCCCCGACTCATAGCTAGAAATGTAGTACACGATGAGCTAAACATTTCATCTGAAGAAAGTGAGTCTCTATCTTTTCGCTGAAGCGCGCTACAGAGCCTAGAAGATGGCCAGGAATCGACTAGAATCGCCCGATAGCGCGTACTCTAACCGTCTGACGCTCTCGCCGCCTGACCTCCCTCTCCCTCCTCTCCATTTAGCGCTCGCCCGCGCGCGTCTCTCCTCGATTTTCGCTATCTTCTAGGCTCTGTAGCTCGCTTCAACGAAAAGATAGAGACTCACTTTCAACAGATGAAATGTTTAGATCATCATGCTCTACATTTCTATCCATAAGCCAAGCCCCTACGACCATGTTGACCTGATATACACTTTCGCGCTTTTCCTTTCCCTCCCTTAGATGAAATTTCGCATTTATAGGTGCACCATGTCTTCGAATACTTTAGAGGGACATTCTTACGTTATTTGAAAGTGATTTAGCGCATATGGGCGCAACTCTCAAGTCGAGAAGGATCTGCAAATCGATTTTCAATTTTCAGGTCCGGTCGCAATTTTTGTCCAATGGGAGTACTGTATTGAGGCCGGAAACACTTCTAACTGTTCTTTTGGATAATTTTGGAGCGATTTGAGCCTAACAGGTGACAGTTGGAGCTAAGAAAGTGTTTCGGTCTGGTGGTCATTCTGAAGTCGCCGGACATAAAGTCACGCCGTTTTTTTTCCACCTTTTGATTTGGGTAATTTTTTGGCTCAAGTTAGTCACTCATAGTGTCTATCCATTGCGCATAAAAACTCAGAAGGTTTTACCGATTTCCAGAGTTAGGTCATTTTTGGTCGACCCGACAACCCCGCACTGGGACGTACACAGGGAATGACATGTTCAACATAAAAGTTGTAGAGAATGTTTTCTGCTTTCTTTCTAAAAAAAAACGACTTTCTATCGTCATTTTAAACGGATTTATGATCATTTAAGTGCGCTCGATTTGAACCTCAAAAAGTTAGTGTCCCAAGTTTGGCCTTCTGAATCTCGAAGATGACGATAGTTATCAAAATTCTGACGACGCAGTTCGAAAGAGCATAATCTGAAATACCTTACACTACGTTTACATCAGGATAGGATTTTGATTCTACCGCCGCGGAGAAGGTTATTCTCTCGCGATGTCTCTCATATGTATATATGCATATTGCATTTTTTATGTTGATTTCGCATATTTTTGAAAAATGAGAAATTCAAATTCTCTTAAACGAGAAAGGTGCAGGCGCCAATATTTTTCTGAGAATAAAGCCTTTTGGTGGGTGAATATAGCGCACTCATAGTGAAGCCTGTATGCTTGGTCTACGATGCAAAAAATCCGAAAAAGTTTCATGTAGCCAGCATCGACAGCATATTTTCAATAGCATGTAATTCGGTCCAAACTTAATCGAGACACATTTGAAACATATTTTCTGAAAGGGTATACGTAATACTTCTCAGACATCAGTATGGGCAGGTTTTGTGAATTTTGCCAACAAATATCCAGTAAAATACATTTAATGCAAAATTTTGAGCATCAATCGCAATTGGGTTTATCATAATTTATTGCGTTGATTTCGATATCGGAATGATTGAAATGTGTGTATGTAACGTACAAGCATACCTCTAAACACTGCTATGTTTGTTAGTCATTGTGATTTGGGACGAGATAATTATGATAGTTCAAAGTACGGACACAAAAAACCGCAAGACTTTCGCACCAACCTGATAGTACTTTAAGAAGTTTATCATGTACACCACGTTGCTAAGCATTCTATTCTCACAGTACACTGTGTGCAAAACTAACCCATCCTTACCCTTAAAAAACCACGTGTTCTACCCTGCCGTATCAATTAAATAGCACGATTACACTTTCGATCGAAACATTTCTAAGTCTCTGGGGGAGCGTGTCAATATGAATAAGAAGGCTAACCTGTAGATGGTAGTTGTGCACTACACTCGAGTACTTCATCACCAGATCCCTCAACTCGAGTACGTAATGGATCAACTCAGGCAGTTGTCTGTCCAGTAGATCTTCCCCCTTCAGGGCATTCTTCTTACTCGATGCAGGCCATGACTCGAGATGACGAAGCAGCCAGATGATCTGAGACATGCGCATAATCACGAGATATCCCCCCCCCCCCCCCTACCCCATCGAGAAGTGAAGTACCTCATCTCTAGCGAAGGAGAGTGCCATCCACACGAAGAGAATCTTCGGTCCGAGGAGTCCTGGTTGTTCCTTGAGGATAGTAGTCATCTCGCGAAGGGAACAACGGAGGAATCGACGACGATCCGCGTGAATCGAAACACTGCAATCGATAATCTATCTGCGGATTAACGAAATAATGAGGGAACTACACATTGACGTATACAGATAATGAAAGGATACATATGCAAACGAATACCAGTCATTCATAGCAATCGAAGCCATCTCCTTCAATTCTGCAGCTTTTTTTGATAGTCCCTTTATGTTGTCGAGAATGGATTGAGCTGTTGGGTGAATCATCATCACCTACAACGGTTGTTTAATTTCGAGCACGTGTATTTCATTAACAAGTAGGAAACTCATTTACTCACTTCATCTCTGAATATTCGAAGAGAAAGACCCATGTGTAGTGATTGTCCCCACAGAGTGGATACTGTAGTGTCTCCCAGCATATGTGTAGGACACACAAGAGTGCATACTGTAGTGAAGAACCATTGATATGCAAGCTGTTTCAAAAGAAAACTGACGTATGATCCATCGATCCATTACATCAAGCGACAGATACTCGCAAGTGATCTATAATGCATTTCGTGAATATAGGACAATGAATGACGTGACTCACAGTCTCTGTTTGTGCTGCATACATCATCTGAGAGGGAGAGGAGGTGAGAGAGAGGATCTGATGCTTCCGCCACATGTCCCCTGTCACATTGCGACGAGTATAGACAGAGGCCAACGATTGGAGAGCGGACAACATCAACTTAGCATTTACTCAATTACAACGAGTCACATGCAAAAACCTCACTCTATTCAATGGTCCGAGATCTTCTTGAAGTTTCTTGAATGGATTATCGTAGTCGATAATCATCTACGATTCAGATTATTCAATCAGTTTCTGATTAATTAGTACCTGTCCCAGTCTGGGAAACGAAGGCTCGCTCTGGCCATGATTCAGATCGTACGCCGCATTGAAGAGTCCGAGAACTGCCTTCCTGTCGACAAATGTTGCTACTTCGTATACAGCAAATGGTACCTATCATCGACTCTCGACAAGAGCCACATGAGGGAGACGAGAGTAGCCACCAGGTTGAGATACGATGCTGTCAACTCGTGATTTATTGTCTGGAATATCTCATCCTCATAATGTGTGCAGATGTAGTCAACTCACGATGTCTAATTGACATTGGCAGGCGTCCATTAGAGTGAGCAACTGCATTATGTGATCCTGAATCAATGAACGAGTTCTATTCCCGAACCGAAACAGTGAACAGACCTTCAGATCCAAAAGATCAGCGAATGTGTAATAATATAAGGAGAGATTTTTTATTATATCATCTTTGATTGCGTTCGCATGGTTAAACGTCGACTGAACATAATGATATACTAAAAATGAAGAATTGTGAATCATTCTAACCATGTTACTCCTCGTATCAACGATTGGAAACTTTTTGACGATATGCTTTATAGCTGACTCGAGGCTCTTGTCAGAAAGGAAAGAGGGCTTTGACTTCTGTTCAGAACACGCCTTCTTGATGTTATATATCCGAGTGAGCATCCCTTTCGCGCGATCGTTAAGAATCATCAGCTTTTCAGAAAGCTTTGCTTGGCCAGGATCCATTTGATATACCATAACTGAGTGATACAATTTAAAATTGATTGAACAATTCGCGTTCTCAAACATGTAATTCTAAATCTCGCGAGATTTAGCAATCGAGCTCGATTAATTATCGCGATTACAGCACGGATCAAAGAAAAAAAGAGAGACTAGTCGGTATAAACGGCAGCTTCAAAAGAAAAACTGAAATTTAATATATCTTTAACAAGTTTAAAATTAGAAAGAAAAATGCCACATCACCGATTGGCGCACGAACATCAAAAATTTAATTTTAATTATTTATTAAATAATATTTAAATAGGGACTGCAACGCTGTTAACGAACAAGCAAAACAATTCACAAAATTGTACACAACTGAAAGCTATGCCTGCCCCATTCCGACTTTTCACTTTAGTTTTGTAAAAAATATTTTAATTAATTAGAAAAACATAAATGAATGATAAGCAAAAGGCCGACGCTTTCAGTCCAAGTGGAGCGCATCGCAAGTCACGTTTTTTTAAATAAAATTATCGCAAACTGAAATTCGGTTGCGTTGTAAAACTTCATGATTGAGGTTCAATAATTTTTTTTCTTATGTTAACGGTACTCCGACAGCAATGAAACATCGTATAATAATAGAAAGAATAGTTTAATATTGATAGAACTTCAGAATCAGGAAGATTACGATACCGAGAACTTTAAAAATCATTTAAAAAGAGGACGACTTCCGTATATTTCTGGTTTTTTACCATAAATTGGGAAATGCTGCTCTAAAACAAATATCAAAAAATCTCAAATATACGGAAGTCGTCCTCTTTACAAACACCGAAAATGTATTTTCACAACGGTAAAACGCTCAATTTTGACAGCCTCATTCTCTTTTATTTGATATTTATATTTATTTTTATTGTGAAAACAATTTTTTGTGATTGATAATCTACCAAAAACTGAGGAAATGAAGCTTCAACACATAATTCTGAAAACACGTATATTTTCGATCACATCGTGCTTCTCCGGTTCTGCAACATATCTCTTTTTGCTTTGCTTGTTGTTCTTTCAAGATGTGTTCATATTCATTCCAATCAATAAAATTGTCGAAAAATCGCATTAAATTTTTTTTTTTAATGTTTTAAAATAATGAAAGAATTTGGCTTGAAAAGTACGGTAGTTTGAAAGAAAAGCGTCGGAAGGAGGCAACCAATATTCCGTACTCAAAAATTCTATTTAAAAATATATTTAAAAAAATTAGACATGGCAAATAGTAGGGTGCACCGGTACACCCGTGCACCGTGCACTGTGCACCGTACACCATGCCCGTGCACTGTACACCACGAGTATATGCACCGTGCACCGGTGCACCAGAGCTCTGTTTCACAGTCAATTGGAGTTCAAAAATGGCTCGAGATGTTTTCCAATCATTAATTACTTTAAATTAATTATATTTTTAAATATTCTTAATTTAAAGTAATTAAAGTTACCGGACGAGGGCGAAACCCTGATCTGACCCTGATCTGGTCACGTGTACGAGAGAGTATGCAAAAGTGAGAGAGCGCGGGATTACGCTGATCATTTCCGGCCTTTCCTTGAGGCTATTATTGATTTTTAGCATTTTTGTATATTCATTCTCAACTAATTTAGCCATCGGCTATTCGACGGAGAACAAAAAATAGGGAGTCAATTTTGTCCTCGTCCGGTAACTTTAATAAGAGTAATCGAAAATATAGAGAAGGGAGAGGAGAATGAGTGGTTGGAGGGAGTGATCGAGATGAATCAGAGGAGGATGGAGTGGGAGACAATCATGTGCTTGATTCTGTAATGCTTACAAGGCATGGCTTCGTTACTTTGATTCATTCGCCTGCTCTCTTGTTTGTGCTTCCTCTCTCACTGTTTAGCTTGATCAGATAACATTCACAACCCCTCCATTCATCGTCTTTTTATCATTTAGATTGTACCATTTCCCTCATAAGGAGAGGTTCATTCATAAGATTCGACCAAAGCTCAGTGATCCTTCTCTCTTGGGCTCAGTGACCAACCAATAAGAGAGTGGAAATGAAGAGAATGACTCTTCGGCTGCTACCCACTTAGGAACCAGAACACGAGAACAGATATAACCTGATTTTTTAGTAATTGCAATGTTTCTTAGTCTAAACGTGACTGACGATGGGGTAGAATCTGGGCAGCGATTAGGGACGGGACTTAGCCTCAGATGGATGAGAGAGTAACGTGGTGTAGCGGGATCAACATACTACCTCCGAGGTTCCCTAGTCTGTACCTGTGCCGTCGTCAGCCTCCCTGTACGGCAATTCGAGCAGCCGCTTGCCGGGCTTAGGCACCATGCGGAGTCACCGGACCGGCGATCGAAGAAGATAGTTGAGCAGGCGATAGGAGAAGGTAGTCGAAATTACCGTCTCATGGTGTGGAACAGACAGCAACAATTTATTCCTGTGTCCAACTCTCTGCCCGAATGAAGGAGATACCAGCTTGTAACGGATCGTGAACATTAAGCGGGGCTAGACATTGCTTCGCCATTACAAAGAATAGTGATTCACAGTGAGAGTCGCTAGGGGGAAGTCATAGATCACTGGAATAGAAGTAAAATGTAACGATACGGGTATCGCCCTGTTGCACTAGATGCGTGCCCATGTTGAATGCCCAGAATAAATTAATCAAAGTAACGAAGCTATCTGATCAAGCTAAACAGTGAGAGAGGAAGCACAAACAAGAGAGCAGGCGAATGAATCAAAGTAACGAAGCCATGCCTTGTAAGCATTAAAGAATCAAGCACATGATTGTCTCCCACTCCATCCTCCTCTGTTTCATCTCGATCACTCCCTCCAACCACTCATTCTCCTCTCCCATCTCTATTTTCGATCACTCTTATTAATTACTTTAAATTAAGAATATTTAAAAATATAATTAATTTAAAGTAATTAATGATTGGAAAACATCTCGAGCCATTTTTGAACTCCAATTGACTGTGAAACAGAGCTCTGGTGCACCGGTGCACGGTGCATATACTCGTGGTGTACAGTGCACGGGCATGGTGTACGGTGCACAGTGCACGGTGCACGGGTGTACCGGTGCACCCTACTATTTGCCATTAGACATTTGAGAAATTCTCTTTTAAAAAGCGCGCTAAACTGTTTTATTTCTTAACACATTCTCCCTGTTTTTTCTCCTCTGGCTGGCGGCAGCTGGCTGGAGCTTGCCAGTTGATTTTAAAAATTCGATTATTATTGGTTTATTAGAAGGTTCGGTTACGAATCGTGTTTCCCTTTCAGGCACTCATGTTGCTTCGTGCTTCGGGTAAGGTGGCCCTGCAGCAGGAGTTGCGTCTGATTCCACGGCTTGTTAGACTCGCATCCCATCATGCACATGATGAGAAGATCGAGAGGAAATCAGATGACTACAGGTATATTTTTGCTTACGTTATCAGTTTATTTAGTGGAATGACTACTGCGTTCCATGTGTGTCAAGGCATGTTCTTCAATCCACCACTTTCTTTTTGTTTGTAGGCCTGGAACAGATTCATACGCATACGAAAACCCATGGCCGAAGCTCAACGGGGGACGATTGGACTGGCTATTCGGAGATGGATGGCGTAGACCCCTCGCTAAAGAGCAAGGAGCCAAGACAGTATGAATTTTTCGATTACATTAATTTTATATGCCCTGGATTTATATGTCTCCACGTTTCACTAATTTGGTATATTATTATGTTTATCTAAACATTGATTCAGTGAAAATCGAAAAAAATGTTAATTTTTCTTCGACAGCGCCGAGAATGGATCTGGTTCTCTCAAGTGGCGCACGATGAACACAAGGACTGGCTGAAAATGCATCAGGTTTCAAATTTTTATATTATTTTTTTTGTGAGGTGAACATAATCTATTGCGTGGTAGATTCACGTTGTAGTTTCGAGATAATAGAGCTGTAACCGAAAATGCTATCCAAAGCGAGACTGTACACTTGCTGCTCTAATCTGATCATGCGAAGTACCCCCGGGGGATAGAGGACTTGGAATACCTCGTCCTCACACCACTGCCACCACGTCAATCTGGGCGCACGCGATCATTGCGATTCTGATGAGGGTGCGCGCCAATTCTAATTATATTCGTGTTAGGTAACTTGGCACTCCTGCAAAAAAACTCATTCATGTAAGTCGTACCTTAAGACTTCCGAACCGTCAGACAGGTTTGTATTGTTATAATGAGTAAGCGCGGTGAGAAGTAGTGAGCTGACGCTATTTAGGGTTGGCAAAATGAATCCAACACCGTGTCTCAGACTCTGAGAGTCCGAAAGATTGGAACTCTGAGAGTCCGAACTTCGACTTATGTTTCATTGCGCTGATGAAAGTTCGACGTTAATTTTGGGACTCTCAGAGTTCCACTGATTGGGAATAACCAGAGATACTGAGACTTTACTTTAGGGGGAACCCCATTTCTCCCATACAAACCGTCTGGGAATGGATAGCTAGTCAAATTAACGGGAGAGCATAATGGCCACCCGCAGGGGGTGTGGGTGTTTAAACCGGGTAGGAGCATTTGGTGATCCTTCGTAGATGCTATGCTCTTTAGAAGTACCGGGGCTAACGAACGTCGGAGGGAAGGGGTAGGGAGAGAGAGAGAGGCAGAGTTTCAGAGATGTAGGAGGTGGGCGGAGTTACCCCCTAAAGTAAAGAATACCCCTGTGATTAGCATGATTACCCCTGTCCACTAAGGTGGCGAGAATGGCTCAAAGATATCCGTCTTGTTTACACCCTCTCGCGGCTCATCCTTGAGAGGGGGTTTACAGCCCCCCTCTCGTCGGCTCGAGCCGTTTTGGGCGGCTCAGGGGTATCGGCAGTCTCTCCCCCCCCCCCCCTGGCAGTTCCCCTTCCCTACTCTCACATCCACACACTCTCTCGCGTCTACCCCTGAGCCGTCCGAAACGGCTCAAGGGTCATCTATGCCAGCGGGTAGGGTATCTTCTCTATCCTTTCCTGACCCTTTCTCGCTCTCTAAAAGGCGAATCATTGAGCCATTTTCGCCACCCTACTGTTCACGGCATGAATTTTTTCCAACAACCACTTTCAAAATGGTCAAAGCACAACATAACTACCGCACCGGCTGGTATAATATAATAATAAAATTTATGCGGTTCAGGTAGAAACGCGAGTACAAAGAGAGAGAGAGAGAGATAATGGTAAGAAAGCTATAGAGTATTATTATTGTGATTCACGAACTGACTAAACTCAAACAGGGGAACTGGTATGGTCACGGCCCGTTAAAACCTCCGGGGTCAGAGCTGCAACGCGTAAGAAATGCGCGTGGAGTTCGCTGGAGCGAAATAATAATAAACCTAGGATTAATATTGGGCGAGTGTTCAATTTTGGTTTAAAAAATATTATTTGTTTATATAATCTATTCCGCAGAAGCACAACGAATGTTAATATTTCACAAATGGTATACATGTACGTCATTTAGGCGAAAAAAATGGACAAAACTCTATGTTAGCTTTCGTACTCGCTGTCTTGAAATCGACAGAAGTCACTTCATTAAACATGTCTGGTCGTGAATTTACCATGTATACATTCTTACACACATGCCTCATAAAAGTTAGGTTCGAAAAAATATATATAATTTGATATACGTTTGTAAAACAATTTAAAATGTCGTTTTGGATAGTTTTAAAAGAAATTTAAAAAGCGACAGAACTTGTTTGATTGCCACATTTACGCTAACTCGAGTATATATATGGATGCATAACGCAAGCGCCTATAAAAGTTAGGTTTGCATTAATTTAAAATAAATTTATTTTTTAAATTAAAAATCGAAAATTTCCAAAACAAGCGAAGTCCAGGTGCAGAGCCGGCACATGTTTTGTTAAAATTCATACAAATTATACCGTATTTTCTGCACTCCTAACAAAATATTTTATTCGTGAACTGGTCCGCGTCACGGCTGCAACGCGGTTGTCTGACCGGACTCTTTTTCCACTGTTTAACGGGCCGTGATGGTAGTTTCTTACATACATTCTTGCCGCTCTGGGAAAAAAGCTATGGTGTCTGTAGTTAAATCTTGATGATATGTTGTTGAAGTTAAGCCCGTGTCGTGTAGCGTACAAGTAATGGGCTTTGTAGTTTGAGATACGGTATTTGCCTCTAAGAAGGTTACTGGCCGTTTTCAAATCTATTGTTTCCCTACGCTTTTCAAGGGAATCTAATCCTAATTGCGTATTTCTCAAGGTAGAGCTGGACATGTTATCCCAAGTGGCATTGAGGCAGCGGATGAAAAGTCTCCTAGTGAAATAATTTTGAACTTTGTCAAATTTTAATGTCTTGCTTCAGGAAAGGATTAAAAACGGGAGATGAGCTTTCTAATATTGGTCTAATATAGATCGCATAACTCTTCAGGAGCACCTCAATATTTTTAGTGCGTAGAGCTCTGAGGACTATGTGACATGCAGTTTTACTTTTTTGAGATACCATTTTACAGTGGTTATAGAAAGTAAGCGATTTCTGGACCATGAATCCTAGGTCCTTTACTAATTCCTTTTGAGCAAGTTTAGTGGTGTCAATGGTATATTCTCTCTTAGAATTGGCTCTATCCCTGTACTTTTGTAGAATTTTGAAAAGTGCAAAATTTATTACGGTATATTTCCTTCATTTTCTTGAAAATGGTTAAAAAAATACGGTAGAAATCACAATTGCACCCTGATACTACGTTACTGCGGAGACAAGTCGAATGAGCCGGGGAAAAGAATCATGAAAGGAATCGTAGTGTAACCTTTTCTGTGTGTTTAACGGGACCTTTTCTCTAAACGGGGTGTTGGAAAAAAAAGTCATGCCGTGCCTGTATGGGCTTCTGCAGGAGTGCTGAAAATGTGACATTTGACAACTTCTGACAATATAAGAAAGTGTTCCCATTTTTTCAAGCTCTGTGACGCACCCTTTCGACTGATTGTTGCCAATATTTTTTCTTCAAAATATATTGCTATAGGAGACCCGTATTGTTGTGAAAACCTAACCACTTTATAGATATCTTTCCTCCTCGTCACAGTCCTCACCACGTGGTTCACTTGCTGGATCATGTTCGCTCGCCCTGATTGGTTAGTTTCATTTTTATATTTTATTTATTTGTGAAGTTATGTAATTATTAAATCTTTTTAGATTGATGTAAGATCGGAGCGAAGCGACTCTCTGACACAATTTAGGTTTCTCACTTTGGCTTCTGTTTTTGACAGTGCCAAGTTATTTTTTTCTTCAACCGCGCTTGTGATTTTTTAAAACAGAAGCAACAAATACATTTTAAAGTTCCCCTGAACAGAATATTTTTTGAATTCGCGCCAAGTGCATGAACCGCAATCCCTCGCGCGGTAATTCAAAAAAATTGAACTCGCGATACTACATGATACTGTAATCGACTTAGATAATCGATTTACAGTATAATAAAAAAAATTTGAATTGCCGCGCTTGGGCTTGCTGTTCATGCACTTGGCGCGAATTCAAAAATATTTTCTGTTCAGGGGTACTTTAACATGTATTTTATGTATATAAAATTATTGTTGGTGTTTTTTTTGTGCAAACTCAAATGTTAGTCGGAAAAGGGCTTTGTGTCCCAGCCCTCCTTACGATACCATAAGTAGGAAATAAGGTATCGATGAGGGACGGTACCCTGAGTCGGATTTCAAGATTTTTTGCATTTCACGGCTTCATTTATGGCACACAAATTCTCTACAGAATAATATGAAGAGAATTTACAAATTTTATTTGCGTTTAGTACGAATAGGCAGTAACGAACGGCGTGTTAGGCCCCACCCTCAGATGGTCCTTAATTTCAAGAACATTTCGAGATCACTCAGTTATTAAAAAGGAGGAGGGCTGCTTCCTTGTTCTCGATACCTGCACATCTTGGAAATTTGCCAAGTTTAATCTATTTTCAATGTGTGATTGTACGAAATCACAGACCGTTAGAGTTGGGTCATCGCCGATAACCGCATTCGAGCTCGCGAGATGCGCGTAGTATCTCTGGAGTTGGGCAGGTTGAGACATGAATATAAATAATGAATGAATGAATATGCTTATTCATGTAGCACCCCGCCGAACAACATAGATACATACTACGCGCATCTCACATGTCGCTTAAACGCGTTTATATTAATATGAACTGATTATATATTGTCAGATTTCATATAGCACGATTGTACTTACGCATTGATCATTACGTGTGATGGTCACTAGCTACTTACACGCGAAGAACTTGTTACTTATCTATCTTGTGTATATTTTTCTTCATTTGCGTTTAACATTTAGTTTAAAATAGAAATGTTGAATACAAGCTTTTTTCCCCAAAACTACAAAATGTCTGTTTTGAATGCGTTTAAATCTGATCTGCTGTCCTTCAGTGAAGTCAATGGACTAGGTTTGTCGCCTCCAGCAAACACTTAACATTGAAATTTCAAACTCTCAGGAAACTTACGGTTCTAAAATTACTGATTTCAGAATCCAAATTTCGAATTCACAATTTTCCTAAGTGTGGCTACTGAATCAAACGTTCATATTTATAATTGATTTTATATAGTAGCATCAACATCATGCGCTCTTCCACTTATGATAAAATTAACACGATGAGGCCCTTTTTTCTCGAAGTTTCCTATTCGAACAAACAATTTTTTCAAGATGCAAGAACTGAGAATTCTGGAATGACTGCCTATCTTGCCTATCATGGATGGTCCAGAGTAGCGTAGTAGCGTACTTCTGTGATTTCACATAATAATTCGGGAAAAGAGTTGTTGTGAAGTAATATTCACAGCCCAAAAAGTTTGTATTAGAGTTCGTAATCCTGTTCAACTTTTCTTTATTTCACACACTCTCGATCGGCGAGAGCGTGTGGGAGATGAAAAGGCAGTGAGCCGACTTACGAACTCTAGTGTAGATGCATCAAAATGACTATTTACAATTCCACCTCTATCGGTGTTGAGAAGGGGAGGGGCATATGTAAACGGGGGGAGGCCGATAAGCGTGAATTGCTCCTTTCAGGCCGATGGGACGTGAATGGGCTCTTCGTGAGGCTCATCTGGAGATGGCTCGGAGGGAGAAGGCGGGACTTCCCCTTATTTCCCCCGATCTCGTTCCCAGGAAGAAGATTCTCTCGTCTCTTCCTTCTGACGAGGAACTCCGCGACTTCGATGTACTTATCTAAGATATGTAGTCAATGTAGCCATCTTTGTATTGTTGTTCGAGTTAGCAGACGAGAAGATTATAAACGGCTGAGTGCATTGGGTGTTTCTCTCCCGTTTCCATGCCAACCAGTGTTCTCTTTCCCGTCTCTATTCAAGTGCACTATATAATGCTCCTTTCTGAAGAAACATATCCCCTAGTGTCCATTTATCAATTGGTATTCCTATTATGCATTGCATTTCTTTATATTCCTTAATTAGGCACAATCAATAATCGATGAAGCAGAATGCCGACCATCATTGCTATCCCCTTTCATTATTGTCGATGTAAATGATTATTCTTATTATGAGAAGGAGCGTATCATCGGAGGTAACCAAAATGCATCGTATTTAAAATATATTTTACTTTTCGATTCAGCCTATCACTACAACCGCGCTTTATTAGCAAGAAATTACTTTGAGACTTCTTATCTCAGTAAAGCTAAAAGGGAAGGCAAGAAAGTGGTTGTATACGGAGAAGGAGCTGATAGAGTTTCTTCCACTCTATTCCAACGGGGATTCGACGCAGTCCTACTCAGGGGAAGTCAGTCAATCTAATATCCCCCCCCTCTCGCTACGGACGATGTTTAGATACGGTAGCATTCAAGGAAGTGTTCCCCTCGGGACTCGTCTCCACCTCTCTCCTCTCTTTCGATGTAGCCTCTCTCCGTAGTGTATTGGAGGAACTGAGGAGGAAGAAGGGAGCGAAGGGGAAATTACTCCTTTCAACGATGAGTACGAGGAGCAGATCAGTCGACAGAGTGGAGAGGGGTCGGCAAAGAGGAAGGGATCTCTCTGCTAAGAGACCCTGGATCCCCCCTGGCAGCGTGTCTTAATATAACACCAAATTTACCTTTCCCATCATCCTTGCAGAATACTTTAATAATGCTTATTACTACTGAATACAACACATTTGTGACACCTGTAGTGTGCAGAACATAAATACAATTGTACAGCGTTGTTATCGATTGAGAAGTTGAAGAGTGTATACATGAGTCATCGATAGATAATGAAGTAGACGAATGATGACTCGAACTCCCGTCGCCAGCTGAAAGATGCGTGAATGAATGGAATTAGAGTGAGGATACCGCAGTGAAGACGACGTAGTAGATGGATACTGTAGGAATAACGAAGAGCAGAATGGTGAATAGAGTTGTGGCGATGAAGAGCTCACGAGAGTCAAGAGACACACTATCCACTCGTTCTCTCAACCACTACGATTAGAAGAGCTCTGCTATTTTTCTCCCAGTGGGATCCCAGCTCTTCTTACTAGTTTCCTACCTCACTGCCCACTTGGAGAAACATCAAAGATGCCGATGGGAAACCAGTGGGAAATATACTGGGGGACTACTGGGAAGACGACTTTCCCAGTGTGATCCCAGTCTTTTTCCCAGTGGTTTCCTATCGGCATCTTTCATCTCTTCCCAGTGGGCAGTAAGGTAGGAAACTAGTGGGATAAAAATAAGAGAGAGAGTGCGAGAAGGGGATACCTAAGGGGATTCGACTTCTTTCCTCGCAGCAGTCTCCATGAGGCAATGAATGCCCGGCCTGTTACTCTACCCAATCTGCAGTGATTTCATCAATAGATCCCTGTCCCATTCACTCATTCCCTTTTTCGAGAGTGCGGTTTCTTCCCCCGAAATTCATTCATAATTTATTAGAATTTGCCATAAAAGGGGAAGATCAACGAGATCTCTTGACTCGGAAAGAAAGGCCGAGAAAGCCAATGAGATAGAAGAGCACTATGAATGAAAACATGAGCATTTGATCTGTCCACAGATTTGAAGCTGAGAATGAGCAGGATGCGAGAACCTGCGATGTACTGCCTCAGTTCATGATCAGAGAGGGAGAGAGAGAGAGTACGGTACCTCGTCTCTAGCTTCTTCCCCCCCCACTGGGTCGAATTCAGTCCATTAACTGCCGACCATTGGTTGATAGCCAATGCCTCGAATCCGTATCTGTAAAACCATCTTCAAAAGGACGATCAAAGAACAACTCAGAATTCCATTCACAAATAATGCTATTTTAAAATTCCGGAAACGTGTGTTAATATAGCCTGTGATCATTAAAGTTGGAACGGTGAACTGACCTGAACCAGGAAAGATACTGAATCCAACTGATATAGGAAGGAAGAGTTCCCACATTAGCATAGAGACCCCCAGTGAGAGAGAGCAGTGTGAGAAGAGGACCTGAAGAGAGAAGGAAGAAGGGTTACTAGATGGGAGAGATACCTCCCAGAGAGACTGCTACTGCATACGAGGGAGAGATGGTCGAGAGCATCACTCCGAATGATGAAGAAGACTGCTCGATGAGCACACTGATTACTATCGCTGCCAGTACCTGAGATGAGGGGAAGGGGGAGGGAGGGTGGGGGAGAGCTACCTGAGAGACGGAGGACGAGAATCCGACCATCCAATAGCAGATGAGTAGCATGGCTAGACCATCTACCTCCAAGGAATGATTGGGGGAGGAAAGAAGAGGGGATGACAAACTGAGAAGAGAGGCACGTAGGAGAGGGACTTGGAGAGGAAGTAAGAGAAGACGGAGTAGAGACCATCGTGATATTCCCTACAGATATCCTCGTATTCTCGTAGGGTTAATGAACTCACCTCACAACGAGAGGATACTCCTGGGGAAGGAAGGTGATGATTCCGAAGAGAGTCGAGTACGTCAATTCGGCCACGATGTAGAAGAGAGCCCCGTTGATATTGGAGATCCCGATCGAGGAGAGGGTAGTATTCAGATAGAGCAGTCCGATGAACACACCCATTATCACCTTCTGCAGTTGTCTTCTTTACCATATTCGCCACTCTTCCCGTCCTTTCTCCTCTCCTTTCCTCCCCTCTAATTACTCACTTGTATCAGCTTCGCCTTGTACAGACTGGGATTCCTCCAATTGTCGAGTGCACATCTGAGTAGCAACGCTCCCATCTCAACAATTATCCATTCATTTTATCTTTCCATTTTCGACCCAAATATCTCAATGGTACTGCGGGAGGGTTGAATTATCTACACCCTCTCAAGTCATCCATGTCAATATTAACCACCAATGGGTAGTATTTGATGAATTTCACCGTCACGAAGTAAACCGTGGAGGAAATATGGGAGGAGGAATACCTGGGTGAGGATGGGCACAGCTTCCCTTCCGGGTGGAATATCGATCATTTCGATGGCCTTCAAATCCCTCTCTAGAGACCTTCCCGCATCTCCAGCTTCGAAATGGTCACAGATTGCATCGATTCGCTCTTTACACGCCTGTGAATAGATGCGATGGAAGGAGGAAGAAGGGCCCTCCTCCATCGGCCATGGTCGACCCCCCCCCCCCCTCCCCCCCTTCCGGGGATAAGACATTTCGGAAAAACAAAATCAGAAATTACCACTTCAGAAATTATTTTTCAGAAAAAGACGTTTCAGAAATTTTAATTATTTGGTGTCAGAATATTTAGCTTATTGTATTTTTATTAACATTTTTGAATTTTTTTTTTTTTTGATAAACAGAAATTAAATAATAATCCTCAAATAATGTGAAAATGGCTTCCAAAGACGTGTGCGCGCTCGCGCAACGCGGCGCGTCACGGCTAAAAATTTCAGAAATGTATTTTTCTGAAACGTCCGTTTCTATATATATATATATATATATATATATATATATATATATATATATATATATATATATATATATGCTATTTCTGGGCGAAATAACGTGAAACGAAAATTAAATGGATGATATATGATTAAAATTAAGAGTGGATAACAATGAAATGAGTAACGGGGGATCTACTCAGAGAGAGGAACTGGTTTGATTCTCTTGGTTCACTAAAAGCCTTGCCGCTCTTGGAATGATCTATCTGCGAGATATCCTGTTATCCATCTAATTGTATTATCGGAGAGACCTATATTGCTAAGCTTGAGTTAAAGCTTGGGATGGGAAACTCTATCAAAAGCTTTCGCAAAGTCAAAATAGATAACGTCAACTGGTTTCCCATCACTGATTGAAGTTGTCCAGTGTTCAAGGACTTCGAGCATTTGAAGCTCACGCGATCGTTTCTTTCGAAATCCGTATTGCTCATCGGGGAAAATGCTCAGTTGTTCACAATGGGCGATAATAGATTTGCATAGAATACGCTCAAAAACTCGGCAAAAGAATGATGTGATTGAAATGGGCCTGTAGTTTAGGGGATTGGAAAATGGGGGTGATTTCTTAACAGGGGTCACTATGGAATGCCTCCAATGGGAGGGGATCGTTCCAGATTGGTAAGAATTCCTAAAAATTATTTCTAATGCTTCGGAAATGGGCACGGCGATGCGTTTTATGAATGTGAGGTCGGTCAATGTTCTCAGGGGTTTTACAGGAGGAGCGTTTCATTTCTCAATTAGGGCGCAGATTTCATGCCTAAGAAACTGGGGTTCTTCGAAGGCACCCAGTTGAGGGAGGGCTCCAGTATTTGGTAATTTTCCATCGTCAACAGTAAAAGCGCTTACAAAAGTCTCGGCAAGTAAGTTTGCTTTGCCTAAGTCATCCATTACCAGAGTGCCATCATCTCTTTTTAGTCCCTCAACTCCCTTGGATTTATTGGCGCAGCGCTTCATAAAACGGAAGAACTTATTTTTGTCTTCGCTTTCGATTACCCTTTTCTCAATGGTTTTGTGATACCGTTGCAACTCTTTCCGGAACTTTTTGTTTAGAAGCTCGAATTCACGTTCATCGTTCGGGTCTTTGCTGTTAATCGATTTGATCCAGGCTAGAAAACGCTTTCCTAATAGTCGTTCGATATGAGCAGGAAGTTTTCCATGAGAGAGGCTCGTTTCTATTGATTTTTGAATTACGCTAATTTTTGAATTATTTTTTACGCTAGTTTCTGAAGTGGTAATTTCTCAAATGAAATTTCACAGTTGGGTTTTTCTGAACTGGTGATTTCTGATTTTGTTTTTCCGAAATGTCTTATCCCCCCCTTCCCCTTCCCCTCCCCCACTCACCACTTCCTCATTCGGAATGACTGCCAGTGTGTGGATCATCATATCATCAGGGTTGTAGTCGTGAGGACAAGGATGGCCCGCTGATTCGAAGAATCGAAGAGACTGCTGAGGAGAACCGAGAAAGGCAGTACGGCCTCCCGCAAGGAAAAGCACCTGAGAAGAATACGGTAGGGAGGGGGATAGGGGGTGGACTATCCACTACCGAATCGAAAAGAGCGTATAGCTGAGAGGCAGGCTGATGAATCGTGCATAGTAGTTCTGCCAGAGTGAGCGATCCGAGAAAGAACGTTGACAACTGATCTGGAGAGAGGATAGGAATAGAGATGGTAGAGAGACGAGGGATGCTCACTCTGCCATGTACGAGTCCAGTCCCGTAGTGGGTTCATCGCAGAAGAGAACGGGAGGATTGGAGAGGAGTTCACAAGCGAAGGTCAGACGACGAGCTTCTCCCCCTTCACAACAGAGTAGAGGGACAAGAGAGGGGCACTGTTTAGATGCTTCAACCCCCTCCCCCCACATAATCCATTCACCACTTCACATTATAATACGGAAGGTGAGCTGACCGGAAATGCCTTTCTTGATGCCCATAACTCCAATGGTAGTGTGTTGACACTTCGACAGTCCGAGTTGTCTCAGCACAGTGGAAACCCTTCTCTCCCTTCTCTCCTCCGATGCATTCACTCGCAGACGAGCCTACAACCATCCATTATCCAACCTTGCACCTTATCACTCTATCGATATTACATGCTTATGCAGAGAAGAGAGTACCTGTATGGAGAGGTATTCCCTCACAGTGAGACTTCCCACGAACAGTTCTTCTTGCTACTTTTCATGCGCTGCCTCAACGCCACTTGGGATAACATGCCCAACTCTATCTTGAGAAATACGCAATTAGGATTAGATTCCCTTGAAAAGCGTAGGGAAACAATAGATTTGAAAACGGCCAATAACCTTCTTAGAGGCAAATACCGTATCTCAAATTACAAAGCCCATTACTTCAACGTGTACGCTACACGACACGGGCTTAACTTCAAAAACATATCGTCAAGATTCAACTACAGACACTATAGCTTCTTCCCCAGAGCAGCAAGAATATATGTAAGAAACTACCATTCCAGTTCCCCTGTTTGAGTTTAGTCAGTTCGTGAATCACAATATTAATAATAATAATCTATTGATTTCCTGTCATTATCTTTCTCTTTGTACTCGCGTTTCTGCCTGAACCGCACAAAAATAATATTATTATTGCTGTGCATATCCAGAGACAGCAGTGATGCGACGACCCATCTCGAATGCTCTCCTATCTTCTCTTCTCTTCTCTACTCACTCACTTCATTCCCATTCACTAGTACTTCTCCATCCACACTCAATCCATTCAGATTCCTCTGCACCATCGTATTCAGGAGTGTTGTCTTTCCTGCTCCACTGCCAATGCATCTCTACGTCTCCTAATCGCTCTCTCTTCCCTTCTCACCTCGCACCCATCAGTGCCATCAATTCTCCTGGTCGGGCGATGTCACTCACCTTCAAACTATCTTCTTCTTTACTATTCCCCCCACCTGATTACTCTGCACACTTTCTCTCACTTACATTATTGAGTAGTTGCCGATTGCTCTTGGTCACATGGACTCGAAGGTTCTTCCACGAAAGTGTGATAGGATCCACAGATTCCAAAATAGATCCACTGTAAGCGATGAATTAGTTCGCCTTTTATGCCCACTTTTAAGGAACAATTGAATCAATTGTTATAGAAATAAAGAAAAAAAGGATGACTCACTTGAAACTGCATGTCCCACCGTAGTCAGATGGTTCAGTGAGTGTAAGGGATTGTGTCTCTCCTTCCAGCATAGTCACTCACACGAGAAGAAATGGAGATGGGAAGGGACAAAAGAATCAGTCGCGTCCCTCTTCTATCTTTCTATCCAATCAATACTTGTGATAACAAGCACAAGTTTACATACCCCACTCCATCCCTCCCAATTCGATACCGCACTCTCGATTAGGTACTGACTTTGCTCACCGATTTGCGTAAACTTCGAAGCAGAAGATGTGAAGGGTGAGAAGGGAACAAAAATCAGCAACGAGTGCTACCGATACGGAGAACCCGAGGACGAGCGAGTAGAGTAGAACAGTTCCCAGGGGAAACATTCGAGAAACGGTGATGAAAGCTCAAGAGGATAAATGGATGTAGTGTATCTTCTGGCACACCCACCTTGCCATAGATAGATGTGATAATGGAAGAACCGAGCGAGAAAAATATTCAACGGTTCGTTCAGCTTCAAACCGGCCGGATTGTTCGTCAGCCATGTTATCAGCTAAACAAATACTTTTGTAGGTTTTCAGTGAATACGGTAAATAGATTTGCAACGTTTCCTTCACCTTATCCAATTCCCCGATGAGATTATCTACGATAGACCAAAAGGGGGTAGACTGCAAGCTATTACTCCAAAAGAATAGAATAGCCAGTCCAAAGAATGAATCCAGAGCGAGAGATATCCAATGAAATTGTCTAAACAATTGCCAAAATTATTGACAGTGTGTCTCGCTATCACAACCTCCCATTTGAAGCAGTGCATTTTTGTTTCGTGATTCTATATGTTGCACAGTGCGTTGCCCAGAAAACTGATATACTTGCCGGATCAATCATTTATAAACTATCTGAATCTATTTTAAACCAACAAAAGAGAGGCTTACAATAAGATAATCATGAGAAAGCTACTCGCATGGATTGCATCAACAGGGAGAACACTACATCGAACGTTTATCTTCAACTGCATATCAAACTAGTGGGTTTTTCCCTGTGCCTCGAGCTTGGCCTTGAGGGAAGCGGGCATCTCTGGGGGAGGGGGGCGGGGAAGCTTGAAGGCGACTTTCACGGAATCGTAGATGAACCACTGCAGAGCAGTGAGGGTACCAATCATGATGATACGAGGAGTGAGTCCCTTCCAGAGACCTCCAAATCCAAGCTTCTTGACAATATCTCCGGCGGAGGCACTGCTGTCCTGGTTGAGCTTCGAGACAATCGTGTCAGCTGGGTGAGAAACAACAGCGCAGAACACTCCAGCGATGTAGCCAGCAACGAAGGTTACCAACAGCTGCTCGCTCTTGGAGCACTCAGCACGAGGCTTCGGGACAGCGTACTTGTAGAGGAGCTCGACAGTTCTCTCGAAGCAGGCGAACTTCATCATGGTGTAGGGGATCTGTCTCATCCAAAGAGGAGGGAGACCTTTGTAGAAACCAGAGAGACCCTCATTCTTCATGATCATGGGCGCGCACCCACGAAGGGTGGGGGGAGCTCCAGGAGAGGTCTGGATGCGGACCTTAGTGGCCTCCATGGGAGCAAGAAGTATATCAGCGAAGAACTCGGCTGAGGCAGAAGCAGCTAAGTAAAGGGTAGTACGCCACTCGTATGCGAGCTCCTGAAAAAAAAAGTAGAATGACCAACTATAAATAAAGAATGATATATAAATATCACCTCTCCGATAGCATCGGCGTACATGATCTTGAACATCTCATAGAATCCAAACTTTCCGAGTCCTTGCATGGAGTATCCAACGGCTGTAGGAGCCCATCCCTTAGCAAGAGCTCGGAATCCTTCCTCGGCGACGGTGGTTCGGAATCCAGATACGATTCCTTTGTACTTCTCGGGGTTGACCTGAACAAATATCTATTTCACGAAGATTTGTTGTTAATTACAAACCTGGATACGGCACTTGATCAGATCGAGAGGAACGATGGCGGTGTGAGTAATACCACACGAAAGTATTCCTCCGAGACCACAAAGAGCGTAATACTTGCCAGAACCATATGCAACTAGACCATCGTCTGAAAATAGAACACTGATATGCTTTAACAGAAGAGTGAACATGAATTACCTATCCACGACTGCATAGTAGTACCAATAATAAGCAACGAATTTTGCAGTACTTCGGGCCTATTGCTCGTATCCAACCATTCAAACAAACCATCAACTATCTTCGTAATACACCAAAAATATAGTATGATCCATAACAGAACTATAAAAGATAGTCCAAACACTCCATCTCTACGAGGGCTTTTAGCAAGGACTATCTTTCCCAGAGTTTCAGACGTCATTGAAGAATTCACTACGGGGACCAACTGACTAAGAATTGCCACGTTTTTGTGAGACAACATTCCATTTATCGTTTCTTGTAAAATCATCTTACAAAATCATTATAAAATCGATAAATGTAAAAAAATTAATACAAAAAACTGAGGACTAACCGCTAGCGCCCTTGGGAGCAGCGCAGTCTCCCGAGCGAACGCAAGGAAGGCTAAACGGATTGGCCTTTGCCGTCTGAGTAAGTTCGTTGACGACTCCCATCGTGAGGTTTACCTTTAAAAATAGTTACTAGCTTCAACATATGATTGGCAGTTTAAATACGATATACAACACATTGACATATTAATTTTTGAAAATGCAATAGAGGATTTTATTTGCGTTTAGTACGAATAGGCAGTAACGAACGGCGTGTTAGGCCCCACCCTCAGATGGTCCTTAATTTCAAGAACATTTCGAGATCACTCAGTTATTAAAAAGGAGGAGGGCTGCTTCCTTGTTCTCGATACCTGCACATCTTGGAAATTTGCCAAGTTTAATCTATTTTCAATGTGTGATTGTACGAAATCACAGACCGTTAGAGTTGGGTCATCGCCGATAACCGCATTCGAGCTCGCGAGATGCGCGTAGTATCTCTGGAGTTGGGCAGGTTGAGACATGAATATAAATAATGAATGAATGAATGAATGAATATGCTTATTCATGTAGCACCCCGCCGAACAACATAGATACATACTACGCGCATCTCACATGTCGCTTAAACGCGTTTATATTAATATGAACTGATTATATATTGTCAGATTTCATATAGCACGATTGTACTTACGCATTGATCATTACGTGTGATGGTCACTAGCTACTTACACGCGAAGAACTTGTTACTTATCTATCTTGTGTATATTTTTCTTCATTTGCGTTTAACATTTAGTTTAAAGTTACCGGACGAGGACGAAACCCTGATCTGACCCTGATCTGGTCACCTGTACGAGAGAGTATGCAAAAGTGAGAGAGCGCGGGATTACGCTGATCATTTCCGGCCTTTCCTTGAGGCTATTATTGATTTTTAGCATTTTTGTATATTCATTCTCAACTAATTTAGCAATCGGCTATTCGACGGAGAACAAAAAAAAGGGAGTCAATTTTGTCCTCGTCCGGTAACTTTAAAATAGAAATATTAAAAGTTGTTTGACTGTTTTAATACTACAGGTAGTTGCCATGGCTGGAGACGAAGAGCTACGTCAGGTATTTTCCAACATTTTTTTCAACCAGCTATTTTCATTGTTTGTTGAACGTTCAGCAAATTATCCTTCTCGTGAGAAATACACTTCGTATTTTGAAACAGTACTATTCTAGGCATTTCGCGAACTTGCGACTAAAGTCACCGAGGCAAAGCAACGAATTGCTCAAGGAGAAGTAAAGAAACAGAGTGCTCTCAGAGTTAGTTGGTTTTTCTTTCGGGAGGTGTTCATCGCTTCTCAACAGGACTGCACACCGGGAAAAAAAAGGAAAACTATGCAGCTTTTGAGCGAAAGTGACCATAATTAAATGCGTTATGTAGTTTGTAGCGCTCCAGAATGTGGTTCGCATAGAACCGCGCGTTAGTATTTTCGTTCACAACAAAAGGAATTAACCCGAATTAGGGACTACCAAACTGGAAAGTCTAATTTGAAGTCCGGGAAAAGGTCAAATTTTTGGTGGTAAACCTCGCCCTAGGCGCTCATTTAAATTTGCGTTAAATTTTTGTCTTTTCTGGTTAGCTTGCGCATTTTCAGCTGCCCCTCTTCGTTTTTTGGAGGATAAAAATGAATCTCGAAAACATGCATAATGTTAAAAATTGTTAAAACATCGTACGTGTCCAAAATTTGAACTCAGTTCATGAAATCAGATAAATTTAGTTTAAATTAGCTGACGAATGATTGTTGGCCTGCCCCTCCGAGTTTTTATTCTCATTACATTTCTCAGATCAGTGGAACTTTTGCCTTAAGAAACTAGTAAAATCGTACGTGTCCAAACTTGGCAAATCGAGTTTAAAATTTGTACATATTTGAAGGTATACGGTAACTATATTATGAGGAAATGCATAAATTATTACGTTAATATTCATCTATGGATTCGAAGGGACTGATCTTTGATATTTCATATCTGGATTACTTAGATGCCCACTTTTTAAACTAGAAAAATGCTCCAAATCGAAAAAAATGATAGCCGTATCGAATAGTTGACCCAGCGAGCAGGACTGCACGCGTGAAATTCAGGCGTCGCGGCTGCAAGCACACCACGAAAGACGGGTCAACAAAGAGTGCTTTAAACGCTTTTAATTTGCGTTTTTAGAGAAATCTGCACATATTTCCGGAATTCCACACCTCCGATTACCCCCAAAGACAACAGAAAAGTATTATTTAGAAGAATTCTAAAATTTACGTGGTGCTCCCTAAACCCGAATCCACGGCGGGCTAAAAACCGACCCGCACCCCGACATCGTGGCTAAAAAAGTATAGCTGACACGCAGCTATTTTATACTCAGCTAGATTTAAAACGCTGTCTCCGTTAGAACGTCAGATTCTCGGGGCATTCAAATTATCAATATTCAGGCGACTGATGTGCAGGTGATCCTGATGTTTAAAACGCTGTCTCCCTAAGATCGAAGCATAGGGTGGCACAATGACTTAAACTTATTGCTAGGAGTTCAAACTTTGGTGGTAGAGTCCTTAGGGTCAAAGGAAACTTTTCCAGAAATTTTGACCTACCATTTGCATATTTTACAAAAACCGCCATTTTTGATATTGACCCTTTGCGTTACATACCATTCGAAAGAGCATCAAAAGTTATGTCAGAATCCAAATTTGCGAAGAAATTGATCAACATCTGTTCGGGAAACATGCTATTATGTGAGGAAAAACAGCTGTTTGAAATTTCGATAGTTTAGGAGAACATGATCCAATCATTTCTGTTTTCCGAAAACGTTTCTCAAGATGTAAAATGTTATGGGGAATTCAGAAAAAAATATGCCGAAGTCGAGCGAGGTTCCCCAAATAGAGTTTTCCTCGAAAAACAGAGGGTGTTATGAAACGTGGGTTCGATTCCGCTCGAGTGCAAACATTTTTTCATGCATTTTCCACACGAAATCTAGCTACCACTACTCTTCGATATCTATAATAAGTGATGTAAAGTTGTTTCCGTAGCAAAATTTGTTCAATTAATGCCTGCAAAAATGTTTGCACTCGAGCGGAATCGAACCCACGTTTCAGAACACCCTCAGTTTTACGAGAAAAACTATTTGGGGTACCTCGCTCGTCTTCGGCATATTTTTTTCTGAATTCCTCATAACATTTTACATCTTGAGCAACGTTTTCAGAAATCAGAAATGATTGGATCATGTTCTCCTAAACTATCGAAATTTCAAACAGTTGTTTTTCATCACATAATAGCATGTTTCCCGAACAAATGTTGATCAATTTCTTCGCAAATTTGGATTCTGACATAACTTTTGGTATGTAACACAAAGGGTCAATACAGGGTGCGGCATAAATATTGCGACACTCATTTCGAATAGTATCTCACGAACAAGTTAGAGCCAAGATTTACATTTACACCTAAATCTATATCAGTGCATTACATCTAACATATTAGTAATAGGCTTCATACGTATGCCTGGCCTCCTAGAATGGAGGCAAAAACAAATCATTTATTTTGCTCACTGCGCCGTTCATGATTTCAGAAAAAAATCATTATAAAAAGCTATCCCAAAAGCGACGGAACTTCCAACTGGGATGAGTATGAAGAGAATCTCTTACACTATATCCACATAGCGGCTAATATTGTGTACGATATCTGGATCGCAAGTCATGATCATGCTCAAAAGCCATGATTCGAGATTTTTTATTCGGAATGTTGATACCGCTATATAACTATGCATATTTTTCAACCGAGCCAAGTTATCATATTTCCTTGCATTAAATCGAACTGGCACGTTAAATTAAGGACCGAAATAGGCACGCCAAAATATCGCTCATATCGGCACTTTTCGACATTGTTCAATATTTTATGAAACAGAATCTGCATTCTCCACTGCATAGAACATATTTTCGAAATCTATAATGATGGAGTACTATTCAAAAAATGCAAACATTTCAATACGAATACTGTTTCTTAATCCTAAAAATATTTGTCAAGCGCCGTTCGAATTGGACAAATTAACGAACATTTCTGAACCTTTTAATCATCTGAGAAAATTATTGAACACATATTTAGACTCATGAATGGATGCGCTTTATGGGAAAAAAATATGGGAAATACAAATTGTTCCTACTTGTAAGACGACATAAAGAATTAAACTGGATCCTATGGCGAAAAAGGGCCTATTTTTTTCAAACGAATTTTCCAGATGCTCAAATTCTTGAAATATTTGAATTACCTCGCCCATATTTATATACCAACTACTTGGGTGCCTTAATAGGGAACCTCATAAGTCGATGTCGTTCAACCAGAAATCGGTCGACGGGGATGAATTCCTACTCCCTAGAGAAGCCCTCGGGTATATTCAGAAGTTCCACATTTTGCTTCCTAAGAACCGGAAATCGTCCTCGAATATTTACCATGGGCCGCACGCAAATCGGGCAAACTGTGAAACGGTGAACTTGAGATGGAATAGTTAACACCCCTCGCATCTCGTCCCTAGCTCATTGGTAAAGGTCCTGATCTCTACCCCACCTGACGCTGGTTCAGTTCCTGCTTTTGATTTCATTTTTTGCTCATTTTTAGGTAAAGTTTAACAACCTTTATACGCTATTTGATAAGGTAAGAATGATCATGCATAACATCAGAGAATTAATAACGACAACACAGAACAAATAACAAATCGATGAAGCTTCTGCCAAAAGCAAAGTAACAGAAGGATTTCGAGCACCTCTGGCACACTGTGCAGCCTAGCTCCGAACACGAGCAGGGAACATCTCATCCCGTTCCCGATCCGATCCGAGGATCCATGCAACTGGGAACAGAGGAATTTACATAATTTAGAGCTGGACTTGTTAAACAATCGTATTCCTGTGTTAATTAACGAAAAGCAAATTCATTCAGAAATTATGAAGTGAGAAAAAACAATTGAAACTATTTGCAAAAATGTGCAAAAAAGTGAAGCCAAAAGCAGGAACTGAACCAGCGTCAGGTGGAGTAGAGATCAGGACCTTTACCAATGAGCTGCGGACGAGATGTGGGAGATTTTCTCTTTTCCATCTCAAGTTCACCGATTCACAGTTTGTCCGATTTGCGTGCGGCCCATGGTAAATATTCCAGGTCGATTTCCGGTTCTTAGGAAGCAAAATGTGGAACTTCTAAATATACCCGAGGGCTTCCCTAGGGAGTAGGAATTGATCCCCGTCGACCGATTTCTGGTTGAACGACATCGACTTATGAGGTTCCCTATTTAGCGACATATTTGCAAAATTTGAGGACATGGCACCAGCGGAGAGTGGAGATGGTAAAGATTCAAAAGTGTCGCAATATTTATGCCGCACCATGTATCAGGTTGAGCATAAAGTTGTGCGCGATTTTGACTAAAGTGCATCCTGACATCTACCATCGTTCGTTGTTACCCGATCAACTCAGATATTTTAGTGTTAGATAGAGGCACTAATACTCTCTTTAGCGCACACTATCATAGATCTGTCCGACCATGGGAAATAAAACAGCGATGTAGCAAACTTCAGGTGGCTAACCAACGACATGACTTTTCAAAGGATTATAATTTCGTTTAGAACGGAGATATGACCCTATGTTAACCACAGTTGTAAAGCATGACTGTCATGTATTGTACTGGTAATGTTGAAACTGATCAGCCGTAAAGGGTCTATTAGAAATAAGCGCGGAATCAGAATTTGAGTTTTCATGACGATTGTCAAGATAAGTTTTTGGGGTACTGTATCTATACCGATAGTTCTTGGGATTTAAATTATTTATGAAAGTGAACTACCTTTCTAGTGCAAGTCAAAATTCCATTTGGGAGAGAATGCGGATCTCCATTCATGAACAGGGTTTTTCGGATTTTAGGTGTCCAATGTAGAACATCGAAATATACACTTTTGCCTTTTTTGTGCTAGCCACGTGGTTTGAAGGGCGGTTCTTTCGTGCTGAAATTAACGAACAACCCTTACCCTATCACTCACTAATTAGGAATATTGTGGAAGTCACTACTTTTTCTAGGGTGAGTCGTGCCTGAAGACCCTCCATATCAGAGTTTTGGACGTTTTCATTGAAAAATAATTCAGGTGCAATCGTCACTTTTTTAGATGAGAAAGCCAAGTGGGCTCTTAAATATCGTTGCAATAGAGAAACCTGTAGGTTGTGATAACAGCGCCCATAGGTAGCTGTTAGTCTCGTTAATCCGCGAAACAGGTGCTTCGTTCAAGAGAACTCTGATTTTTCTAAGTACCCGTGACTCATTGACCTATACGAAGCGTATACTGAATTCCACAGCTCTCTCTTTTTGGTACTATGTAGTGCACGCCTCGGGCTTCTGAATAAACTTTATGAGCTTCTATCTAAAAATTTCTCGGCAAAGTGCAGCAATTTAAAAGAAAATAAATATTTTTCTGAAAAATCCAAAATTACGCAAACCTTGATTTCTCGCAAAGTAGGGATATTTGCTCTAGTTAAAATATACTATTCTAAAGGTTGAACATGTCCCTATATATTGACATCAGGACAACAGATGGTTATTTTAGCAAAAGAAACTGCACGGACTCAAAGTGGAGGCCCAAAATCGCGCAAAACTTTATGCTCAACCTAATATAAAAAAATGGCGGTTTTTGTAAAATATGCAAATGGTAGGTCAAAATTTCTGGAAAAGTTTCCTTTGACCCTAAGGACTACTACCAAAGTTTGAACTCCTAGCGATAAGTTTGAGTCATTGTGCCACCCTATGCTTCGATCTTAGGGAGACAGAGTTTTAAACATCAGGATCACCTGCACATCAGTCGCCTGAATATTGATAATTTGAATGCCTGATATTTGAAATCATGAATGCCTGATATTTGAAAGCTTTTAGCGGGAGTTTTGTTGCGGTAAAATTTAATTTTTGATTTTTCGGACCACTGTTCACGTGCTACTTGATTTATCAAGAAGGTGGGCGGAGTCTTTAAAAGGAAACTTCAAATTTTTAGCAATATGGGCGGAGTCTTTTCTTGTCGAATCTTGACAATCTCAAGCCAAGATTTTTTAGCCGGGTCGGTTTTCAGTCCGCCGTGCGAATCTAGATCCAGTTTTCCAGTTACAGTAATCTTGATTGCTCGAACAAACTGATTTTATTTTATATTATTAGGTTGTAACAAAAGTTTTGCCCGATTTCGACCATGCAGTTTAAAATCTCCTAAAAGGCTTCGCTTGAATCGTCACGACCTAATTTCATAGCATATATTTGGGTAATACTTGTTCATTATATTCACAACTTCGAATCACATCCCGCGTTCAGGGATGTCGAGAAAACCCGATTTCGCCAAAAGTGAAATATTCACGATGCACACATATTTGTTTGTCACGCTCATATTCTAAGAGAAAACATTGTTGTATAATATCATATAGTGGAGTGGCAAGCCCGTTGGATGTAATTTCTAAAACTATATTGGATCTAGTTGTTGCTTCAATGTATCACAATTTACAGATCATTGAAATCGATTATTCGCGAATAATCATTGATCAACGGAGTGTTGATCTTGATTCAAGAATCAAACATTCTGGCATCATCTTAAGTTATTTTACATCTACTACCATGGGGCTTTATATCATAAAGGAATAATGGAGCATAGCCTTTTCCGCTTCTAGAAAATTGATATTTTCTGAAATTTTGAATCATGGTCATCACAGTCAAAATATAGGAATTCGGTGTGCATAGTTCGAGTCGATCTGCTCAAAAGGAAGCTATCCCCTGACTAGGCCAAGCCAATAAGTGATAGAGTAAGAGTTGCTTGTTCAGTTAACAATATAAAGTCTGAGCTTTCTTGTATGCAGGAAACATGGAATTTATGGAAACATCAATTTCGACACTTATATAGTATCTGAGTATGCAATATTGCATTTTTTTAATACAATCATTTTATGTCCACTTGAAAATAAATGTGAGCTTAACACGGAAGGTACTTAAAGTTTAAATGCATTTGAAATCGACATACTTACGGCTACGGTTATGCGGTGTGAGGAACTGATTCCGACCAAGCCCTTTTTGCCGATAGATCAAAAATGACCTGAGTTTCTGTAACGCTTTTTGTGGTAATCTCTATTTAGATATTTCTTTATTATGCTTGCTCATCACACTTTCCAAATATACCTTGATATTTGCATTATCACGGATGTCCGTAGAGTGCTGACCCTAAAAATATGTGGTTCAGATATCAAAAGCAGTAACGTTAACTTTGAAATGCGACCATGATATCAAATGGTTTGGTTTATACTAATGTGTGATAGAAAGAGTATCCAATCACTCAACGAATATAGGAAACAGTATGAAAAGATCTTGAGAATAAAAGACGGCGTATGCTTAAAACGAAAATTGGAAAATCGGGCAAAACTTTTGATACAACCTGATATTTATTTTACTTATTTTAAAATATTATCTATACCTATATATAAAGCTCCGTGTCCGTACGTCTGTTCGGATTGCGAAACGATTACGAAATTTGGAGGGAGAGAGATCGCGCGTCAACAAGTTTCGAAACGAGTGATTGCGGAACCTACTCCGCTAGGACGGGGCCCCCGCCGAAGGCGGAGGGCAGCCGGACTAGTTACTGCATAAAGAAATATCGTAGCGTCTGTCTGTCCATCTGTCCCTTTGTCTGTCTGTCACACTTTTTCTTCAAATCGCTCTAATTCGCTTGCAAATCGTCCTATGTGCCTAAGACCTCGACCATATGAATTCCCTTGGTGAGCACTTTCGAAATTTTATCTTTGATCTTTGATCTTTTTCTTCAAATCGCTCTAACTCGGTTCAAACGTATCCGTGCGACTTCGGACGTTGACCATTGGCAAAATTTGACACTTGATATTTGATTTTTGATCTTTTATCTTGTTCTTCAAATCGCTCTGACTCGGCTCAAACACGTCCGTGTGACTTCGGACCTTCACCCTTGGTATTTCCACTGCGAGCGCTTTCAGCAGAGCACACAACATGGTGCATTTTATCAAACCGCAGAAAACTCAAATGCATTCCGTGCACCACCCACCACGCCATCCTAACCTGCTCTCACCCCCCGCAGCGTAAGCGTTGTGAAAGGCTCGTGAGGCCGAGGGTGATTCGAACAAGGCTTCGCCCCATTCCAACTTTTTCGAATTGCCCGAGGCCTCACGAGCCTTTTACAACTTTTTAAGCAGGCTCTCACCAGTCGCGTCCAATTGTTATCCTTAAAACACAACCCCGCGTACAACGTACCGACCGAAGGTTGCTAGTTAAAAGCATTTATAATGATAGTATGTTCTCGAATATAATCTAATTGGCACTTTCCTACTTCCGCGCCAGGCTCCTCCCCCTTCCCTCCCTTCGCGCTCTCTGACCCGCCTCTCCCCCCTCCCCACTTGCGCGTCCCTCCCCCCTCCCCCTCCCGGCGTGACTAGAGAGCGCGCGGGGCTGACCTATTCTCGTTCCTCCTCACTCACGTTCGAGGGGGAAACCTATCGGCAAATTTTTGGAGGGAGCCAGACTGGTTCCACCCCCTCCCGCCCCCTTGGGGGCGGGATCAAGGGGGAGGTGCCTGGCGCGGAGCTAGGAAAGTCCCATCTAATTTGATGAATTAGCTTTCGAATAAGTGGCTTGTGAAAAAAAGATTTCTTAAACACCATGTTTGTCAAACTTATCTTTTCCTTATCGTTTGAACTTTATTTTCAACAGGAACATTGAGATAGATCAATCATTTTTTATCTCGCTCTGTGAAGAGAGCAGTGTGAGAGGGAATTTTTCTGTTGAAAATAAAGTTCGAATGATTAGGATAAGATAAGCATGACAAAAATGGTGTTTAAGAAATCGTATTTTCTCCGTAAACTACTTATTCGAAAGCTCTTGATGATCTGCATTTATTGTGAAAATTTGATTGACGCCTTTACCTACATTTTTGAGAAAATTGGCATTGAATGTAGCGCCGTTAAAATTGATTATTATGGGAAATGGTTTACATAGATCGATAGAGCGCGAAAAATGAGTGGGGGTCACTCAGAGGAGTATTTTCGCCTATCTATCACTAGAATTGCTAAAATCGCGGTCAAAGTGGGAGCAGCCTGCAGTAGACCCGGTGTAGGGAGCTCCAAAATGAAGTATGCAAATTGGGACTTTGTGGGGTCAGTCAGGCATGCCTTGGTATGATCAAAACCGGTAAGACCCATTTGCCGATTTTCCCTCCAATCCCTAGAATAGCGATTCTCTCGTGAGAGGCGTGTTATGCATATGTATTATAATATTATGTGCGAGATGATGATCTTAGGGGGAAATCTTCCGACAAAGCATTCAATGTGATTGACATCTAAGCACATCGCATATACGATGTTACAGCAGGTTTTCTTTCATGAAACAAACTAATTCATCAAATTAGATTATATTCGAGAATCTACTATCATTATAAATGCTTTTAATAATATTTTAAAATAAGTAAAGTAAATAATATAAAATAAAATCAGTTTGTTCGAGCAATCAAGAATACTGTTACTGGAAAAACAGGACTGGATCTAGATTCGAGTAATGAATTATTAAACTTTTTTCCCCGGTAATTTTCTGACCGGAAAAAGCGATAATTATTTTTGTCGTGAACGAAAATTCTGACATACGGTATATAACGAACCGCATCCCGGGCTCTACAAAACTACGTAATGCATTTGATTATGGTCACTTTCGCTCAAAAGCTACATACATTTAGGGAGAGCAGACTATGTCACTTTCACATTTCAAGATGACAGTACCCAGCGACAGTTGTGGGCACACCACAACTCGCATCAGTTTTCGGTTGACGCTTATCATCCCTCGATTTTCTAGTGTTTTCGCTAAAATAAACCTTGTATTTTTTGGTTTTCTGAGTTTGACAGAGGTCCTCCAGTATTCCCCTTGTAGAATGTTGCTATGAAGGCGCAGATATTCCACATATTGGCTTGTTTGAAAATTTTTTACATTCGGCCCTGTTTCGCGATTGATATTTCGATTTTCTTGAGAAGCACACGTTAGCGCTCCTCAGACATGAATTCTGCAGACCTTCTAGAACCTAGTAATGCTAGCCGTGGGTAGCCGCGTCCGTTCGGAGCTGAAATAAACCGTTTTGTTTGCCGAAAACTCGCGATTTTCTGGTTTTGAGATCGATATTTTGTTTTTCTTGAGAAGCACACGTTAGCGCTCCTCAGGAATGCATTCTACAGACCTTCTAGAGCCTAGTAATGCTAACCTCGGGCAGCCGCGCCCGTTTGGAGCTGAAATAAACCGACTTGTATCGACCATTGTTCTACCAGAGTTTTAAATCTCAAAGATAAACTAACCATTAAATCTCAAAGATAAACTAATTTTCCTTTGTATATTTCCCAAAACTACATTTAGATCAATTCGAGAAACATATTTTCATATAATCTTATGTCAAAAAATCGAAGAAAAATAAATAGTGAAAAAATATAGATGAAAAGTCAGTTGCTAATTCGGTCATGGTTGAGTTCGGAGGGGTACGGTACCTTAGCCTCGGCGTTAATTTTGTAAATTCGCTTAATTAAGTTATTTCGCAAAATTTTTAATTTTTTGTTGTCGAAATCGAATCGGAATAAATCATCGGATTCTATGCGCATTTTTATTTTAGAAGCATTTTGAAGAAACCCGCCTGCGCTCCCTACATACATTTTTCCGGTTTTTAAGGTGTGCAGCCCTGCTTCACAAGCAAAGCAATCATATTAATATGATTAAATATGTGTTTTATTTTTAAATTCTTTTTAATTTTTTTACTTGCTTTGTACAAAATATAAGCATATTGACAGACGAATTGGCGGGCAGGCACGGCCTTTTTTGGGTAAATAGTGATGAGTAAATTGCAGAATGAGAAGTCTTCACGACTTGCTGCCAGCCAATTGAAAGAATTGGGGGATCGCCCCACCTATCATGGTGTCGGAAGAATGTTTATTCTAACGAGTAGCACTGCAGAAATCGAAAGGCACATCAAGGAGGCCGATGATTTCAAGCAATCGGTATGCTAATCATATATTAGTGATTAATTGTCTTTACAACGGGTCTTCAGCAAGAATGCAGGAACGCCTGCCACCAGAAAAAGTCATAGTGATGGATTTCGATGAAACTTGGTTTATGGATACTACGAGGGGGCCGAGGAAGGCCAAATTTGTTCAGCCTCGATTTTTTTTATCTAATCCGTTGGGATACTCTAACTCGGTCCATTTTGATCGTACAGCTAGGCACGGCATTTCAGTGTGGGCAATTTTTCCGGGTCGCATTCCATTGGGAGGGCGCCGGGCCGGAACCCGGGTTTTTGTCAGTGTAAAAAAAAAATTTTTTTACACTGACAAAAAAAAATTTTTTTGCGCACTGATAAAATCCGGATTCCGGATGCACTGTCCCCGGGAATTCAAATGTACAATTATTATGAAAGACAAATATTTCCTAATATACGTTCTATTTATGTTTAATACGTTTAGTAAATATAAACGCAACTGTGCAAGCGCAACTAGCAAAGAACGAAGGACAAAGAACGCGTGAATCAGCCTCTCAACAAAAAAATAATAATGCTTGTGACACGATGAAAAATACCGTAGCAAAGGCCACAGGTTCTCGTAGCGAAAACTACGGTAAGTAATTTCGTCTATTGTGTGGGCGGAGTCAGCCGATTTTCAACACGACCGAATTCTATATGAGCCCGTTTGCGTAAGAATCGAGCAGATTTGTCCGCTTCACCGACAGTTCAAAAATATCGAATCTCTTTAATTCTGCGCTTTGAGGTTTTCGATGGTGCTGAAAACGGCGTCATACTCATTTTACACTCAGAGCCTTCGTTGACTCCAGACGGCGTCACGTCGAAAACAGGATTTCGCGTATTTCGCCATTCCGGAAAGTGCTAAAATTACGTAAATGAGGTTTTCGGGGTGGGATTCCATGCTGATTACGCCTATCAACTTCATTTTTCGTGAATTATTTATTAGGTTGGCGGGAAAGTCTTTGTCACTTTTTAAAAACGTTATTTCTTGGGCAAAGGAAAATCATGAGTTCAATTATACTCGTCCTCATTATTGACAATATGTGCCCAACGTACCTGCAATGTATGGATCCCCTTCCTTTAGAACCCGCCTGGGTGCGAATGAAAGTATTGCTCGAGTTCAACCTCGAGACTTCCACGTGAATTGAAGGCCCTACCTCGAACGGCATGGGTCACGTCTGCGAAAAGCCACTAATCTGAAAGGGCCAAGTCAGGAGAATACGGGGGGGGGGTAAGGGAGAACCATCTGTCCATATCCAGCCAGTTCCTGCTTGACTTGATTGGAGTCCTGGGGACGGGTGTCATTTTGCTGATTATACACTTTCTTGTCCTTCAGCATTGAACGATCGACTTCGAACTTCAAATTATGTAGTTGCATGACGTACTTGGCCCCGGTGATTATCATGCCCTCAGGGAGTAGCTCCGAGTAGATCACGCCATCCACTCCACACACCATTGATAGCTTATTTTTCTTGTGGTGCAGGTCAAGTTTGGGGATACCCTGTGGAATCTCTCATTTCCCAACACACTCGGCTCTAATGTGGTTATTATCGTAGAGGACCCACTTCTCATTCCCCGTTAAGTTCCAGGCATCGATCCCCACCTCGGAGAATGATGAAAGTAATGGAATCATCGACTCGACGGTCATGGCTGGCTTGGATCAGATCGTGGGATTTGAATCGACCGATTAATTTCCTCATTCCGATATATCTCAAGCCTTCTTTGACAGTGCGAGGGTGGACTCTAAGTGTAATAGACATTTCACGGGCACTTTGAAATGGGCTCGTTTAAGCAGCTTTCTACAAAGTCTCAAAATGCAACGAACGCGGTCTCCCAGATCGACGCCTTCATTGAGGGAAAAGTCGCCTTCTTCGAGGCTCTGGATCCAATTACTCGAGATGTTGTAGAGGGGGCATGTGTGTCATAAACATCCTTCAGTAGGGTCTCCGAATCCTTCATCGTGGAGTAGAATAGAGAGAGTAAAATCAAAACATGTCGGAAGTGTGTGGCACCAGGAACATCCAGGAACAATCGTTGATCTACTAGAGTTTGACTGATGGAAAGGGAATGGGGAGTTGTTTATTATAAAGGCCCATCACTGATTGTTATTCACTAGGAACATGGGAAAACCAAATTGCATTTGTAGTGAGCAGTGTAAAAACAAAACGAGTGACAAAGACTTTCCCGCCAACCTAATAAATAAATTTTAAAATTCCAACTTTTCGAAAACGCAATTTCGAGCCAAACGGTTGGAACCGCCGTGGCGAGTAAATTCAGAATCTCAAATTTTATCGATTTGGTCCATAGGCTTTTCGAAATTGGAGTGAAAACGTGAGCCGAGAACAGTGGTAAACGAGTCTGCAGTCCACGATCCCCCCTCTTCCCTAGAGAGGAAGAGGCGAGAGAGTGTGTTGGTGCGAGAGAGCCCAGAGGGAACGAGAGGGAAGACGAGAGATTAGCGCCGATTTCGTCTCACTATTTCAATCCAATTTCGAAAAGCCTATGGACAAAATCGATGAAATTTGAGATTCTGAATCTACTCGCCAGGGCGGTTCCAAACATGTAACTCATTTGGCTCGAAATTGCGTCTTCGAAAAGTTGACATTTTACAATTATTTTAATAATTCGTGAAAAATGAAGTGGATATGCGTAATCAGCATGAAATTCTACCCCGGAAACCTCATTCACTTAATTTTAGCGCTCTCCGGAGGGGCGAAATACAGGAAGGTCTGCATAAGTTATGTGCTTTTAAAGATTTCTGATCGTTTGGAGTCATTTTATTCCATTCCACACGGCGCGATTTCGAGTGCGCGGAGTGGAATGATTCAATTATCTCTCCTCATTCCATTGTTAGTTCCGAGTGGTGTGGAATGAAATGACTTCAAACGATCAGAAATATTTAAAAACGCAACTCGTGCAGGCCTTCCTGTATTTTTGGCGCAAACCACTTATTTGATAGCTCTCCATCAGCTCTACAAACTGCAATGAAAAAATCCTGCGTCATTGTGTACAATTTTGAGATATCTGGGTGGGAATGATGCATGCTTAAAATTGAAATTTATAGGAAATGAACTAGATAGATCGATAGAGCTCGAAAAAATGAGTGGGGGTCACTCCGATGTCAATTTTGATCTATCTATCAAAATAAGCGCGATACGTGCACTCAAAAGAGAGCTGCAGATATCCGACATGATGCAGGGTGCCCCAAAATAAAGTATGCACAATGAGACTTTGGGGGAGTGTTAGGGATGCCTCAAGGTAGCCAAAACTTGTTAGAACCATTTTTGCGATTTCCGCTCCATTCCCTAGAGTAGCTCGAATCTCTCCTGAGAGGCGTGATATAATCTGATATACGTTAGTAAAACAATTTAAAATGTCGTTTTGGATAGGTGGCGCTTCTGCACAATCCCGGACAAACTTTAGAATTGTCGTTACATAAGTGTGATAAGTATTACTAGGGTACTTGTCGGTATCCAAATAACTGCCTTAGTCCAATGTAGGATGAGTATTCGTGTCTATATAGCGAATGCAAATACAAAATCATTCGCGAATATTGCATTGTCCAGGATTGTGCAGAAGCGCCTATTGTCTATTGTCGAACTGGTCTGCGTCACGGCCGCAACGCGGTTGTCGGACCGGACTCTTTTCCCACTGTTTAACGGGCCGTGCCTCCTTCCGAAAATGACGTCATCGGGTACTTTTTGCCGAAAAACAAGTTTTCCTATCAATAATATTGATTTTTCTCGAATTTTTTTGCTTATACCCCCGACAATAGTTCAACAGTGGAATCAAGTGGGGTTGAGCGGAAAATTTGCACAAGTGCAGCAAATGCATTGGCTCTATGATCCCATTAGTGCGGATACGCAAAAAAAATTCGTGATGGCTCCGTAGCGTTGCGCAATTGAACATTGCTTTTTCAACACCATTATTTCTGCATAGCTTTGCTAGTGCTTGTCATGATTTCTGAGGAGCTGGGTGACACGGGACTTTCTAAAAAAATGAAGTTGCTAGAATCTGTTTAGCAAATGCTAACCGTAATATATACACGTAACCTAAACCTTAAAGTCGAATCTAATGAGCACATATGGGAATCTTAAAGCAAATTTTTACAATCTAGTTAGACTATTTTGATATCCACAATCTAATTAGAAAATGTTGTCTAAATCAATTCGGAAGTTTTTGAAATCTAATTTAGCCATAGCTACTTCTAATATTACTCGACACGGGGGTTCATAGTATTTTCCCCAATACAACAAAAGTTCTCCAGGCGTGGGACAATTTGAAATATGCACATCGGACAAAGTGCAATAGTTACCCCCAGCACAACCGACCGACCGCGGCGCAAGATCTAGCGTCGCGGTCGGTCTTTCTATCGGGACCGGCTGATGAGCCGGCATTTAGTTGTGGTGATCTATTGCAAACTGGTGTGACTTATGAGTGAATAACCAGTGAATGGTTAACAGTACAGTACTCAGAAGGTCCATTTACTAGTGCGGGCGAAATCATTCATAATTTTTTTTTGGGTACGACTTTTTATACGAGCCCGATTCTCTAAGAGTCGAACAATATCCCACATGGTCTGGCACAGCATTTTTACGAAAACATGCGTAAAGGTGTTTTCGAGGGTGCTGATCACAATGGTCTACTTCGTTTTGCACCACATCGACCGGTTGAGCCAGGCTGCATGTAGGCACCATCTACATTTCTGCCGTTATCTCAATTTCGGATTCATGAATCTTCTTCAAACTTTCGCAGGGGTTGAACAAGTTCACCTAGAGTCCATTCATATTGAATTTGCATATGTATACATGGTTAAACCCACGTGCTCGAATTAGATTCTAAAATTTAAAAAGATTTGTCTGAGTTTCATAGGGTTACACTTTTTTCGCGCTAATTATTTTGATTTATATTATGTTACTATGCACCCAGAAACATTCCCAAGGAGTTGGGCTAAGATGACTGGAAATATTATTATATTTATATAAATTGTCAGGCTGTGGCTGTTGACAAGCAGCGCGAGTTCCTTGAGAAGAGCGTCGAAGAGAGCGAACGAAATCTTCGAGAAATGGTGTCGCAGAAACGATCAAGTGACTCGTGATACGCTTCTCTCTCTACCGTCACATCTCCCTCGCTATTAATGCAGTTCGCAATGGACTTTTCTCTCTCTCTTCGTTCATAACTTCTCTTATCTACTCGTTATCATTCGTCACTGATAAATACAGTGTGATACCAACGTGTTGCTGTTCTCTCCATTGAAGGCAGTCCCTCACCCTACTTCATGTCTCTCTGTACCATTTAACATGATCTCCCATCCCCCTCTATTGATTGGTGTCTTTGGGGAGAGGGGTGTGATCTACCTTCCCTTCTCTCCCATTCCTCTTTCGTGCACAGTCTTGGATTGTCTCAGGATGGCGCCTCCTTCTGCTCTTCTTGTGCACGTGGGCAAGGAGAATGAACACCTTCTGAGATACTGGGACGAGTTGAGTGATTCGGAGAAGGAGGACTTCTCTAAGCAGGTATTCCTCCCTCGCCATTCCCTAGTAAGGGTATCGTCAGTTGTTCTCCCTCAACTTCTCTCCTTGTCCTGCTGCCTTCTCCTCTTCTGCTCTGGTGACTTCTCCCCTCCCATCCGATCTCTCTCCCGTCCCCGATGATCATCACATCGTCAAGAAGTCTCTGTCCTCAGAGGAGGAGGCAAGACTACGTCGTCTCGGTGAGTCTCTCCCTTATCCTCTGGCAGACACAGCTTGCAGGAGTGGCCGCCATCTCTCGAGGGGAAGTGGCTGCACTCGTGATGGCGGGAGGACAGGCTACTCGACTCGGATGTCCACAGCCAAAGGTGAGGGGGAGAGGGGGAGGAGGGGAGAGGGAGTCTTGGCAGGGAATGGTGCCTCTCGGACTGCATCTCACAGAGAACGACTCGCTCTTCTGTCTCCAAGCAGCGAGAATGGCGAGATTGGAGAAGATGGGACAGGAGATGGATCCGAATGGAAGTCCCGTCCTCCCGTGGTCAGTAGTGGAAGGGAGGGGGAGGGGAGGAAGGAGTGTTGAGGTTGGTGATGACCTCTCGATCGACGAATGGAGAGACTGCAACTCACTTGGAAGCAGTGAAGAAGACTCATTGGAAGGATGATGAGGAGAGGATCTTCCTCTTCTCTCAAGAGGATATTCCTGCATTCGACATGCAGGGGAAACTAATGCTGGCTGAGAAGAACAGAGTCGCCACTGCTCCTAGTTAGTTACACTCCCACTTTGCGCTCTCTCATTGGGAATGAAAATGGTGTGGGGCGAAGGGCGTGAGTAGGCTGTATCTCTCGACTATTGAAATGGCCCAGTTAGCAGGAGAGAGTCGAGACTGTTTGTTCGACCTCGGATGAAGTAGTGAGGAGGGAGTGAATGAGAGGATGGAGTCGTGTCACGGAGTGATACTACTCATTGTGCACTGCAACTGTGAAGGTCTCTATCCTCTCATCCATTCAATCATTATCCACAAGTAGTCTAGAGGGGGGGGAGGGGGGTATCTCAACTGGAGTATTTGAGATGGGAACGGTGGCCTCTACTCGGCTCTTGCTCCTCTCCTCGGTCAATTATCGGGGAAGGGAGTCAAATGGATTCACGTCTACTCGGTGGATAACGTGCTCTGCAAGGTAGACTGGAGAGGGGAAGAGAGGGGGAGGAGGAGTACTTTGAGGTGGCAGACCCTCTCATGGTAGGAATCGCCGTCGATAAAGGAGCTGACTGCATCGCCAAGGTAATAATGCTACATCTCGAAAAAGATGGATACGGGGCGATATATTCGATAAGTGTCTAGATAGAAGAGGGAGGGTGGCACTAATGTAATGAGTCGTGTGGACAGTATGGACATGCCCTTGTGTATTGTTGCCCTTCTCGACCCGCTCCCATCGCCTTCTCACCACTCTTCACCCCTGCTGGAAGGGAGTTGGTTGTCGAGGATGGAGTAGCTGATTGATATCAATCGACGTCTCTCCCTCCCTCTCCCTGACCATCGCTTCGTCAGTCTCTCATTAACAGATAATCCGCATTGTATGGGTGAGCGTATCCCTTTGGATGCATATCCTTCCCTCTCCCTCTCTCCTTCTCTCTCTATCATGTAATACCCTACATCTGTTCTCTTCTCTCTTCTTTGATCCCTCTCTCGATGAGGTCACAACCCATCTAAATGGGAAGTGCACACACAGCTTGCGAATGCCGAGTACTCCTCTCACTTGATACTCCATCCAGATGATTGTCCCTCGTCCCTCATGGTTGAGTCTGATGGAGTGAGGTAGAGAAGGGAAGGTTGGATGACTATAATGATTCCTCCCTCTTCACTCCTCTTCCTCCATGAGGTAGAGAAGGAAGAGTTGGATGACTACAATGATTCCTCCCTCTTCACTCCTCTTCCTCCATTCATTCACTCATCACCATTCTGACTGGAAGCAGCAGTAGAATAGGAGAAGAAGCTGTCCCCTTGAGAGGGAGGACACTTCACTTCATGTTCACCCCCCCCCCCCCCCACCCTTCTTCAATATTTGGAGTGGAAAGAGTAGCCTAAGGCAATCTCGACGAATATTATTGGCCTTTCCCCTCCCTTATCCTTCTTTATTCCACTTCTTGCCCCCTCGGGCGATGAATGAGATACGGTAGGGTGGAATATTGATTAAGGAAGGGAAGTGGTTAGAAGAGATGTTTTTGCAGATACAGTAGATGGAAGGTATTGATTGCAGGCAGTAAAGAGAGTGGATGCAGGAGAGAAAGTAGGAGTGGTCTGTATGAATGGAGGGAAACCGACGGTCGTCGAGTACTCTGAACTGGGAGAACTCGCATCCAGGTGAGGAGAGAGAGAGAGGGGGGGGGGATAGCAGGAGATTGCAGATGCCTGCCCGATGGGAGACTGGAGTACAGGGCTGGCAATATCGCCAATCACCTCTTCACTCTCGACTTCCTCAAGAGGTAGGGATTCATCTGGTATGAAGATGGATGGAATTGTCAAGCTTGATCACTCCTGACTTCCATCTTCCGTACCATCGTGCAGAGAAGAAGATTGGATTCGTGAATGAGAATGGAGAAGTGGTGAGAAGGAAGGAGAAGGAAGGATTGGATGAAGGGGAGGAGCGAATTCCTTGCAGGTGAAGCCTCCCTCTCCCAATGGTATCAAATTGGAGCAGTTCGTGTTCGATGTCTTCGAGAAGAGCAAGAACTTCTACATCATGGAGGTACGCCTCCCCCCCCCCCCCCCCCCCCCCACTACCCCTCCTCCTTCTATTCTCAGGTGGAGAGAGAAGAGGAGTTCTCTCCCCTCAAGAATCCCGACTCGGCTGGCACTGACTGCTTCTCCACTTGTCGGTGAGTATAGATTGAACCTCGATGGTCTCCAATTATGGATTGTCTGATGGATGGAAGGTGCGAGAGAGGGGAGTGAGAGAAGGGAGGCAAGTGGGATCATTGCAGTAGAGACGTGTACAGTCTGCACTCTGGCTGGCTCGTAGCGAGAGGAGCGAAGGTGGACGAAGGAACCAAGATCAGAATTCATCCTTCCCGCTCTTACGATGGAGAGAATTTGGAGGAATTCAAGGATAGAGAAGTCAAGACGGATGAACTTATCTGCTAGATTGGTCTAATTCCAGAGCTATTCATATCATACGTTTTAGACATATTTCCATAAAGGTTGTATCTATAAATACATATTTAATTGTAAAATTGACTGCTTTCATAAATATGTTGCGATATTGGTGACTCGTATATTGGAAGTGTCACAATGGGAATCCTGCTGGGCGTGAATAGAGACAGTGCAAGAAGTCCCCCGGGTATGGTATTCATATCCCTTTCTCTGATACACCCACTCAAGATCTCGATCCGACAAAGAAAATATGGATTCCCGGATCTACTTGAATGTATGTTAGTATTGTGTACATGTGTTGTCATAGATAGAAAGAGGGGAGGGCGTGGCTTTCCTCCACCAATGAGATCCCTTGACTCCGCCCCCGACTAAGCGACTGAGGAATGAGATTGGGGTGAGAGTCATTGTAGATCCCTCCACCATTTCCATGTTGACTTCTACTCCTTCAAGTGAGTACTGTACCTTCTACAATTAGACCATCTCCTTTCTTTAATTATCTCATTAATCGCTTGATGTGGACAGAGCTACCGTAATCTGCTCTCTCTCCCTCTCTCTTGATCAGGTCGAATTCTGCTGGATGTGCCCTGTGAAGTGTGTCAGGATCACTCCTCTGGCAAACACTACAACAAATTCTCATGCGATGGATGTGCAGGATTCTTCAAGGTATAACTCCTTCCGAGCACTTTGATCCATCCCTTCTCAGTCTCTCTTCCCTCCCATTGATCTTTGATCACTCAGAGGTCCATCCGTAGACATCGCCACTATCTGTGTAAGAACAAGGGGAATCCAGAGGAGGGACGATGCATAGTCGACAAGACTCATCGCAACCAATGCAGGTACCCCTCCCCCACTATTCTTCTCCTATCTTATCCTATCCTCAGTTGAACTCTTATCCTATCCTTTACAGGGCCTGCCGCCTTAAACGTTGCATCGAAATAGTGAGTTGTAGCGGCGAGATCTCTCTATGTTACGAACTCTTTCTCTCTGTAGGGCATGAATAAAGAGGCAGTTCAACATGAGAGAGGTCCGAGGAACTCAACGAGGAATCGAGTCCTCCCTTCCTCCCAACCCACCATCTTCCCCCCTTCATCAGTCAGTCCCTTTCCCTTCCCAATCTACAGTAACCACTCACTCTTACTTTTGACAGTTGGCCTCTCTAATTGACAACCGGTCTTCCCTACTGACTACTGTAATCCGATTCAATCTCTCGTCTCCATTCTTTTCCTTTTCATCCCCGTTAGATTTGAACTCTTTCATCCCGTGATAATCTATCGATTCCATTCCGATCGAATACAGTAATCTGCTGATTGCGCGGGTCAAACGCTTCCCGCGGGATTAACAAGAGTAGGGATAAAGAGTAGAGTGATAGTCTCTCCTTCTCTTTGAACGGTTCCCGACCCGCATTGTCTCGCCACAAAAGAGACTGGGATTAGAGTGTTCATCGAGATGGATAGTCTCTGAGTACTCAGGGGACTTTGATGCACTCGCGCACTTTGAGATACCGCCTCGATCTCTCACGACAGCCACTCATTCACTTGTGATACAGTACTCATCAATTATTTCATTTTATATTCTCTCGCTTATTCTCGCATTAGTTAACTCGTTTCTGATGATATTAAGTCCCTCACTTAGTCTCGATCCTTGTATTCGTGTCGTCTCTTCTTCATTCCCCCCCCCCCCCCCCCACTCAGCACTCATTTTCTCTCTCTACTCTGGTTGTATACACAAAAATTCGTTAGTCATTTGTCTCGTATCTCTTTAATTCTCGAAATGGAAGGATTCTGACCGTCTTCTTTCAGATGGACTCTAAACTGTCCCTTCCCATGCTTACTCCATTCCCCATCTTCCCTTCTTCCTTCCCTCTCGATCTCACTCTTCCTTCAAGTAGCCACAATTTCAATCTACCTTCCACAGCTGCTAAAATATTATTCGAGGTGAGTAGAATATCTATGTTCTCTTTACCCATCAGAGATTGCCTCCAGATGCTTCTTTGGTCTCGTCACACCCTTACAATCTCAGGAGTATCCACCTCTGACCAAGTGAGTCTATCCCCCCCCCCCTCAGACAGGAGTGCCCCACACGAATGAGTCTCTCCCCCCCTCTACCGTACCCATTTTCGACTCACTTTCTCGAGTCTCACACTCCACTACTTTGATATGTGCGACTGGACAAGCTTGTCGTCGATGGGAAAGAGGAGGCAGGGAAGGGATGGGAAGAGAGGAGGGATTGGCAGACTCACTCACTCACTTACCGTATTCTCTCTCAGATCTCCTATCTATGCGCTGCTTGGCCGGGTCTCTTCCTGCTTCAAGGAATGGAGACGAATTCCCTCCCGAAAGACCAGTTGGAGAGTGAGATGGAGAGGAATGGGGGAGAGGGGCAAGATGTGAGTACAGTAATCCGTCCCTTCTACAGTATCTGCTGTAGGTAGTCGATGCCATTGAGTCTCTCCGGGCACTCAATCTGGATGTGACGGAGATGAGAATGCTGAAGTTGATCTCCCTGTACAGAGGTGAGTGCTCCCCCATTCCTCTCCCTATCCAATTCATCACAATGCTCCCATGATTCGGAGTTTCTTCAGATGGGACGATAATGAAGAATAGTTTGACTATTCAATTGACTGCCTATCAAGCTAGCAAGTACCCCTCCTCCCCCCGTCGATTCCTCCATTCTCTAGCAGCCAGCTCCACTGTCAACGAGGAGGTTCGTCTGGAGTATCCTTCTGCCCTAATGGTATCTCCCTGTAGAGTGTGGTCTCCCTCTTCTTCCGACCCACCATCCACAACAGTTCGATGCCTCAACTCATCTCAAGTCTCGTCCTGAATCCCCTCATGATGGTCGCAGCCTTTCTTCCTTCTACCCTTCCCTCTCTCTCTCCCACTCACACTCCCTCCTCCCCTCATCCCTCCTCTCCCTCCCCTCTCGACCCCTCAACCTCTCTCCCTCCATCTTCCTCTCCGTACAGTAATCTTCTCCCCATTAGCACTCTGGCTCCAAGGGAGCCTAAAGTCGAAAATTGGGCGTAAAGATTGAGAGTTATTACTTGGTGCGAGAAGCGAAAAGGTATCGGCTTCCTCCAACTTCCTTCCACTTCCAATCAGAGGCCCCTTGGGGTAAAATATCCCGTGAATTCCCCCCCCCCCCCTCCTCAAGTCCCTCTAGAATCGATTCCACACTTCAGCACATGGTTCTCTTCGTTTTTTGCATCTTGATGGGTTATATGGACAGAAATAAAGATGTATTCATTGCCATCTGTGAATTCGAATGAAAGACAATATCTCGTGAAGGAGACATGAAGATGGAGGAATTGAAAGCTACGAAATGCCCTTGAGAGGGAGAACACCCGGTGATTCGAGCACGGAACCCGTAAGGGGAGAGACTCACCCACGATCATCAACAACCAACAATCAACAAATGGGAGTAAAATGAATAAGCGGGAAAGGGAAGTGATGGGTGGTCTATTCGTTTCTGGCCTTCTTCCGTGTTCGACTTCTCCCTTTGGTCCCTCTCTTCCTCTTCGTAGTCCAGTCCACATCATCGTCGTCATTCGAGACTATCTTCAATTGCAATTCAATTACACTACATAATTGCTGTTATGAACAAAAAAACGCATAAATATATTTTAGCCCTTTTATCTTTTAATTTTCAACATTTTTTTACGGTATCACAGAACCGTCAAGAGAGCTAGTATAAAGAAATTTATATATCGCTGCATAATTAAAGAGAGTGGGCAGGACGCGCACAAATTATTTGAATTTGTGCGCGTCCTGCCCACTCTCTCGTTTTTGCATACTCTCTCACATCTTTTGCAGTGATCAGGCACGCGCTGAAATTCGAATAATTTTACGGGTGTTGGGTAACTTTAAACACTTTCTAGTTTTATTTTGATATTGAAAGGGACCATTCCCCCTACGCGATTCATCTCATATACAGAATTCCTTGTCAGCAATAGTATCGTATTGTACCAATACCGTACGAAGACGTAGTTTCATCAGATTCTGCACTATCCATTATAAGAACACAAGCCACTCACAACTTCATCTTCACTGTGCGAATCGGACGGTGGATCTTCTTGATTTCCCTGTTGCATTTTCTGACGAGCAACTCTGAACAATCGCTAATACTTTGATTTACAGATACGACATTAGTGTAAAAAGTGCAAACCGCGACGAATTCCGTCCCATTCCTATGCATTTATCGAGATGAGGTGCAAACCGAACGGCGGCGATACTTCTCTTGCACTCTGGACAAACCACGTCGTACTGCTTCCGAACTGGCGACTCCTAAATCATGTTTCAAACTAACCCAACAATGGATCAGCTATCGTAAACCACTCCCTAACAAACCAAAGTCGATGTGGATGGTTCTGGGTAATGAATAGCTCCAAATCGAGCCATTAGAGAAGCTTCTCTGTGCTCTGTGAACACCTCCTCCAGTAAACTTAAGTCTAGTACGTAATCCAGCATTTCTTCTGCTAACTCTGAAACGAATTTACGCATCGTATCTGAAGGAACTTATCAATGCGAACTATCTGCAACGTCATTTCGTCAATGTCCTCCATTACACACTGTAAGCTAATGCTTACTTGGACATTCAGACAACTATAGGATATAGCAACTCAAACCTCGGACATTGATTTCCGAAACTCCGCTTGTAGGTGCTCCGAGAATGGAATGAGTGCCATTCACGGAAACAATCTGTATTGCGATTTTTGCCGACATACTCAAGACAAATCTGACCTTTTTATGATTCAGAGTACCTGGATCGTAGAAATTTTCTACATGAGACATAGTATGGACAAGGTTCTGCAACATTCTGCATTATTAAGCGACAAAACCGAGTGGAAGATGTCGGCCACCGACTAAAAGTAATCAATAAAAAGCGACCTCCAAAACCGGAAAATACAAAATTGAAGCCGGAAAATGGTCGTTTTCTTTCAGTAAATATCGTCACTAAAATTCAAAAAAATCGTGCAAAATGCATGTTTAATTTCAAAAAATTTTTCTTTTCCATGAATATTTTTCGCATGCGTTTGAGTTTAGCTAAATTGTGAAATAACTAATATTATAGAAATATATAAATATTAAAGAAAAAAATCACACTGTGATTCGAGAGTGATTTTCGGAAATCGCTGGAACTAGAAATTCCGGATATTGATTTCGGATCCGATTGCGATCTAGATCGATCTTCTCAATTGATCAATTTGATGCATGAAACGTACTCTATCGAAAACCCTCCATGGAAACTGCCTCTTGGAGGGGTGTTTATCGCTATTTAGGATTTGAAGATCTAATTACGCTCATAGTGTTAATGCGCATGCGCAGTGCTCGATTAATTAATTAAATCGAGTCGATTTGATTCGCGATTTCATAAGTAATTAGAACATACTCTGTGGCCACAAATGTGGAAGATCTTCGAAGAAAAAGTTTACACTATATTTGCTAGCAAATATTGTGCAAACTTTTCTGGACAAATATTTGCAAATAATCGTATTTTTTCGTCAGTTTTTCAGTATACTTCAATTGCGCGATTCATAGGTTTTGCATCTAGATGCATCTCACAACTATAGTTGGTTGCAACTAGAATGATAATATTAGCTGCAGGTTTTAAAATTATTATTTCTTTTGTATAATGAGTCTATTTCTTAGTCAGTGGCGGATGGCTGATTTTCTTCAACTTGATCGTATCCTATATGAATGTTCGTGTTCCGAGTGGGCTCCATTGTGTCGTTTGTTCTACTGCAGACATTGTTCTATTTTAAGGTATTTTATCTTCATTAAACATGGATGCACTTTTGCAGGAGCCCAGATTAGTGTACTGATAGGTGTTATTCCGAGTTGTATGCCTTAATTTGTATGGTCTCAAGATAGTTTTCGGTGACCGGAAAAACAGTATCTTGAAACTATCGACTCTACTATTGGTTTCCACTTCAAAGTGGAGATTGAGAAATAGAGTAATGCTTCACCGTAATATAAAATTAAAGACATACTTTTACGGCACATCCGCTTAGCCTTTCACATACCACAATCTGGGCTTCTGTAAGATTGTCAATATCAATATAAAAAAGTTGGCACTTCTGCAGTTGAGGGGCAAGAGGCTCCGCCCACTTTTTCCTCTGCGTCTACCCCCTATGCTTTCCCTAGGCACCACGGCAATATTTTCATCGACATACTAGGTAAAAAATGGCCACCCCTGTGAAAGAAGATGTACTGTAAATTCATTTACACAGACCATGATGGTTTCCTGTGGTACTGTAATTTTTTTGAAAATCTTGCCTGAGAGTCTGTAGCTTTTCTACCGTTTCTTTCAAAGTACTGTATTAGTGCTATACGGTTTTCGTATTTTCATTGATTTGTGTGAACGGGCGATGTTTACGAACCAAGCACAACACTACATTTCTAGTCGTGAAATACAGAACCGTAAATAAGGGATGTAAACCGTGTCGTTAAGCATAGAAATGCCTGCACGTACCGCACCATTTTTTGATCAGAAAAGGGACCATGACTTTCAACGGGATGTCGGGAAAAAAATTGCCTTGAGGCACCTTGCTTCTCCGATTGCGAAATAGGCGAGAGCGCCAGACAAGCAGGGTGCGCAGAGAGAGCAGTCATTGTCACAGTTGGCGACCCGCTTCGCAGGTCGCCAACTATCTAAATAAAGTTTTTATTTAGATGTCCATCGTGCACTCATAATGAGCTTGATTGTACGTTCTGTGGCACCTGCCTAGAGAATGTGCCTGTTGGAGAAGCAAGGGTTCGAAAGAATAGATGCGTCAATTGTTATCAATGCCCTATCTGTTGTATGTTTTTTTATCTCCTTCATCATGTCCATTGTTCGTAATATCGAGCCTATATAGCATCTACACTCTCTGCGCATAATTCTGGAGATGCAATCTTTCTTTCGTGTTCTACGTGTAAATGGTCGACGTTGGAGAGCGACGTCAAGCAACAGACTACTGCGGGAAACTGGAAAGTGTCCGTTATTTTACCATATCAACTTTGGACAAAAAATAACGTAATTGTAAATGAATGGTAGCTCAAAGTTTCCCTTTCAGACAAGAGAATCCATACGAGACTGAATTGAATTCCATTCTCGAACAGATGAAGCAGTATGAATTAAATGAGAAGGCTCAGCGTGACATTCTCAAGAGGCAAGTCATGTATGGAACCATTTCTTCAGTATTGAATCGAAAGATTCATATTGTTGTGAAAATATGTATGACTATAGATGGTTATTTTTTTAAGTTGCAGAAATCCCTCAGTAGATACTTGGCCTCAAAGTAGGATAAGTGAACGATCATTATAAAACTCATGTAATACCATTGACCCTAATCTAATGCCCCAATAAGTTAATCTAAATATTCTTTGAACGCCGTCTGGTCTTTAGGGAACACGCATTCGTACATTACTAAAGTAGATGCATAGTAGGGCGGCAAGAACGGATCACGGGTTGACCTTTTGACCCTTTAAAACGGGTCAGATACGGGTCGGCCAGACCCGTCGGATACGGGTCAAACACGGGTCAAGGGTGAGAGCGAGAAAGGAAGAGGAAGAGATCATGTTGAACGGAGAGAGCGCAGAGAGACGAGTCTCTCGGCGCTCTCTCCCTTTATCGCACTCTCTCGATCTTGCTCTTCCTTTCGAGAGGGAGTGAGAGCCGCTTCTAACCCGAAAATAACGGGTCAGAAACGGGTCAGGGTCATAAAATCAGGTGACCCGGCGGAATGGTGAATAGCGCGGGTCACCCGTGACCCGTTCTTGCCGCCCTAATGCATAGCATAAGATGCGTGCTTCGGACTAATTGTAAGACCACTCTCACTCATCGCCCACCTTTCCGACACTCCTGCAGAAGCCCTAGTCGGGGTACCACTAGTGCTTGGTATTGGAAGTAGATTCCAAGCAGGTAAGTCATTCTCCAAACTGCTGAACTCTTTGACTTTGGAAAGTCGAGACTAAATGCTCAAGCTTATCGCTCCATAATGTCTTCAAGATTCCGTGCTACAACCAATCCTAATCCTAAATAGCGTCAGATCGCCGCTTCTCTCCGCGCTTGCACTAACAGTCTAAAAATACACAACTGTCTAAGGATTCGGCAATCTTAGGGAACGACTTACCGGACTGGTGTCTACTTCTGACACCACTATTGTTAACCCGATCTGAGCCACCTTTCACTTTCTTTTTTTTAATAATATGGTTGCGAACGGTTTAAAGGTTCTTTTCAGGCGTTCAAACGTTGTTGGATCTCGTCTAACCGATCGATTCGGGCTACAGCAGATGTTCCAGAAAAGAAAACAGGCTCTCGAGAGACCGACTTGGCTCGCTCCCGAAAGCGAACCTGTTACTGAGGTAGTATATATGAATAAGGGAGGACTATCAGATGATTACAATTGTAGTTCGAGGAATCGGACGATAATTGGCTCAATACTCTCACGGATATGAACAAAATTAGTCTAGAATCGAGGATACGGCAACCCCTTTCTGGAGGTATTTATTCATATTTAATTATTATTATGCAACAATTATAGTTTCGCAACCATATGAAAATTGTTATTTATTTTTTTTAAATATCATTTCTTCTTGAACAAATGATTGGTATTATTATCATTTTCTTGATAGTCGAAATATTCCATTTTTACTTGTTCAGTGGTTGATATTTTCAAGTACAGTATGCTTTATCAGATTCTGTTTGTCGTCCTATAAGGATGCCTTTGAAAGGAAGACGAGTACTTCGATGTACTCAATGTACTCATAATCTTTCTAAGCTAGAGTACAGTCCATCCTCCATCGTATTCAAAATCCAGGTTTGTCAGACATTCTTTATCACGGGTCTCCTGTAAAAGTGTAGGAATGCTGGCTACTAGAAATATTTTGTATCTCCGATTTTGATTTAACTTTGTTAATATACCCTATTGGAGGTCAGAAGAGGGTTAATCCAGTCAGTTTGATGATATCTGCAATTTATCGATTTTTTTGATCTACAGCTTCAAATTGACGTATGTCAGTCAATTTTGATCGTACAGCGAACTTTTTTTTCTCATTTTGCTCGTTTTCGAGAAATCTACAATCCCGTCAACGCAGCACAAACGGGCAAATCACGTCTTCATATCGAAAATTGCGAAAAACTGAATTTCGTACTGAGAATATCGTTTTTCTGGTTTCGTATGCCATAAACACAATCGTTTTAATTCTTTCAACGGAATCTCCACACAAAAATAGGTGGTGCCCACGTTAAGTATTTTTCATATAACCTGCTTTTCAATATCGATTTAGCATGGGAGTCCATGTCTTGTTTTGGACTTGATCGATTTTTGGAAGATTCAGTTTTTTGGTCATAACTTAGTTCAAACTGATGGTATCGAGCTCACAAAAAATGAATTCGAAAGCTCTCGAGAAGCGGGAAAACTTTGACTCAGTGGTCTTAAGTGATGAAATTCGTAGTCAGTGGTCGAAAATTAGGTAAAACACGACCTATCATGCCCAAATTTTTGGGGTTGGAGTGGGAAACATGCCCACCGCCAGGACGACGGCGAGTGGGCCTGGCGTAAGCTTTGATCAGCTTGATAAAACATATATTTTTTATCGAATCAGTAAAGAAACGCGAGGGAATGGGCAATCACACCACGCGAGAATGCACGCCATGGCACACCACCGATATTTAACTCGATTTTATCGCATAGGTAATTCTTTTGGCATCTTTTCTGAAGCTCTCTGTTTATATTTTAAAAATCGCAAGACAGCAAAATGAAGCCTGAACATTCGGGATTGTTAAATAACTAACAAAGTAAATTATAAACATGACCATTACCTTTTAAAACGTGACCTTAGAAGGTCAAGTCGCTGGTACGTCGTGTCCAGGTTGTGTTTTTTGTAATAATTGTTGGTGTGATTGAATGAGTCGATAAAAATTGCATTTTGACCTCGCTTTTTCGACTTAACGTAATAATATGGCATATGATGAAGGGAAAGGCTGTTTGAACGCACTTCGAAGTTGCAAAACATGCCCAGATTTTTCGATTTTCCTTACCTACCCTTTCGACCACTGTTCGTAGTTTTCTCTTTATTGAAGGAAAACTGTCCAAAATGCCAAAAAAAACGTTGATTTTGGCTGCTCATATCGAACGAATGACCAGTATTGAAGAAGTCTTACATTTTAAATTTTCTAGGTATCCTGTAACTACATTAGTGACTTAAAGCACCCAAAAATTGACCATTCTCTATTAGGTGATAAAAATCCATACTGAATCACAATTTTATAGTTTTAAAAAATATCGGATAATATGATGATCATGTTTATTCAACATTCCAACTGAAAACATATAATAGGATAGTGCAAAAAAATGTCTAAAATGTGTAAGCCTTCTTCAATACTGGTCATTCGTTCGATCTGAGCAGCCAAAATCAACGTTTTTTGGCATTTTGGACAGTTTTCCTTCAATAACGAGAAAACTACGAATTTCATCACTTAAGATAACTGAGTCGAAGTTTTCCGGCTTCTCGAGAGCTTTCGAATTCATTTTTTGTGAGCTCGATACCATCAGTTTGAACCAAGTTATGACCAAAAAACTGAATCTTCCAAAAATCGATCAAGTCCAAAACGAGACATGGACTCCCATACTAAATCGATATTGAAAAGCAGGTTATATGAAAAATACTCAACGTAGACACCCCCCATTTTTGTGTGGAGATTCCGTACAAAGAATAAAAACGATTGTGTTTATGGCATACGAAGCCAGAAAATCGATGTTATCAGTACGAAATTCAGTTTTTCGCAATTTTCGATATGAAGATGTGGTTTGCCCGTTTGTGCTGCGTTGACGGGATTGTAGATCTCTCGAAAACGAGCAAAATGAGAAAAAAAAGTTCGCTGTACGATCAAAATTGACTGATATACGTCAATTTGAAGGTGTTGATCAAAAAAATCGATAATTTGCAGATATCACCAAACTGACTGGCTTAACCTTCTTCTGACCTCCAATAGGGTATATTAACAAAGTTAAATCAAAATCGGAGATACAAAATATTTTCTAGTAGCCAAACCAGTCAGTTTTCCTACACTGTTACAGGAGATCCGTGTTATGTAAAAACTGGAGTGCGCAATTCGGGTAATCGTCTCTTCATTTCGCTCTCTCTCTCGACCGGTAGAGTGGTGAGAGAGTATTGAAAATGAAGATACGAGTGCCCGAATTGCGCACTCTAGTAAAAACCATGAAAAATAATCACAGCGATAAAATAAGAAAGATGTTAATTTCAGTACTTTGCTCGTACATACGTTCCTGAGATTCGATTGTTGCAAGAGACTAAATTAGCAGTAGGTGAAGTGTCGCCTGTGTTCATCTCCGTTGTGAATGAGAGTGTCGCCAAAGCTGATGTGGGAGAACTTTTGTATATTTGAATATTTGATGGTTTTCAGGTGGTTGTTGTGGCCAATAATGATGAGTCTTCTCTCGAGTGTGAAACGCCCGTTGTCGAATTCTCCATTCCTCCTCACGACGAGAATTCTGATCATCCCTCTCATTCTATCTCTTCCCTCACTGCTGGGTACGTTCTATCGACTAAAAACCCTACGAAAGTTACTCCCATCTAACACTATTTCACGAATATCCGCCTGTGCCTGTGGCCACGGATTTCGTTCATTAGGAGTCGGGTTGAGGATCCTCATCAGCTCTTCAACAGTAGCTAAAGCCTTACGCGTTGCCAAAAATAAATAATGTGTTTCCTATGGTTTCGACAGATGGCTTGGAGAGGGAGAGATCCCCCCCCCCTCCTGACTTTCTCTCGAGGGGGGAGCCGGGGGCATAAAAGAACCGCAACGACAAAAGTGCAAAGTGCAGAAAACGACAAAAGTACAACTCGAAATATCTAAATAAATCAGAGTGGTGATTCAACTTCTTGGTTGGTGTCATCTAATTACTAATGATTACCAGTATCTGTCCTGAGGGCATATCGGTGACGTCACTTTTTTAGACGGATATGGTCAGCGTTACAAATCGTGATTGGAGTTTGTGGACGAGGTACCAGGTTGAAGTTGCCTGATCCAGCGCTCTCTCACTTTTGCACGCTCTCTCATACACGCGTGCAACCATCGGGATTCCGTCCTCTGCTGATAACATTTAAGAGGGGATATCGTAGATTGTGTGTGCACTTGTATCTTGTCTAGATTCTACTCGCATCACGATTTTTTATCATACCACATTTTGTACGTCTACGTCTGATTCTGAATATTATACGTCTGAAAAAAGTTACGTCACTAATTTTTGTGATCTAATTTACATGCTCTCAGGGTAAATAATGATCATCATTATTAATTAGTTGCCACGAAGTTGTATCACTGCTCTGTACTAAAATATTTCGAGTTGCCCTTTTGTCGTTGCGGTTCTGTTATACCCCCGCGGAGCCTCAGTTCACAGGGCAAGTAAGATGTGGGAGGAAGACCAATTTAAACACCCGTGGCAACTTTAGAAGTGCTGATTAGGATGCTCAACTGAGTCCTTTCAAGTGGTATACTTCATGGTTTGAAAACCGGTTTAAAGTTCGCGGAAATATTTTTTTTAATGTTTAAAAACAATCATTTCAGGGAAGAGACAATATTCTTACGTAAACGCAACAAAGTCGGGCTAAAGCTAAACGTCAAAGTGGATGAGATTAGAGAAGTGAACGTACTGAGTCTCATTCTAAAATGGAAGAATGAGCTGACTAGCATGACATCTGACAGAGGACAAGACTGGAGAGAGACCAGAGTAAAAGTTCTCCTAGGGAAGAGCTGAGTCGATCATGTTGTAGCTGTTGTTGTTTACTCCTATATATATTCTTTCTAATGTCAGTGGTATACTCGCCAGCATAAATTAACATTGCATATTTTATCAACAAATGTGCGTGTAACAAAAAAAAGTAACAGGAAACAACAATGTTCAAAGTGGTATAAGTCAAACATTAGAAACGAATTGATAACGATAAACAACAGATTAATCATCGAATTTTGTTCTTTTGCCAGAGCCGCCATTTCCACCATCGAAACTCCTCTTGAAACCTCCTCTATCTCCACCTCGGAATCCTCCTCTGTCACCACCACGAAAGCCTCCTCTGTCGCCACCACGAAAGCCTCCTCTGTCGCCACCTCGGAAACCTCCTCTATCTCCGCCTCGGAATCCTCCTCTGTCACCACCACGGAAGCCTCCTCTTCCTCCGCGATCACCACCGCCACGGCCTGTATATGTAGTATTCTTTGACATTTCTTCGTGATACGCCTGTATACCTCCGAATCCTCCACCGCCGCGTCCACCTCTGCCTCCTCGGTCGCCACCTCTACCACCGCGAGCTCCGCCTCGCCCTCTTCCGCGTGAACCAGGAGCTTGAGGGAGGAAACGTTCCACGGGCAACAGCTTTGCCGGGTCGATATACATCTTCAAGGTTTTGATTTTTTTAAAACTGAAACGCTTAGTTAAGTTAATTCACACGGTCCTTTTAGGCTCTTACAATCTTCCGCTCGTTCTCCCCTAGTATCGCACTTCATTGAAACCACGCGGCAAGTGTAAAAAGGCGCATATTTTATATAAGCACAAAATAGACAGCCCGGAAAAATTTGACAAATTTTAACGTAGAAAGAGCGTATCCGAATGCCAGCGTGAAACATAACGCATTCATCAGGGATCACGGCGGGTTCCGATATGAGGTGTTCAAAAATAGCGCGTAAAAAGGTCTGTGTGGGAAGCCTGCTAACGAGCGTAGGCAGACAGCTTGGAATGGATCGATACGTTGAAAGACGTATAAATATAATTTTAAAGCTGTTTTAGTGTTGCTCAGCACGCTGGATTTCCCGAAATATCATTAATTATCCCGAAAAAACTCGATAAACATGCAAAATGAGCCTTGAAAAGTTTGAACAGTTTTACGAGTTATTTCCTTAATATTCTTCATTATTTATGGTCTTCATTATTTATTTCTGTATTACCTATAGACTCATTGATGCTATTTCCCCACCTTTGGAGCACATTCATTAACGCACAAACTATGTTAAACGAGAAAGATGATGAAAACATGTTTTAACTAGATCTACACATTCGCTACACCGTAATCTTTTCTTCCTCAACTGCACCATAATTCCCAGCATATCAAAGACGCTTATTCATCGAAACCGCCGTGGGATAAACTTGTTCTAGTACAGGTTCTAGTAAGGAAAAAGTATTTTTGCTAAGTCACATCCAAAAGTGGCGGAAGTGCGGGGGCCATTCATCTTTAAATAACCAATTTTTGCACAAACCTTCTGGTTCTCCTTGAAGGAAGACGCCTTGATTCCATCGGACAACTTCACTGAGAACCCCTTAAAAGTTCTTCATAGACAGTTCACATAAACTAATATACCACAAATGTTAGACAACTCGCTTACGTTATTCTTGGGTCCGCCGAAGATCTCATCAACCTTTCCCAGTTGCTCCTTGTTTTCGAAATAAATGGGCGCGTTAAAGTAAGGAATTTTTCCACAAGTCGTGTTGCAGACGATATCATCCTCGCATGTGTGGGTAAAGTATCCAACTTCAATGACCTGTAAAAAAGACCTCAATGTAAGCCAATTGTGACAATATAGGTCCAGCAAAAATGAAATGCGGAAACCAAATATTCTAAAAGAATTGTTTTTAAAAACCTCTTCAGGTGGTCCTTGGTCGAAGTTCCGTCCTCCTCCAAAGCCTCCGCGACCTCCACGGCCGCCCCTGTCTCCTCCTCTCCCACCACGGAAACCTCCACCACCACGGCCACCCCCTCCGCCACCTCTGCCACGGAACGACATAGCTTGTCTGGGAAAGATGTTAAAATAAATATAAACATATATGCCAATTACGATATAAATTATTCCGAAAACAGCCGCAAAATATTGCAAAAATCTCTTCGGTCGGTTACGCATTCGGTAGTTTACGGTATGTCATTTCTTCAACAGGGGATTCCGCGCAAGAGTAATATATCGGCCGAATAAAATTTGGAATCGCGAAACTTAGAATAAATTATAGAGAAATCGATAGTGCAGATTTCGATAACAATATTCCAAAAAATCTAATTTCGCTGAGGATAGACCATAACAACTAAAACCCGCCGTTAGTGGTGTGATATCGCATTCGGTTCGCTGGGTCATGACTGTAGATCAAGTCAATTATTTTTTAAAAATTTAAATACAATTTATTGACTTTTTGTGCATTTATATAGATGAATTAACACTACAGAATCAGTAATCGATGAACACGTTCGCAATTCAAATCAATTATTACGGCCTTTCAAATCAATTATTACGCGCTTCGGCCAAAGGTATACTGTATCGAACAGTACAGTAATTAGTAGGGTCCCCCAAGTAAAATGTGAAATTCTTCCAAAAAAAATCTTTTCGCATGGCATTAGGTTATCGGGGATGCTGAATCTGAATGCCGTTGTTAGAAATTAATTAAATTTGAATTTGAGTAAGTATGAAGTGACCACTCTAAGCCCCGCCCCTCTTGGTAATATTGCTATAGCTCTGTTCTATTTTTTTGTTCTAAGCTGCAGCTTAGCGCTGTAATTACTGCTTGGTAATTCTTCAATAAATTGAGAGGCACATCGCTAAAGTATTCAATTTAGGCCTATAAGAGAGACTTTTTGACTCAGTGAACATATTTGTAGATACCCTTGGCACTAGGCCAAAACTCTAAATACTCCTAAATGTGCATACATGTAGGACTCGGTGAGTATAGCTCAGCCGTGGTCTATTTAGTGTTCTAAATCAACCGCTGAGAAATGCGCGGCACCTTAGTCTGAAACCCTCAATTTTCGAAATTTGCCATTTCGCTACCGATCCAAACGGCTCTAATCTCTAACAATAGGAAATATTCAACTGATCATGCATGGAAAGTTTCATAATAATTGGGTCTAAAATATTTTTAAAAAATCAAAATTTTGAAAAATAATTTCCAATTTTAATTTGCATCTCCTTAGGATGATATGATATTAACACTTTTTATTGTTTCAGTGTATAGCGCGGGATGAGTACTGCTTACTATTAGAAATAAACAAAAATTAAAAATATAGTTTGGGAAATTTCAACAAAAAACGGTCAACTTGAAATAAAATCAGTTCATGGAACTCGCCTACCGTAATCCACAACAGAAATGAAGGACAGGTGTTCTAGGGTTACCCTACATGGAGTACTCGCTGAGGGAAGTCCACCAGCGTGAGGAAAATATTTCAGCACCGTTCATATGAATTAATTAATTTCTTATTAATGTTTAACACGCCCTAAAAAATGCGATATATCACCATTCCTAACCAAAAACACCCAAAAATATCTCGGTGTTTCAGAATCGTCAAGCAAGTGCAAGGATTACGGTAACATCTAAGTAAAATAGCATTTTCTATAAAACCGCTACCAGTATATTTTTTGTTTTCTAGTATGTCGTGTAAAACAGGGTTTATCGCAATATAGCCAAAAATCTCGAATGTACTAGAAGCGGTTTTAAAGAAAAAGCAAAAAATGTATTTTCACAACGGTAAAATGCCCAACTTTGACGGCCTCATTCTCTAATATCTTATATTTTTATTTATTTTTATTGTGAAAACAATTTTTTGTGATTGATAATCTACCAAAACTGAGAAAATGAAGCTTCAACACTTAATTCTGAAAACATGCTTATTTTCGATCGCTTCGTGCGTCTTCATTTCTACAACATGCACCTTCTTGCCATGCTTGTTGCACTTTCATTATATCTTTATATTCATTCCAGTCAATAAAATAGTTTGAAAATCACATTAAATATTTTTTAAAAATGTTTTAAAATATTGAAAGAATTTGGCTTGAAAATTACGGTAGTTTGAAAGCAAAAGCGTCGGAAGGAGGCAACCAATATTCCGTACTCAAAAATTCGGGCTGCCGTCCCTAAATTTAGCCCTATAACACACGTCTTCTGAGAGATGGTAGGTGGCGTTTGACAAAATGTTCAAAGTGCTCGGATCTCTTCGAGATTATCATGGTAGGTGTCCCTAAGGCCCAGTATCTTTTTATGCATACAGATTCCGCGATTTCTCAAAACTGCCTAAAAGCCGGCTCTTGAAATTTCGAAAATTCAGAAATTCATAAAATCCTTCAACATTGAACTACAGTTTCGCTAAAAAAACCAAAATGACCGCCTTTTCAAGTAGAACAAGTTTTATGTTGACACGTTTTGTATTGAGGAAAGTCTAAATTTTGAAAAGTGCAAAAATCATTTTTTCGCCATCAATTTTCCTCATTTTTTCGCCGTCGTGAAAAAAAAGTTGCCCTTGCATCCTGAGATTTTATCAAAATCGTAATGCGCTACCTTTTCTACCCCAGGAAGAAAATTTTCACGAAAATCGAAGGTATAGTATTCATCGATTTTTGGCCTCAAACATGGCGAACCTCGTGTTTTCTAACAAAATCCAAAATTTCATGATGCCATATATAAGTAATTATCGCTCGTGGATATCTTTTATTTCCGTTTTCAATGTTTACTTACCTATTTATACAAATTTCCATTGAAAAAACCGAAGATTTCAATACTTCACAAAACCGCATTTTTTCACAAAGTTTCTCAGATTTCATGATTTTATGAAGTATTGAAATCTTCGGTTTTTCGATGGAAATCTGTATAAATAGGTCAGCAAACATTGAAAACGGAAAGGAAAGGTATCCACGAGCGATAATTACTTAAATATGGCATCATGAAATTTTGGATTTTGCTTGAAAACACGAGGTTCGCCATGTTTGGAACCAAAAATCGATGAATACTATATCTTCGATTTTCGTGAAAATTTTTTTCCAGGGGTAGAAAAGGTAGCAGATTACGATTCTGATGAAATCTCAGGATGCAGGGGACTTATTTTTTCACGACGGCCCAAAAAGTAGTAAAAATGATGTCGAAAAAATGATTATTGTACTTTTCGAAACTTCGACTTTTCGCTACACTAAAAGTGTCAACAGACAAGTTATTCTATGTAACACGGCAGTCATTTTGGTTTTTTGAACGAAACTCTAGCTCAATTTTGAAGCATTTTATGAAATTTCGAATTTTCGAAATTTCAAGAGCCGGCTTTTAGGCAGTTTGAGAAATCGCGGAATCCGTATGTAAAAAGATGCTGGACATTAGGGACACCTACCATGAAAATCTCAAAGAGATCCGAGCACTTTGAACATTTTGTCAAAGGGGGGTCTCGATTTCACGCAATCTCTCAGAAGACTAGGGATGGCAACGGTGTTTACGAATGAGCAAAACAATTCACAGAATGGTACACAACTGAAAGCTATGCCTGCCCCATTCCGACTTTTCACTTTAGTTTTGTAAAAAAATGTTTAATTAATTAGAAAAACGTTAACGAATGATAAGCAAAAGGCCGACGCTTTCAGTCCAAGTGGAGCACATCGCAAGTCACGTTTTTTACTAAAATTATCGCAAACTGAAATTCGGTTGCGTTGTAAAACTTTATGAACGAGGTTCAATAATTTTTTTCTCATGCTAACGGTACTCCGACAGCAATAAAACATCGCTTAAAAATGGAAAAAAAAGTTTAATTTTGGTAGAACTTCAGAATCAGTTGGTTACGATAGCGGGAACTTTAAAATTCATTTCCACGCAGGGCGACATTAGTATATTTCTGGTTTTTTTGCAGAGCATGCGTGATGGGATGATGGACCAAATATCACAAAATCTCGAACATACTAATGTCGCCCTTCAAGAAAACGAAAAAAATACATTTTTACAACGGTAAAATGCTCAACTTTGACGGCCTCATTCTCTAATATTTTATATTTTTATTTATTTTTATTGTGAAAACAATTTTTTGTGATTGATAATCTACCAAAACTGAGAAAATGAAGCTTCAACACTTAATTCTGAAAACACGTATATTTTCGATTACACTGTTTTCTCCAGTTCTGCAACATGTCCTGTCTTGTCATGTTTGGTGTTCTTTCAATATGTGTTCATATTCATTCCAATCAATAAAATAGTTCAAATATCACATTAAATATTTTTAAAAAATGTTTTAAAATATTGAAAGAATTTGGCTTGAAAAGTACGGTAGTTTGAAAGCAAAAGCGTCGGAAGGAGGCACCCATTATTCCGTACTCAAAAATTCGAGCTGCCGTCCCTACAGAAGACGTGTGATAATAGAACAAAGCAACGCAGATTTGAGTTCCCGCACGGAGCGATTTCCTTACCAAAAATCTGTCTTTTTCCTGGAACACATTTTGTATTTTCCGGTTCGGTGCCCCTAGAATCAATCGAGAAGAATTTTTCAAAAAATTAAATTTAAAAATTAGGGGCGCAATTAGGTCTGGTAATGTAAGCTAGAAAGAAATCTACTCACATTTCGCTATCATTTCGCAGTTCCAACTACATTGCTCCTGAAAATAAAGTTTGTCGAACTTTTCTTGTTTTCATTTGGCTTTCCTTGCTTTCCGTTAATTGATTTAGTATTTCGCTAACGCCCCAGTTTGGTTAGCGGCTTATACCCGTTCCTTGTGCTTTATGTGTCCTTGTAAATAGTTCAACACTTGAAGAGGGCTCCTAGGTAGCCCTGGTTTGCACTGGCAGTCGACGTCGCTCCTGCACTCTTTTTTTATTTATCTCTTCCAAAATCAGATTACCCTACCCAATCACTTAAAACAGTCCTCTTCCCTTCCTCCCTTTTCAGTGTACAATTCAAACACCACATTAGTAATGGAAATAATCCCCACATGATCATCCATCCTAGCGGATAGTATTTTTGTATCCGGGAAACCTCTCTATCGCGTAAATATGATTATGCGATATGGAGCATAGGAATAGGTAATGATGAAGACATTTATTCGTGCTCATGCATTCATTCGAGTCTTCTCTTTTTTTCTCCCTATTTCGTGCTATAGATCTTCATTGTTGTAATATAAGATTTGATTAATATGTATGGATTCTCCTGATGAGAGATTATATCCGTTCTTGGATGAATCTCCACAGTGTTGGCTTCTCTTCAGTCGATTCCTCACTAGCTTCTCATCTCAATCTGCGCATTACCGCCCTCCCCCTCCTAGCTCCTGTCTCATCTCATCTCATCTCCTAATCTCATAAAAACGTTTACTTGTTTTGGTTTATGCGCTATCTATATCTAGCTGTGTCGATTATAATGTGATTTGAGAAAACACTATGTTTTTCTTTCCACATAACTAATTGCGTGAGCTGAGCTATGTCAGTATAATTCTTGAAAGCATAAGAATCCTTCACAATTAGGCTTTTTGCCAAATTCTTGTATATTCTTTTCTATTCACTTTTAATTTAGATTAAAATGGATGCAATTCAGTTGCTTCATTCACAACGTATGCATCGTGAAGTGCTGGGAGTGAGTTACTCCCTTTAATGAAACATCTCTCGAGTGTTGACGTGCGCCCTACTCATCCATCTACTATGAGGTACTCATTATGATTGGGGGGAGTCTCAGCTCATCTATCCATCCCCGTCCCTTCATCCTCTTCCCTTGATTGCAGTGCTTCTTCGATCGAAGGTGCTTCGTCCTCTGCTGGGAGTGCAGAGATGCAAGGGGATCAACTAACGAGAGAGGATCGGCCAATTCCACCCCATCAAAGTGTACCAGTCAGTCTTCCCTCCATCCTTCCCTATTATGGATTGTGCGCAGGCATCGGCCTCTGATCTCATCTGCAATCCCCTTCGTACGATGGTCTCCCAAAACAGAAGAAGATACCACGACGATGGATTCAATCTTGATCTCACTTGTGAGTGCCCTCTTCTTATCTAAAAGTGTCTGGGTGGGAAAGTGGGAAGATAAAGAGGAGAAAGACGGGGGGGGGGGGGGGGGGGAGATATGGAGAGACGAAGTAGAAATCCTTCCATCTCTCTCTTCTTAGCCTGACTAATCTGAAGAAGTGACGATGAAGAGAGAAAAAGCCAATATGAGGGATAACTTGTGCAGCTATATGCCTAATGATGGATATTATTCTCCCTTCAGACATCACGGATCGCATAATTGCAATGGGTTATCCGGCGGATACAAAGGAAGCTCTCTACAGGAATAGGTATTACTCTTTAATAATCGGAGATTCGTTAATTTCATTTTCAGTATGGAATCAACAGTGCAGTTTCTCGAATATTATCATAAGGGTCACTACAAAGTTTTCAATTTGTATGCGACTGCTTGCAAATAAATCACATATAAATAAAATTTTAGACGAGGTCAATATGTGTATGATACTAAGAAATTCCACGACCGTGTTCTCTCATTCGAGATGGTGGACCATCACCCACCCCGACTGGAAATGATGGCTCCTTTCTGCAGAGAGGTAATATATCCCCCCCCCCCTCCTGTCTTCGTACATCTCATCAATTTCTCCCTTCGAGGTACACGATTACTTGAACGCCGATCCTCGCAATATTGTCGCCGTTCACTGCAAAGCCGGGAAGGTGAGAAAAAGGGTCGACATCTCTCGAAATGCAGTGATCAAAACACAGTCTGTAAGAAAAAAAATGGTTAAAAGGTCCGCTAAAAATACACGAGTATGGTATCTAGTGTGGTGCATGATCTCTCCGCGTGGTATTGTAGATTTTAAAATTATTGCATTTGAGTGTGTTTTTGTAGAGATTACGGTATCTGTGCAATGTAAATTTCAGTATTTACTAACGCTATATTTTTGTAAAAATTAGCTCGGCTACCAGATCATCACGACTTGCTTAAATTCCTGACATGCATATGCAAATCCTGTGCTTGACAACTCTTTCTATGATAAGATGCTCTTTAATGGGGCCATTCATCTCATCAATGTGTCTGGAACGGGGTGTGTATCGTTTTTTTGGAACTTGTCATTTTAGAACTCTTTGTTTTTGAGCTCAATAGCACGGGTCTCCTGTAAAAGTGTAGGAAAATTGGGCCCTGTGGCTACTAGAAATTATTTTGTATCTCAGATTTCGATTTAACTTTGTTGATTTTGTTGATGTACACGATTGGGGGTCAGAAGAAGGTCAATCCACTCGGTTCCATGAAATCTGCACATTATCAATTTTTGTGATCTACCGCTTCAAATTGATGTATATCAGTTCATTTTCATCGTAGAGAGAACTTTTTTTTTCTCATTTTGCTCATAATGACGAGCTCTACAAATTGTAAGCAACGGGATGGAACAAAAAAGATGGAAGCTGTTTTCATACTCATTTCACCTGAAAACCGATTTTCCAATCAAGAAATCGATCATATAGCGACCGGTACCCTAACTTACAATGAGTTGTATTGCTTTTCGGACAAACCAGTGGGGGTCTACGTTGACAGTATTTCATACAACCATCCTCCCGATATCGATTTACTATGTAAGTTCGTGGACCTAATTTTCACCGTTTTTTTTGGCTGTATTTCACTTCAAACTAATCCAATCACTCTTTTTGAGACGGAGAAAAGTGTCATGGTCAAAAATCGATCGGTAGGTCAAGACTAAGTGACATAATCAATCGATAGTACAGTACACCCTGATACCGTATATGAATACCTTAACCCGCGAATATCGCAAACTAACTTTATTTTTAAAAAGTCCTGGCACCGTGCCCAATCGATTGTACAGTACCCAAGTAACTACCGTAACCCAGTTAAATGTGTCGGAGCCAGTTCATTGGGTCAAACATTTTTTTATAATTTTAAAATCGATAGTAAAATTATTTTTAATTATCCTACCGTATCTCTCGGTACTGTAGAATAATTTTATAATCGACTTAGGATTTTTACAAAAATGTTTGACAATTTTAGAAAAATGTTTGACCCAAGGAACTGGATCTGACTCATGGAATTGGGTTACGGTAGTGACTTGGGTACTGCACGGCAATATTTTCACCAACACACCTGGAAAAAATGGTCCGCTAAAATGAACTAAGTACTGTAGCACGGTGCAATGTTTTTTTCCTGAGGAACGGTGTATTTTTAAAAAATGTTGCCTGAAACTGGTACTTTTCAAATTGTCAGGCAACTTTAGCTATACGGTTTTCGGTTTATTATATTGATTTACTCATAAATTATTATTTAATCACTAATTAATGCTTAGTTTCCATTTTCTGCCTTCCGGAACATCATCTAACCATCAATTAACCAAGTGCGCTTTCTGTTCTAGCGAATATGGAATATGCAGCCTAGTCACTAAACACAGAATTGGTATACTTTAATGGTCACACGCTCAAAGCCAGCTAGGTCATTCCTCTAGGGGTCTCTCAGTTCAGTCCTTCCCTCTCTTTCTCTGCACTCTCCTCACCCCAGCGTAATCTCTCGCTTCTCCCTAGCTCTTCCCATCCCCCTATCTCTCACTCATCTCCCCATCGCGTCTCTTTCCCTCCCCCAAACAGCCTTGTCCCTTCTGATTCCAATAGTCATTCTCGCTCTATTAAATGCTCGTTAATTAATTGTCGCTCTGCGCTGTCTAAGATACACACATTAGAACAATACGCCCTGTCCTCAAACATCTCCATCCTTAACCTTACCGAAACGTGGGCTTCTCCCCTGACCTTAACTGACGCAATGCTCTCCTTTGACCGATACGTAGTGTACAGATCTGACCGAGACCCATCCATACTAGGTGGAGGAGTCGCCATTCTTATTGATAGTTCGCTCCCTCCTCAATTATTTCATCCCGATCCTTTTCAGTTTACTGCCAGCTAGTATCTTGTCAGGTCACCCTCACACCCTCCATTTCACTGATCATTATTTGTGTCTATCGCAGTCCTTCGTGCTGTATTGAGTCTTTTAACGAGTGCCTTGAGTATATCTATGATTTGAACTGTTCTCATCTCTCCCCTATTGTCGTAGTAGGTGACTTTAACTGCAAGGAAATCGATTTGCCCTCCCTTTCCCTCTCATCTACCAGTCCTCATTCCAACGCACTTCTCTCTTTCTCCCGATCTCTCCCACTCCACCAAATAGTTTCCTCGCCCACTCGCAATCTAAATATTCTCGATCTAGTTTTCACCTCTAATATCCATCTCGTTGATGACTGTTTCGTTGAACCCCCGCTTCCGTCGTTCGACCACTCTATTGTTCGGTTTTCTCTTCCTATCTCCCTTCTTCCCGCCATTCCCCCTCCTCGTAGAGATTACAGTCAGGTCGATTGGAATTCAGTCTGCTCACAGATTGACTCCATCGACTGGACTTCTCTACTTTCCTCTTCCTCTGATCCTGACATACTCTACTCTAATTTCCTTACAATTATTCACTCTATCATTGAAAAATACGTCCCCCTCCGCTCGTTCAATCGGAAGCGTATACGTTTTTCCTCCCGCTCTATTCGCCTTATTCGTAAATGTAGGAAATCGTATAGGAGGCGATCCTTTAATGACTACTTTTCTGCATGTCGCTCACTTAAACAATCGATCAAACACACGGCTAGGAGTAGGGAAAACCGTCTGGCAAAATCAAACAACCTCAAATCTTTCTTCTCTTATGCAAGTACGCAAATCAAAGATTTATCCGATACTATCCCCTCATTAGTCTCTCCCGACGGTTCTCTCTGCGTATCTGACTTATCCAAGGCATGTGAACTAGCACGCCATTTTTCTGTTTCTTACAATCGTTCCTCCCCGGCCATCCCTTCCACATGTACTCTCTCTTCCCCCGCCTCGATTGATTATGTTGACATCTCCCCTCTCTTAGTAGCCAAGTTCCTCTCTCGCCTCCCCCCTCGCACATCATCCTCTCCCGACAACATTCCCTATGTCTTTCTAAAGCGTACTGCCCCACACATTTGCATCCCTCTCTCCATCCTCTTCAATAGATTCTTACTTCATGGCACCTCTCCCTCCATTTGGAAGACTGCCAAAGTCAAGGCAATCTATAAGCGCAAAGGGGCAAAAAATGCTGCCACCTCTTATCGACCTATCTCACTTACCTGTTCGTCGTCCAAAGTTATGGAGAGAATCTTAGGCGAGACTCTCTGGAATTACCTTTCCGAGCACAATCTCATCTCCCTTACCAATATGGTTTCCGCCCGCGGAGATCATGTACATCTGCACTTCTTAACTCATTCTCTCAATGGCACTCTGCACTTAACGATGGCCACTACATTTCTGTTGCATTTATCGATTTCTCTCGCGCCTTTGACTCTATCCCAATCGACTTACTCATTCACAAATGTTCACTTCTAGGCATTTGTGGTTCCCTCCTGTCCTGGATTCGCTCTTTCTTATTCGGTAGATCACAATCTGTCTCCATCAATGCCTCTTCCTCTCCTTCTTTCCCTGCCCTCTCAGGAGTTCCCCAAGGCTCTGTTTTAGGACCCCTTCTTTTCTCCCTGTACATCAGTGACCTGCCCTCCTTACTTCCTCCTAATGTACACTGTATTCTTTACGCAGATGATGTTAAACTCTGGTCTTACTCTGACCCTGCCTCTCTCCAATCCTCTCTTGAGATTCTATATACGTGGTCATCTGACTGGGGCCTTACCGTATCCCTCACTAAGACCGAAACAATGCTAATTGGAAGATCACATCCCCCCTCTATCTTCACTCTTAATGGCACTTCTCTCCCTACCGTATCCCAGTTCACCGATCTAGGAGTCACATACTCTAATAAACTTGAGTTCAGCGCACACATATCTAGTAAGATCTCAAAGGCCCGTGCTCGTTGCTCATACATCCTGCGATCCTTTGTCTCCAAAAATCCTCAACTGTATTCTCGTCTCTTTGTTACTTACGTCCGCCCTATACTCGAATATTGCTCCGAACTTTGGTCCCCTCAGAGTATAGACTTATCTCGTAGCATCGAGTGTGTTCAGCGCAAGTTCACCAAATCTGTACTTCTTAAATGTGGCATCGCCTGTAGATCTTATCCTGACCGTCTGCGTTATTTTCAATTAGAACCGTTAGAATACCGACGTACCATTATTGACCTAGTGTTTATATATAAAGTGATTCATGCAGATGTTGACATAGGCTGTCCCCGAATTCCTATACCTAGTACCTCCTCGACCTAGACGCCCAAATCTTTTTCAATTACGTAAACGCCGTTCCACTTCCACTTTTTACCATTCCTTTCTCACCAATAGAGCAGTTCCCTTGTGGAACTGTATCCCTCATAATATTGTCATCTCTAGAAATAGTGAATTGTTCTCACTTAGAGTAAAATCAATCCATAATATTGCTTACTCTCATTACTGCTAATTAGCTCTCTCTTAAACTTATTTATTGTCTTTTTTCCCTTTGTCATCAAGTTATGGCATCGTAATATCATGTCCTTATTTCCCGTAGCAATCATTCTATAACTCTGTGCTGTAACACATGATAAATTATTATTATTATTACTTTCAATGCTTAGTAAATCTTTCTGTGGTTATTTTGATCTGAAATGGGACCATTTCTCTTAACGGGGTGTTGAGAAAAATTGCCGTGTACTGCACAATCGATTGGGCACGGTGCCAGGACTTTTTAAAAATAAAGTTAGTTTGCGATATTCGCGGGTTACGGTATCCATATACGGTATCAGGGTGTACTGTACCATCGATTGGTTATGCTACTTAGTCTTGACCTACCGATCGATTTTTGACCATGACCCCCTATACGTCGAGGGGGGGGGGTGCCAATCCGGATGCCCCCCCCCCCCCCCGATTGTATCGTGCCAGTGGTCGAAAAGGTAGGTAGGGAAAATCGAAAAATATGTTTGGGTCATTTTGGTTAAAAATGGGCATGTTTTTAACAAGTTAAAAAAACATTATGCCATGTTATTGTATTCATTAGAAAAAGCGTGTTCAAAAATACATAAAAAACATGTTTTGAGCAATTTTTATCCACTCATCCAATCACATCAACAATTATTGCAAAAAACACGACGTGTGCACGACGTACTTGCGACTTCACCTTATAAGGTCATGTTTTTAAAAGTAAAGGTCATGTTTATAATTTACTTTATCAATTATATCACAATCCGGAATGTTCAGGCTTCATTTTCCTGTCTTGAGATTTTAAAAATATTAATGGGGAGCTTCACAAACATGCCCAAAGGATTACCTATAACACACTATCTAACAGAATCGAAATAAACTTGGCACTGGCCAAAAATTCGAATTCCTTATGACTTCACCAATAGGTCGGCCTCGTTGAGGGAAACCGACGAGCATGGCCAGAATTTCAATCCGCATCCGCGCAGTCGCGGGCGCGGATTTTGAAAAATTAACTACGGTAACATCGAAATTTATAATCGACCTATGACTGCGGCGGTAGGGGCGCTGCATTCTTTGACAAATTCAAAGAAAGACTTTTTTACTTCGGGGAGTTTTTCGATCAGATTCCATCTAACGCCGGAAATCGATAATTCCACTTTTAGTTCGTACATGAAAGCAGTTCCCCATAAATTTTTCAAGAACTCCCCTAAATATTATTGGTGATTTAGCTTCTGCTTGACTCGATACATACTACCATAGAACAGCGCGATTCAACAAGACGCGTAAGTTGGTTAAAATGAATTTCGAATGAATTATAGTGTAAATTTTGGGTTACTGTAGGTGAGTGCACAAGTTGGACGACTTTTCCCAATTGGTGTAGGATAGCTTCAAATTGATTTTCAGACCATGGGACACCTGTTGGGAAATGTCGCCCTACCTTTGCACTCGCATACCGTAACCCAAAAATTACACCATAATTCATTCAAAATTCATTTTGACCAACTTACGCGTCTTGTTGAATCGCGCTGTTCTACGGGAGTATGTATCGAGTCAAGCAGAAGCTAGATCACCAATAATATTTAGGAGAGTTCTTGAAAAATTTATGGGGAACTGCTTTCATGTACGAACTAAAAGTGGAATTATCGATTTCCGGCGTTAGATGAAATCTGATCGAAAAACTCTCCGGAGTAAAAAAGTCTTACAATTAGAATTTGTCAAGGAATGCATCGCCCCCATACGTGGGCGGGGGTTGAAGCTGGATATCGAAAACCGGGGGTGTTTAGGGTCAAAAGGGGGGGGGGGGAGGGTGATAGTTAATGATCGTTTTTGTGACAAAACTTTCCAAAAACCGGGGGTGTTTCACAGCTGGCTTCGATGGTGCCCACCTATGATCGCCCCTACCGCCGCAGTCATAGAAGTCTTTTTAAAAATTTAAAAATTTCGAGGCTGCCGTAGTTAATTTTTCAAAATCCGCGCCCGCGACCGCGCGGATGCGGATCGTAAATCTGGCGATGCTCGTCGGTTTCCCTCGTGGAGGCCGACCTATTGGCGAAGTTAGTAGGAATTCGAATTTTCGGCCAGTGCCAAGACGCTGAAGAAATATGTTGATTTTCTCAGATAGTCTGTTCTATGCGATAAAATTAGGGACGGCAGCCCGAATTTTTGAGTACGAAATATTGCTTGCCTCCTTCCGACGCTTTTCTTTCAAACTACCGTACTTTTCAAGCCAAATTCTTTCAATATTTTAAAACATTAAAAAAAAAATTTAATGTGATTTTCAAACTATTTTATTGATTGGAATGAATATAAAGATATAATGAAAGTGCAACAAGCATGGCAAGAAGGTGCATGCTGTAGAAATGAAGGCGCACGAAGCGATCGAAAATAAGCATGTTTTCAGAATTAAGAGTTGAAGCTTCATTTCCTCAGTTTAAGTAGATTATCAATCACAAAAAAATGTTTTCACAATAAAAATAAATAAAAGTATAAGATATTAGAAAATGAGGCCGTCAAAGTTGAGCATTTTACCGTTGTGAAAGTGCATTTTTTTGCTTTTTCTTTAAAACCGCTAATAGTACATTCGAGATTTTTGGTTATATTGCGATAAACCCTGTTTTACACCACATACTAGAAAACAAAAAAAATACACTATTAGCGGTTTTATAGGAAATCCTATTTTACTTCGATGCTACAGTAATCCTTGCACTTGCTTGACGCTTCTGAAACACCGAGATATTTTTGGGTGTTGTTGGTTAGGATTGGTGATATATCGCATTTTTTAGAGCGGGTTAAACATTAATAAGAAAATAATTAATTCATATGGACGGTGCTGAAATATTTTATAGGATTTCAGTTTGCGATAAATTGAGTATGAAAGTGACTTGTGATGCGATGACTCAAAACGTCGGCTTCTTTATCAACATATATTATTGTTTTTCTTATTATTTTACATTATTTTTGAAAAACTAAAGTGAAAAGTCGAAATGGGGTAGGGTAAGCTTCCATTTGCGCACCAATTTGTTAATTGTTTTGCTCGTTCGTTAACACCGTTGCCGTCCCTAGATAAAATCGAGTTAAATATTCGTGGTGTACCATAGCGTGCACTCTCGAGTGTTTTATTTTCCCATTCCATCGTATACTTTTTCTTTACTAAGTCCATACTCTTTTCCTCTCGCTTGCACTGCTCTTTCGAGTCGGCCTGTCATGGGCATGTTTCCCACTCCAACCCCAAAAATCTGGGCATGTTAGGTCGCGTTTTACCTACTTTTCCACCACTGTATCGTGCACACATATGTAAGTGACCCACTAGAATTATTTATTCTAACAAACCATTACGTTCACTCACCAGCTATACCATCATACTCTATCCTATCCTTCTTCTTCATCAATTCCTACCCTTCTCATTCTGGTACGGCATTTTTAAGAAGTGCAGTTGAATGCCCATAATAAATGAATCAAAGTAACGAAGCTAGGTATTGTAAGTATTACATAAACAAGCACATGATTACCTAGCTTCGTTACCATCTCCATCCTCCCCTGTTTCATCTCGATCACTCCCTCCAACCGCTCATTCTCCTTTCCCCTGTCTCTTTTCGATAACTCTTTCCTTCTACTCCTCCAATATTGAAAAATACAATTAATTTAAAATAATTAATTATTGGAAAACATCTCGATCCATTTTTTGAACTCTATTGGGCTTTGGACCACAGTTCTGGTGCACCGATGCACGGTGCACAGACTCGTGGTTCACGGTGCACAGGCATGGTGTACGGTGCACGGGTGTACCGGTGAACCCTACTATTTGCCTTATTCCCTCGGTGATGTGGAGAAATGTCGGCGGGTGCGTTTGGGGGTCTGTAAGTCGTTTCGTAAACCGGCAATTCGGACCATGAAATGCCGTGTTCGAAGGTGCAATCGTGCTAGTAAAAATATGATGTTAACAAAAATTGACTAAAAAATATGTAAATCAATTAGGGTTATTTTTGCCCCTAACGAATACCCACCAATACCCAGTACTAATACCTAGTATGAGCTTCTAGCGATGATTTAGATTGGTGCACCCCACTTACGGAGGCAGCTTTTTAAGGGCCGGACTGGAGTGATGATATGCGCCTATCTTTGCTATATCTCCTTCTACAAGCTGCCTCGACAGAACATGGATTATTATTCGATCGTGCGAACTCACAACAATAAGGTACGCAGAAAAGGGAAGAAGGATTGAAGGGAGTAAATCAGGGAGTGACGATTCCATCGCAACGTCGATATGTCTACTACTTCTCTCATCTGAGAAAGAAGGAACTAAACTATATCCCTCTTCGTTGTGAACTGGTCGGAATCTTCCTGGAGAGGCCTCCCAAGCAATCCAGTCAGCAATCTTTCACGCTCTTTCAACTTGATTTTATAGAATAATATACATGCTCGCGCATCACAGTTCTCTGTTTTTTTTCCTTTGTTCGGATACAAAAGCTATATTAATATTAATTTCAGGTTTTCCTGTGAAAAAGGGATTGGAAGTTCGAGTGGTGAATGGAGATGTGACTGTCTTCGAAGGGAAACCAATATGTCTATCGAAGGAAGAGTGGGAAGACGAAGAAAGAGTGTGGGAGAGAGGAGTAAGTAGAGGAGAAGATTCGTATGATGAGAAGAGTGGATCAGGAAACTGCCTGTCTAGGTCAGTATTTATAGATCACTTATTACTGTCTCGTTTGAAGCGCGTCATAGATTGAAGAAGTGGTTTTGTAGGAGGGCGTACGGATGGGAAGTACCCGAGGACAAACGAGTCTTCCTCGAGGGAGATGTACGACTAGAAATACTCTCTGTGAAGCCACTTAAGAACAAGGTGCTCTTTAATCACCCGATTACATCCAAAGAGTCTCTCAGATTGGTCATTGTTGGTTCAATACCATGTTCACGTGCCAGATTTTCTGTGGAGGAGCGTACATTCATGGAGACGAGGCATTCCCCTATCCACCCGGTCAGTACTAGGGCGGCGAGGATGGCTCTTACTCACCCGCACTTATTTGTTCCCTCTGGCGGGTACCCGACGCACTCTCTATTTACAACCCCTCTCTCCTCTGCTCACCCGATTTAGAGAGAGGAGAGTGCGGGTGAGTCATTTTCCCGTGCGGGTCAGACACGGTCGATGATTTTCTCAGCACTAAATTTGCGAAATCGGATGTGCTCTACACCGTTGAAATCAGCTCGACGAGAGCTATCGAAATCCTGTCAATTCGAACAAAAATGTGCAAGTCGAAAATTCAGAAAAGATAAGCGAGAGAGCATTGGAGAGCGAGAGAGCGCCAGGGAGACGAGAGACATCCCCATAGCTCTCTTTACCATTCTGACGGTGTGCAATTGAAATTCAAAATTATCCACACAAATTTACATGTTTTCGATAGCTCTCATCGAGCTGATCAAATTGGCACTAATTGCTAAGCTCTATGCCCACGGAGAGCAGAGAAAGACCTTGACCCGCATCTGACCCGCACTCAAACGGCTCACCCGCAAGAGAGGGGGCAATAAACGAGAGAGGGCCTCTGACCCGCACGGCTTGAATCTGACCCGGGTAAACAAGTTGACCCGATGAGCCATTTTCGCCGCCCTAGTCAGTACCTCCATCATAGGTGTGCACGCCTCGATGGGGGGGGGGGGGGGGAAGGGGGGTTGGGTACCCCCCCCCCCCCCCCCCCTCAACGTATAGGGGATCATGGTCAAAAATCGATCGGTAGGTCAAGACTAAGTACCATAACCAATTGATATTACAGTACACCCTGATACCGTATATGGATACCGTAACCCGCGAATATCGAAAACTAACTTTATTTTTAAAAAGTCCTGGCACCGTGCCCAATCGATTGTACAGTACCCAAGTCACTACCGTAACCCAGTTCCATGGGTCAGATCCAGTTATTTTTTTCTAAAATTTAAAAATCGATAGTAAAATTATTTTTAATTATCCTACCATATATCTCGTTACTGTAGAATAATTTTATAATCGACTTAGGATTTTTAGAAAAATGTTTGACAATTTTAGAAAAATGTTTGACCCAAGGAACTGGGTTACGGTAGTGACTTGGGTACTGTACAATCGATTGGGTACGGTGCCAGGACTTTTTAAAAATAAAGTTAGTTTGCGATATTCGCGGGTTACGGTATCAGGGTGTACTGTACTATCGATTGGTTATGGTACTTAGTCTTGACCTACCGATCGATTTTTGACCATGACTCCCTATACGTCGAGGGGGGGGGGGGGTACCCATCATGTTGGGTACCCCCCCCTCCCCCCCCCCGCCTCGATTCCTGCACATCTATGACCTCCAATCAATCGCATTATCTACATTCTTTTGAAATTATTCTAGGAGGGACGACAATATCAGAAGGGTCTTCAGTGAATGAGCAGTCCAAGAGTGGAAGTGCATCTCTCCCCTCCAGTCCTCCCTCCACTCCTAAGGTATCGATCATTGGCACAAGGGTGAGCACGGCGGCTTCCGAAATGAGGCGTTCAAAAATAGCGTGTTCAAGAGTTCTGTGTGGGAGCCTGCTAACGAGCGTAGCCAGACAGTGGGGAATGGATCGATACTTTGAAAGGCGTTTAAATATAATTTTATAATTGTCTTAGTGTTGTTCAGAATGCTGGATTTCCCGAAATATCATTAATTATCCCGAAAAAATCGATAAATATGCCAAAATGAGCCTTGAAAAGTTTGAACAGATTTACGAGTTATTTCCTTAATTAATGGTCTTCATTATTTATTTCTGTATTACCTATCGATTCATTGATGCTATTTCCCCACCTTTGGAACACATTCATTAACGTACAAACTATCTGAGACGAGAAATATGAGCAAAAACATGTCAAAGCCGGCTTTTATACACGATTTGGTGTAGCGGGTAGGGCAGTTTATCCATGCACTACACCGTAATTTTTTCTTTCTCAACTGCACCATAATTTCCCTGCACATCAAAGACGCTTCTTCATCGAAACCCGCCGTGATGAGATGACACTATTTTTTTCCTGGAACCTTACTATTTTGCACTTTCGTCTCGTCGTTATATTTCCATAACGTCCTCGAAATGATGGACCGAGAACCGCATTTCGAGGAATAATTTGGCACTTTCCTACTTCGGTACTAGGCTCCTCTCCGCCCCTCCCTCATCATAAGATTGCTTGGGTCTTGCTTCGCCCACTTATGTACAGGGTTTACTTGATTAGTGATCGGCTTAGACTGCTTAGGCTTATGTTTGTCTGCTTAAGGTTAGGTAATCGACAAGTGGGCGTGGGAAGAGGGGGTTGGAGGGCGGATCCTAGTACGGAAGTATGAAAGTCCCTTAAAATTCTTATGAAGTGTCGAAATGAGAAACAATCATCAATCAACCCAGATACACAGTGTACTTCAGATGGGAAGCGGTAGTCTGAGTGGACGTAGAGCGCCTTCCTTCGACGCAAGGAAAACATCGAGAACTCCCCGATTCAGCAACGTTATGAAGAAGTGTACGTTAATTTCTTAGTCCGCCACGAAGCGCCGGGGCAATTTTTGCCGGGAAATGAGAAATTCTCACAGTCGGAAAGGTTCCTGAGAGGGTAGGGTATCGACATCCGGTCAAACTCAAATTATCCAACTTTTGGCGATCCTAATCGTCAATATAGGCCGAAGTGCATCAGGCCGAATCTGATTTTTGTCGGTTTCGTGGCGTTCAGGTTTTATGGGAGTAGTCCGCGAGCCTCGTAGAGAAACGTGCTATAGCTCATTTGATAGAGCACTGTTGCCCGCCTAGAGGCTTTTAAAAAATGTGCTCTCAGCACAGGCTCGAAAATTGCCTTCTAAGTTCGAAATTTTGGCACCTCTGGCAGTTCAGTCCCTTTTTAGCTATACAAGCTCTCAATGGAACATATGACAGTTATTGATTTTTCCTATGACATTGATTTATATTCGAATTTCATTAATTTTTTTCTATATTACATTATTTTTACATTATATTTTTTATAAAATTTTCACTAAACAATTAATATTTTGTGATTAGAGCGATTTGAAAAAAAAAGCGCGACAGATAGACGGACATACAGACGTTCGATATTTCTACGACATTTCTTTATATAGTAATAAATTATATTTGAACTAGCCCTGTTGTGCACCGCCTGCGGCTGGGGCTCCCGTGCTAGATTAGTATCTAGGTTTCGCAATCACTCGTTTCGGAACTTGTTGGCGCGCGATTTCTATCCTTCCACACCGTTCCTTGCCTGTCGACATTCGCCAAATCGGACCGTCTAACTCCGCCCATTTGATTTCAATTCTCTACTTAGCAGTGAATTGCGAACTGAAATTTAGCAAAAGGCGCAGAGGAGAGGAACGAGTACTGTCAAATTTTATGCTTAAACAACCCGCAATTTCCTGATCAGGTTCAATTTCAACACGTTTGAACAATTTCCGTTCGAGAAACATTTGGCGGAAAAGGTTTTCCAATGTTGATGAACGTGCCTCCGCGTTTCGTAATCGTTTCGCTATCCGGACATACACGAACACAGGCACTGCGCTTTATTTATGTCTATAGATTTTTAAATAATTGACTCGATGAACAGTCATGACCCAGCGAACCGAATGCGATATCACACCACTAACGGCGGGTTTTAGTTGTTATGGTCTATCCTCAGCGAAATTAGATTTTTTGGAATATTGTTACCGAAATCTGCACTATCAATTTCTCTATAATTTATTCTAAGTTTTGCGATTCCAAATTTTATTCGGCCGATATATTACTCTTGCGCGGAATACCCTGTTGAAGAAATGATATACCGTAAACTACCGAATGCGTAACCGACCGAAGAGATTTTTGCAATATTTTGCGGCTGTTTTCGGAATAATTGATATCGTAATTGGCATATATATCACGCCTCTCACGAGAGAATCGGGACAAAACGCCCCTATCGTGGTACAATCGAAAAAGTAGATTTTGAGGTTTTGACAGTTCTTGAGGTAATCTACAGGGTGCGCCAAAAGTATGGGGACACGGATTTAACCAAGTATTATTCTTCAATATCATCGAATATTTTTGAAACGATACATAACATTTATCGGTGACAGTAGGAACATAACAACAAGAGTTTACTCGATCTGACCTCCGTTGGCCTTGATGTCGGCCTTGAGACGAGAGGGAACTGACTCGATGACGGATCGCAGGTAGTGGGCAACGATTTTATCCCATGCCTTCTGAAGAGACTTCTTGAGGCTATCCAAACTCGGGTGGCGAACAGAGCAGGCATCCCTCTCCAGTACCGACCACACGCTGAAGTCCAGGGGAGAAAGGTCCGGGCTGTTCGAGGGCCATTCATTGGAAGGAATAAAGTCGGACAGATGGGTGGTGCACCAGTTCTGGGTCAGTTTTGCGGAATGAGCGGGAGCAGAATCTTGCTGGAAGGTCCAGTGGCGCCCTTTGAAGTGGGAGCGGGACCAGGAGAGAAGGTTCTTCTCCAGGATCTCCTTGATGTAGTAGTTCGTGTTCACCTTCACACCGGGCTTGACGAAAACAAGAGGAGTCTTGCCAGTGGCGCAGACCCATGCCCAAACCATCACTGATTGCGGGTGGGAAACACGCGAAACAGTTCTTCCGAGGGCATTGGCGTGCTGTCTGGAGTGAGCAATGATCCTCGTATTCTGGCAATTGTAGACTGCTTCCACCGTGAAAACTTTCTCATCAGAGTAGACGGTAGTGAGATGTTCGCCATGTGCGATCCTGCCTAGGAGCTTCTTGCATCTCTTCAGTCTCTTCTCATTGAAGTCCAGTCAGACCATGACCTTTGCGCATTTTGTAAGGGCGGGACACGAGTCCAGAATGGACGATCCTTCGCACGGACTGCTCTCCGATGCCGAGCTCACGAGCCATCTTTCTCATGGATCGCAAGGGGTTCCGCGCGATTCGCATCTGTATGATTTCCTTGTTCTTCTGAGTAACAGCGGAGGGAGGTCTTCCTTTTCTGGGACGGTCCTTATTCGTGCCAAGATCCTTGAAGCGACGGATAGTCTTGTGAACCGTCTGACGGCTAACTTGGAGTTTCTTCGAGATTGCAGCTGGGGTCTCTCCGAGGGTGCACAGGTCAATAATTGATTGCCGCAACTGGTGAGGTCGAACCATGACTAGGGGAAACTATTTGAAGTGCGCTTTGAACAGCTCATATGTTATGCCAAAACGTGTTATAATATGTATTAACGTGTTGCCAGGTGTGATGAAATATTCAAGTTCAAACTTTGTCCCCATACTTTTGGCGCACCCTGTATGGTTCGGAATCCGATTCCGGGTCGATCTACAGCCTATCCCGATCTGCGGCTGAAGCAGTTTCATGCATAGATTCGAAGCTTAGTCTTTCGAGGCTCTGAAAATGGCTTCAAATTTCTTCGAGCTGGCTGAAATTTGGCCTGTAGGCATCATGACCTACTTTGACTATTCGAACTAATTTTGAAGTAGGTCAACCGAATCGTTCTGAATAGTTTTTCTGCTCTAAAGTTGTTTAGTTCGAAACATACACAGACCAAACGTTTGCATCATTTAGAGAATTTAATAATTTTGCATAATTTCGCTTTTTTTATTCCCGGCCATGCGCCTCGGGCGCATTTTCACTGTTTTTCGCTTGAAAAAGTACGAGGACCGAATGGTAAAAATCTGAAAAAAAATCATGGAGATGCAGAATTAAATTCTCTAAATGATGCAAAAGTTTGGTCTGTCTATGTTTCGAACTAAAAACTTAAGAGACCCTCCACGAGAGAACGTAACAACTGTGAAGGGGCTCTCGGATGGCTAAAAATTCGATAATTCCCGTACTTTGTTTCTGAAGTCTAGTCCCCTAGTACTGATTGACGGCCGCAATAACTAAGGCTGTGGGTCGATTTTGGAAAAGTTTCGGGCACTCCCCTATTTTGGGGTCGAAAAATTGACTTTCTCAGAATTTCATAAAACATAGATTTTCTGGTGTATTTTGACGCGTAGAAACCGAATTTCAAAATTAGTTAGCGAAAAAATGTGAAAGAAAAAAGTTAGAAGGAGAAAACCGAAAATTTCGATCCGAAAGTGCATATAAAGTGTCATAACTAATTTTAGAAAAATATGAATTTGGGTCGTTGACATTTTCGGAATCTTGAGGTGACGTGGAAGTTTCACAATTTTTTTCAGAATTTTAAAAATGAACATATCACGACTTTTTCGAGGCTGAAGTTAGCCCAACTGATAGAAAACTCGCTGCAATGGCTAAATCATTCACAAAAATCCGTTTTGACGATTCTAGATTCATTACCCTCCTCAAAAACTCAAGTTGTCGAAATTCGCGATTTTCACCTCATTGCACAGAGTTTGGATAATTGTTTTGAATGCATATCGCCTCTTTAATAAGTCGTATTATAAACTATGAGTAATATTGTATGTTATTGTTACTATTTTCAGCAATTTCAATGGCAATTTGAAGTTGTCGACGTTCTAATATCCTACAAATTTCACAATTTCGTCTACAATTATCGATTTTTCGTACGTATCTCCTTTATATCAAGATTTGGGAAGTTCGCATATGAAAATTCGAAATTTTCGGTTTTCTCCTTCTAACTTTTTTCTTTCACATTTTTTCGCTAACTAATTTTGAAATTCGGTTTCTACGCGTCAAAATACACCAGAAAATCTATGTTTTATGAAATTCTGAGAAAGTCAATTTTTCGACCCCAAAATAGGGGAGTGCCCGAAACTTTTCCAAAATCGACCCACAGCCTTAGTTATTGCGGCCAGTGGTGGAAAAGGTAGGTAGGGAAAATCGTAAAATCTTTGCATGTTTGGGTCATTTTGGCAAAAAAATGGGCATGTTTTTGGCAAGTTTAAAAAAAACATTATGCCATGTTATATATATTTATGCTATTTCATTCTGAAATAACTTGGAGAAATATGAAAATGGATCATACGTTAAATACGATTAAAATGACAGGTGAATGGGACGATAGGGCCAGGGGGATCTACTCAGGGGAACTGGTTTGATTCTCAGAATATACTAAAAGCCTTGCCGCTCTTGGAAAGAAGCTATTGTGTCTGTAGTTGTGGTTCGATCCAGGATTATTGAAGTTCATTCCGTTTCGAGTGTAGTAAATTTTGAAATAATGTGGTTTTCGGTTGGAAATACTATATTTGCCTCGAATGAGATTTTTGGCTACTCTCTTATCAATCGCTATTCTACGTTTCTCTAGGGACTCAATGCCTAGTTTTTTATTGCGATCGAAAGCGGTGGGCATGTTTTCCCAAGTATGATCAAAACAGCGCATAAATAAACGTCGTGTGAAATAGTTTTGTGCCTTTTCGAGTTCCTTTTTATCCTTGTTTTGGTAAGGGTTGAAGACGGAGGAAGCGCTTTCTAAAATCGGTCTAATGTACATTGAGTACGTTTTGACGAGTACTTCTATATTTTTGGTTCGTAAGGCTCTGAGGATAGTGTGACAAGTAGTTTTTTCTTTGATGGATATTGTAGAGCAATGATCGGAAAAGGAGAGATTTTTCTGGACAACAAAGCCGAGGTCTTTCACTTTTTCTTTTTGTTCCAGATTTATGGTTCCTATAGTATATGTTCGCTTCCTATTTGCTCTGCCTAAGTGCAATGAGTTACACTTATGCGCAGCAAGAGGGAGTTGCCACACTTCAGACCAATTTACAATAGTGTCAATCGCAGCTTGTAGAGGGGCGGGTGAATTCCCCTTCCGAAAGGACCGATATATTTTTATGTCATCGGCATACATTCTTGCAACGACTCCATGATTTTGTACTAAAGTAGGGATTTCTGAGGTGTAAATAAGGAAGAGCAAGGGGCCTAGGACTGAGCCCTGTGGGACGCCGCTAGTTACACGCATTGAGGTAGAGAGCACATCTTTTACTCTCACTTGTGTTATTGTATTCTTTAGAAAAAGCGTGTTCAAAAACACATTAAAAACATCTTTTGAGCAATTTTTATCCACTCATTCAATCACATCATCAATTATTGCAAAAAACACGACGTGTGCACGACGTACTTGTGACTTCACCTTTTAAGGTCATGTTTTTAAAGGTAAAGGTCATGTTTATAATTTACTTTATTAGTTATATCACAATCCGGAATGTTCAGGCTTCATTTTCCTGTCTTGCGATTTTAAAAATATTAATGGGGAGCTTCATAAAACATGCCCAAAGGATTACCTATGCGATAAAATCAAGTTAAATATTCGTGGTGTGCCATAGCGTGCACTCTCGAGTGGTTTATTTTCCCATTCCATCGTATACTTTTTCTTTACCAAGTCCATACTCCTCTCGCTTGCACTGCTCTTTCGAGTCGGCCTGGTATGGGCATGTTTCCCACTCCAACCCCAAAAATCTGGGCATGTTAGGTCGCGTTTTACCTACTTTTCCACCACTGATTGCGGCCGTCAATCAGTACTAGGGGACTAGACTTCAGAAACAAAGTACGGGAATTATCGAATTTTTAGCCATCCGAGGGCCTGTTACGTTCTCTCGTGGAGGGTCTCTTAAGAGTTACTTTAGAAAAACTGCTCAGAACGATTCGGTTGACCTGCTTCAAAATTAGTCCGAGTAGTCAAAGTAGGTTATAATTGATGCCTACAGGCTGCATTTCAGCCAGCTCGAAGAAATTTAAAGCCATTTTCAGAATCTTGAAAGACTAAGTTTCGAATCTATGCAGCAAACTGCTGCAGCCGCAGATCGGGATAGAATCAAAAATCTGAAGCGGGCTGCAGCAGCCACTGATCCGTAAAGCCTGAATTCCTGAGATGAAATATCGTATTTATCGGTGCCCTCTTTTTGTGAGACGTTCCAAGAAATGTTTCTACATTATTTGGAACGCATTTGGTGCAATAGGACCCATACCATAAGTTGGAAATGGTCAAAATATCGATTTTTGAATTTAAGGTCATACCGTAGTTTTTGACCAATCATTATAACTACTGGGGGAACAACTTGAAATGTTGTTTTGGACGATTTTGGATGTATCTGACAAGCCGATTGCAGCAAATTAGACTTTTGGAAGTTTCACTGTCTATAACATTTTGTGGGCACCTTACTATTAGGTTGGTCGGAAAGTCTTTGTGTATTATTCAAACCTTTATTTCTTGGGGAAGGGAAAAACATACGTTCAATTATACTTGTCCTCATTATTGACAATATGTGCCCAACGTACCTGCAATGTATGGATCCCCTCCCTTTAGAACCCGCCTGGGCGCGAATCAAAGTACTGCTTGAGAGCATACTCGAGACTTCCACCGTAATTGAACGACCTATATCTAAGAACATAGGTCATGTCTGCGAAAAGCCAGTAATCAGACGGGGCCATGCCAGGAGAATACGCTCAACTTTGACGGCCTCATTCTCTAATATCTTATATTTATATTTATTTTTATTGTGAAAACAATTTTTTGTGATTGATGATCTGCTTAAACTGAAGAAATGAAGCTTCAACACTTAGTTCTGAAAACACGTATATTTTCGATCGCTTTGTGCTTCTCCAGTTCTGCAATGTCCTGTCTTCTCATGTTTAGTGTTCTTTCATCATGTGTTTAAATTCATTCCAATCAATAAAATAGTTTAAAAATCGCATTAAATATTTTTAAAAAATGTTTTAAAATATTGAAAGAATTTGGCTTGAAAAGTACGGTAGTTTGAAAGCAAAAGCGTCGGAAGGAGGCAACCAATATTCCGTACTCAAAAATTCCCGTTGCTGTCCCTACTTCTATTTCAATTTCAAACAAAGTTATGATCATTTAAGTGAGCGCGATTTCACCGATTGTGATATTGCTAAGTTTGGCCTTCTGAATCTCGATGATGACGACAATTCTTACGACGCAGTTTGAAAGAGCATCATTTGAAATTCTTTTTGCCAAAATATTGGCGAGATAGGTGAATTTTGAATTTCACTGCCGCTGAGTAGTCGATTCTCTCGCGATTCCTGGTGATAATACATTTCAAACAAACGAAGTCGAATAATGATTGTTCGGACTAGGACGTTTCGAACAATTCATTTGTTGGAAGCGTCAATATTCGAATTCGTTTTTTCGAAATGTCTTGTCACCGATTTCCTCTGATAAAAATATAATAAAAAATAATGTATTAAATGAAAAAAATAATAACAGTGAAATTCGAATATAAATCAAAAGACAATAGGGAAAAAATCAATAACTGTCATCATGAGTCCGAAAATTGTATACCTAAGAAATCATTTTAAACGACATACCGAAATCAGGAGATTTCGTGCTAGTATTACGCAATCTAATCATTCGATCTCTTCGATATTTGATGTTATACATGTGATTTAGTCGCGGACGGAGTCTCATATCGGAATAGTTCGGATGCATCTATGAGTGAGAAGGAAGATAAGAAAGGAAGACAGACGAGGAATGACACGAACACAGACAGACAATTAGTCGCCACTCCATTCACTGTGAGTTACCCATTATTGCAGATTATCATGTATAGAACAAGTTGACGGATATCCAGATGCCGTGCTCAAGTATTACAACAATATCTTAATGGGCATAATTTCACTCAAAGATGATATATCGGCCTTTGATTGGTAGAGACTAATAGGCGCCTTTTAGTCCCCGTCAACTATTACTCGATATATTACCCTACAATGGTAAACAACCTCGGTAAAATTGTGGAATCTGACATATATATATATATCACGCGTATCGCGAGTGAGTGAACGAGTGCGGGAACATTTTGAAAGAAGTTGTGGCAGATCTGACTCATATTATAATTGTAGAATGCTTAAGACATAATCTTTCGAAAAATATGGCTCATGGGTCCCAGGACCGGCTTTTAGGAATTTTCCGGTATTGCACCTGGCTATACTGTATATAAGCTCCCAGATGAGCTAAAGAGATGGCATTGAGCTCAAAATGTGCGGAAAAATATTTCCAGAAACTTTCCCGTTGAACGCAATTCGATTGGGCAACAATTGAAAACCATACAAATAAAAAACCGCTTTTTGGTCCAAATTAAAAATGTTTTCCATGTCAAGCTGCGGAGCGCAGCAGATTTTTAATGCAGATTAAGAAACAACAAGTCCTGATGTATGAAAGAAAAATATAAAAACCGAATTCGAACAACCTCCAAATCGGCAATTTTCGATCAAAGTCGCGACTATGTGATGGCAGAATCTATTGGGGTGTCCGGAAAGTTCTATTTCATGCTATTTCAGTCGAAAAAACGTTACAAAATTGAAATAGAATAGGCAATTAATGAAGGTTAAAATGAAGAGTGAATAATGATACAATGGGACATGGGGATCTACTCAGGGGAACCGGTTTAAAAGCCTTACTAAAAGCCTTGCCGCTCTTGGAAAGAAACTATTATGTCTGTAGTTGTGGTTCAATCCAGGGTTATTGAAGTTCATGCCGTTTCGAGTGTTGTAAATTTTTAAATAATGTGGTTTTCGGTTGGAAATACTATATTTGCCTCGGATGCGATTTGTGGCTACTCTCTTATCAATCGCTATTCTACGCTTCTCTAGGGACTCAATGCCTAGTCTCTTGTTGCGATCGAGAGCAGTGTGCATGTTTTCCCAAGTATGATTAAAACAGCGCATAAATAACCGTCGTGTGAAATAGTTTTGTACCTTTTCTAGTTCTTTTTTATCCTTGTTTAAGTAAGGGTTGAAGACGGGTGAAGCGCTTTCTAAAATCTGTCTACATTGAGTACGTTTTGACGAGTACTTCTATATTTTTGGTTCGTAATGCTCTGAGGATAGTGTGACTAGTAGTTTTGGCTTTAATGGATACGGTAGTGCTATGATCGGAAAATGAGAGGTTTTTCTGGACAACAAAACCGAGGTCTTTCACTTTTTCTTTTTGTTCCAGAGTTGTGGTTCCTATAGTATATGTTCGCTTTGTATTTGCTCTGCCTAGGTGCAATGAGTTACACTTATGCGCAGCAAGGGGGAGTTGCCACTCTTCAGACCAGTTGACGATAGTGTCAATCGCAGCTTGTAGAGGGGCGGGTGAATTCCCCTTCCTAAAGGACCGATCTATTTTTATGTCATCGGCATACATTCTTGCAACGACGCCATGATTTTGTACTAGAGTAGGGATTTCTGATGTGTAAATAAGGAAGAGCAAGGGGCCAAGGACTGACCCCCGTGTGGACGCCGCTAGTTACAGACATTGAGGTAGAGAGCACATCTTTTACTCTCACTTGGAATGATCTATCTGTGAGGTATCCTGTTATCCACTTGATTGTATTTTCGGAGAGAGCTATGGTGGTGAGCTTAAGTAGGCGGGGGACCCCCTACCCCCCGCCAAACCTGACGTTCGGTAACCGCGCACACCACTGTTTTTGGAAAAAACAATTGTGGAAAAAATAAATTGGAAACAAATTTTTAGAAATGCCCGTTTTGGAAATTTTTTCCGCTGGTTACGGTATTTTTCGCTGCGTCGAGAGAACCGCGAAAAAAGAACGATTCAATTCAAACATTGATTTTGCATTATTTTGTATATTTTCTTTCTTTAATTATTAATATTGTTAATTACAATAATAATATAATAAAGGAAAAATAATACTATGTTTGGAATTTGCTGATAAATGACGAAAATGCTCGATAGGTTACGGTAGATTTCCGCTCGGCTACAGTACTATCGGTCATGGAAAAATTTCCAAAATGTGAAATTCTGAAATTAATTTTCCATTTCTTGTTTTTCTTTTTTTTTCCAAAATTTGTATTTACGAAATGAAATTTACATTTCGGGGTAATACCCTGAAATGGGTACGGCAATTCGTTTTATGAATGAAAGGTCAATGTTCTCAGGGGTTTTGCAGGAGGAGCGTTTCCATTTCTCAATAAGAGCGCAGATCTCGTGTCTAAGAAACTGGGGTTCTTCGTAAGTACCTATATGAGGGAAGGCACATGGGCCATCAGTACATTCGAAATGTACTTTCCAAAAATGCACATTTTTGTTTTGTGCCTGAAAAATGGGGGGGGGGGGGGGGGAGTAGGACATTTCCGCAACGGATCACCATTCGCTTGTCAGAAGGAGTAGCAACTTGGCAGTGTCTACATTGTTAACAGAATGCGCTCCCCTACATTTGCATATATAAATTTGATTACAAGGCGATCTTGCGTTTCAACGTATAGGGGTTCATGGAAACGCATTTATTTGGAGTGAAACTCAAGATCGCCTTTTAAATTTTTTTATATATCTCGTGTCTTCTGAGAGATTGCATGAAAATTAGCCCCATGAGGAACTAGCTGCAAAAGTTTAAGCAATATTTCCAAGAAAATTATATTAGAGTCCGTTGGGGACGAGGAAACGTATTTACACGCGATTTGGGCTGGAGCCGGCTTTCAGGCATTTTACACTCTTCAATCCGGCTCTGTCATATTTCATTTCGTTTTTGAGCTACAAATACGGCAGAGCTCAAAATGTGCGGAAAATTATTATAAGAAATTTTCTTGTTGAGACCTAATCTGTACGAAGTAGCCGTCATGCTAAAAATATCGAAAAACTATCCGTAGATTCATTTTAAAAATCATACTCGGCTTAGGACCCCCGTTTCACCACTTTCTGAACACAGATTCGGAAACTACATACTCATATTAGTCTAGGAAAAATAGTTTCCTGAATCGGTAGGGGTGTGAATACGTCGAAGCAAGCTAAAGTATGTGTTGAGTTCGCTAGATCGGAAATTTCAATCTCAAAATTTTGAATACTAAACACTCAGGAACATCTTTTTTTTCATAGTTTTCGTATAAAGTGTCAATTTATTGAAAATACTGTTGAAAAAACCGAAGATATCCAACTTTCAAAAATATCATATTTTTCACCTCTGAAATCTCAAATTTACATTTTGCTAACTCATCATTTCGAGATCATTACATGCGCTGGCTATATAGAAGGTATAGTATGCTTAGCCATGAGTAAAAATTTGTGGCACTGAGCACCTCCACTATTTCGATGCTCGAACTTCTGATGCTCGAATATCGAAGTTCGACAACGTCAGTGAAGTAAAAAAATACGTTTTTGAAATGGATATTGTAAATTCAGATGATTTATACCTTTGAAAAATGATTTTATATGAAAATATATTAAAACAACAAAAAAACGAAACATTTTGAGTTTTTCGAACATGAAATTTTTTGAATACCGTAAATTTCGCAAATTTTGAAAAGAGAAAATTCACGGATTCTATATTAATGTCTTTTTAATCTTCATACAAAAACATTTTTCAAATGTAGAAATCATCTGAATTTACAATATCCTTTTCAAAAACGTATTTTTTATGTCACCGACGTTGTCGATCTTCGATATTCGAGCATCAGAAGTTCGAGCATCGAAATAGTGGAGGTGCTCAGTACCACAAATTTTCACTCATGGCTAAGCATACTATAACTTCTATATAGTCAGCACATGTAATGATCTCGAAATGATGAGATAGCAACATGAAAAATTTGAGATTTCAGAGGTGAAAAATATGATTTTTTTGAAAGTTGGATATATCACGCGTGTCGCGTAAGAATCCAATAAACGCTGGCACAATGAAAATATCGAAACCGGGATTGAGCCAGCTTTTGATAGCCCTTAGGGTCCCACACAAGATAGCGTCGAGCTTTGTACCGAATTTCGACCTTCAACGATGTGAGACGTCGTCCAAAATTCTCGTTGCCGAAATCTGCCATCTTTGGAGCCATATATCTCTTTTCCGAGTGATTTTTAGAGACTTTATATGAAAACTATGAACATAGAGATGTTCCTGAGTGTTAAGGACTCAAAATTTTGAGATTGAAATTTCCGATCTAGCGAACTTAACACATACTTTAGCTTGCTTCGACGTATTCACACCCCTACCGATTCAGGAAACTATTTTTCCTAGACTAATATGAGTATGTAGTTTCCGAATCTGTGTTCAGAAAGTGGTGAAACGGGGGTCCTAAGCCGAGTATGATTTTTAAAATGAATCTACGGATAGTTTTTCGATATTTTTAGCATGACGGCTACTTCGTACAGATTAGGTCTCAACATGAAAATTTCTTATAATAATTTTCCGCACATTTTGAGCTCTGCCGTATTTGTAGCTCAAAAACGAAATGAAATATGACAGAGCCGGATTGAAGACCGTAAAATGCCTAAAAGCCAGCTCCAGCCCAAATCGCGTGTAAATACGTTTCCTCGTTCCCAACGGTCTCTAATATAATTTTCTTGGAAATATTGCTTAAACTTTTGCAGCTAGTTCCTTATGCTCATGCAATCTCTCAGAAGACACGTGATCTGCACATCTAGGGGAGCTCATACTGGTAACAATGAACGAACTCCCAAGTTGCTACTCCTTCTGTCAAGCGAGTGGTGCTCCGTTGCGGAAATGTCCTACCCCCGAAAAATCGATTATTGTCTCTGGCGGTGATTCGCCGTCACCGTTATTTCTGTGATTTCGTTACTTGCGAATCGATAAAATCGATTTGCTTTCCGAATTTGTAAAACACAATCAATTCACTGCAGAATGAAGTAAACTTGGCAAAAGCAATTCGATTTTTTTTAATTTTGGTTTGGCAGCTAACGCGCATACCTACTGAGCCATGGAGGAGACGCTCCACGCTCTCTAAAAAGGTACATTTCGGATGTACTGATGGTCCATATCACGCCTCTCACGAGAGAATCGAGCTGAGACAGGGAATGGAGAGGAAATCGTGAAATGAGTTCTAACCGGTTTTGGCCATCCTGGGGCATGCCTGAGTGACCCCCGAAGTCTTGTTATGCAGACTTCATTTCGGACCTTCCTGCACCGGGTCACATTTCGGCATCACTCACTTCAAGAGCCGATTTCTAGGAAACCGTGACAGATAGAACAAAATTGACCTGTGAGTGACCCCGGCTCATTTTTCGAGCTCTATCGATCTAGATAGCTCAAGTCCTCAAAATGTTCAGTTTAACCATGCTATTGGGGTGTCCGGAAAGTTCGTATAATGCTTCGGAAAAAAGTCAGTTCGCGATCAAATGCAGTGATTGCGCAATCTGTTTGTCAACAATGTATTGCATCATTCTGACGTTGAGTAGTGAGAGGATTTAATCAGTCTCCTAGTTGCTACATTGATTCTTGTGATGGACTCCCATCTCTACCTCCGAGCAGTTTTACTTCATTACTACCGTCTTGGCCGATCCGTGAAGGAGGCCCACTCTGCCCTGGCCCAGTCGGAAGGAGCTGACGCCCCCTCCATACCCTTCTGCTATAAGTGGTTCTCCCGCTTCAAGAAAGGGGAGTTTGGTCTCGATGATCAACCCCGCTCTGGACGCCCCCCCTCCCTCGATCAGCCTCTCGTTCTCCGCACAATGAAGCGCAAGCCCATGGCCAGTGTGCGTGAGTTGAAGAAGGATACTGGTACTCCCAGATCAACGGTGTCCGATATCCTCCATCGATCTGGGAAGAAGCCGAAACTCCCACAAGTGATTCCCCATGACCTCTCCCCGAACAGCTGAAAAATCGTGTTCAAGTCTGTTGGGAATTACTCCATCGTAGATCCAATCTTCGATGGGTCAATTCCATCATCGCTACAGATGAGAAGTGGATCACGTACGATAACCCTGTGAGGAGACTGCAATGGGTGGATGCAGATGAGAAGCCCACGCCCGTCCCGAAGAAGGAAGAGCACGGAAAGAAGGAACTCCTCTGCTTCTTCTTCTCAGTGCTCGGTCCCATCTACTGGGAGATCCTCGCCCCTGGCACCAGCATCAATGCCGACCTCTTCTCTGAACAACTGGAAGATGTCGCGATCAGAGTCCCTCCCAGACTCCTGAACCAGGGCAAAATTCTTCTTCTGATGGACAATGCTCGTCCACATCGAGCGAAGATGACCCAGAAGAAAATGGACGAGCTGAAGATCGAGAGGATTCCCCATCCACCGTATTCCCCGGATCTCTCCCCATGCGACTACCACTGCTTCCGCTCTCTCTCTGACTTCTGCAAAGGAAAGAAGTTCAAGAATCGAGATGAAGTTGTGAGGGCTTTCGTGAACTGGGCGGTCTCGAAGAAACCCGCATTCTGGAAGAGAGGAATCGAGACCCTGCCCAATCGCTGGAGGGAGGTAGTGAGAAAGAAGGGGGCATACATTGGTCACTGAGAATTGTAAAGCATTGAAAAAAAAATAAAACACAAAATTATACGAACTTTCCGGACACCCCAATACATTCAAGGTCGATTTTCTCGAAAACGAATGGAAAGGTGCAGCTAAAATTTTAAGAGTGCATGCATCTGAACGAGAGCTGTCGAACAAGGTGCTTGCGCAGAACATACGAACACCTGGGTGAGATTGTCGCCTGTTGAACTCTCCCGGATCGTTTGAACGTTTTTTTCAACAGAAAATTAGAAGGAAAACCGATCATTTTTGGCCGTGCGGTCAGAAGAAAGCCGCGTGAGTAGAATTTGTCTGTTGAAAAAAAAGTTCAAACGATCCGGGAGAGTTCAACAGGCGACAATCTCACCCAGGTGTTCGTATTTTCTGCGCAAGCACCTTGTTCGACAGCTCTCGTTCAGATGCATGCACTCTTAAAATTTTAGCTGCACCTTTCCATTCGTTTTCGAGAAAATCGACCTTGAATGTAGCACGGTTAAACTGAACATTTTGAGGATTTGAGCTATCTAGATCGATAGAGCTCGAAAAATGAGCCGGGGTCACTCAGAGGTCAATTTTGTTCTATCTGTCACGGTTTCCTAGAAATCGGCTCTTGAAGTGAGTGATGCCGAAATGTGACCCGGTGCAGGAAGGTCCAAAATGAAGTCTGCACAACAAGCCTTCGGGGGTCACTCAGGCATGCCCCAGGATGGCCAAAACCGGTTAGAACTCATTTCACGATTTCCTCTCCATTCCCAAGAACGGCTATTTTAGCTCGATTCTCTCGTGAGAGGCGTGATATCTGGTCAAATATGTCAAATTCCATAAATTTACCGAGGTTGCTTACCATTCCCATGTTATACGGAAGTTATACCAATTTCAATTGTTTTCAATGTTTTATACTGTCCTGTATATTTGAGCTGGTGTCTCCCCCTGGACTGGACGCCCATTGCCCTGAGAGCTCGCTTAAACTCATCTACGGAAATTCTGAGAGGAAACCGTCAGTTGCGACTTATTTTTTTATGTACAAACATCTCTACAATTCATTAGTACAATATTTTACATTGGCTCCGGACGACGTTACGTGGAAAATTGATTTTACCAATATATTTTAATCCGAAGGTGCTAAATGTAAGAGTTAAATTCTCAAGATTGAATTCGGTACTGATTACTATTGTCTGCTTCATATTTCATGAATTATTTAAATAATTTCAAAAATTTAACTTTTCGCAGACTCAATTTTCGATCCTTATAAGTTATAATGGTCTAGCCGGCATGCCGAGAGGTTTCATCGATTTTTTCCAAAAGAATTAAGATATGTGAAATAGTGAGTCGAAATCAAGCAAAAACCCTTTCTCGAAAAGTCTCTCTCGCCGTCTGCTGTGTCTCGCATCACCACACTCTCGCCTCTTTCTCGCGAGAAGGCCGGAAAGGATCAGGTTGAAGTTGCCTGAGCCCGCGCTCTCTCACTTTTGCATACTATCTCATGCACACGACGCGTGCACAATGCGTCGTGTCTGGGGATCAGGGTTTCCTCCTTGTTGGGTAACTTTATGTCTAAATCAGGCTGGGATTTTTTTATTTTGACTTTTTCGATTTTTTGAATTTTTTGATCATTTCAAAAAATTTAAAAATCAATTTTTTAAAAATTAAACATAGAAATACCGATAAAATTTTACCCGTTTCAGCTGATATTGGACAAATATTTGACGAAAAAATGTTTTCGAATAAAAGTATTCTTAAAATTACGTTTTACCCCGAGAGAACTATTTCAGGGTATAGGCAACCGGCAATTTTGCAGCATAAATGCAAAAAAATTATGAAATCGTTACGGTTTGAAGCGATTTAGACATCGTTTTGTTGAATGTCAAAAATTTGTTGCCCCTTGTTTTTTTGCATTTTTTGATCAAAATTTTTTAAATTTTTGTCCAAATATCCCAGCCCTGTATGCCATGTTAAAAACCATGAAAATATCGAATCTTTGTTGGTGAGGGTGTTAAAAAAATCGTGCATAGATCCGATCTTTGCATGAACAAAACCGACCTTGCAAAGATCCGATCTTTGTTTTGAATTCCTGCCATTTTCGTTTTTCCATTCATATCACGGGTTCCAGACAAGATAGAGACTTCAAATATTGCTTTTAGGGTCACAATGACATTCAGAAATGGAATTTCAAATTTGAACCCTTTACGATCTACAGCTAACCTTACAGCAGCTTCCGATTATGACATATACATTCGCGTCTGTTATAAGTATGAATAGAAAAAAAAATTGTTGACGTTGCTGCTCGGTCGCACCATTGTTACAGGCTGGCAGCAAAAATAGGGTTGAAAATTCGGAACTCTGCTTCTAGGCATGCTTAAAGTTACCCAACACCCTTAAAAATGGCCTATATTATTATTCCTGAAACTGATAGATATAAAAGAGACTAGTAGAAATTCAATACTAATAAAAGCAGAAAATCAATAATTAGTCGCAGAATCGACCTCATAAACATGTGCGGTGCAACCCTGATCAATACCGATTTTCCCGAGAGGTTTGAAACGTGAATATTTTGTGTGCGGTAATTAGCGTTCACAAGCCCGGTTCTAAACCAAATTCATCCTCGCTTCTCCCCCGGTTGTAGAAATATATATTTCAACAACAAAAACTTCAATATTAAGCCCACATAATCGATTAAACAATATTTAAACAAACTGCGCATAAATCTGTTAGCGCTAATTTTAAAAAAATACGGTACTTAGTGCTTGGTCATGGAATTCGCGGTAAGATATTTCCATGGCGCTAGTTTTTAAAAAAATGCACGGGTGTTGGGTAACTTTATGACAAAATTAATATAAATTATTTTTTTCCCCTGAGTAGATCCCTTTGGCCCTATCGTCCCATTCACTCGTCATTTTAATCGTAATTAACGTATCATTTTCATATTTCGAAACGTTATTTCAGTAAGAAATAAATATATAAGCATAAATATATATAAAATTCAACTTTTTAGTACGTGCAAAGTATTCGGGGAGACTAGCACCATTCTGGCCGGCTTGAACAGAGGAATTCAAATCTGTTTTCAAATATGTGAAAAACATTGCTGTAAGGTTTATGGTGTAAAATAGTGAACATATGTGTGTGCAAAGTCAGTGATTCCATAAGGTAGTGTGCGAGAGACAAGGGGAAGAGGAGAGAGTGCAGACAGCGAGAGGAAGGGAAGAGGCCACGAGAACGAGAGACGCGGGTAGATCAAGGATTCGATGGAATCGCTGACTTTGCACACAACGCAGTTCACTATTTTCCACCATAAACCTTACAGCGATGATTATTCCCCACATTGGAAAACAGATTTGGATTCCTCCCGTCGAGCCGGTTAGAATGGTGCTAGTCTCCCCGAATACTTTGCACGTCCTAAAAAAGTTGAATTTTGTTAATTTATATTAATTTTTCATAAAAAATGAATTGGACAGGCGTGATCGCTCTCCAATTTTGCCCCGGAATATATGCTGGCTTAATTTTAGCGATATCCACAATTCAGATTGGCACATTTCGGCATCTGGGGTCAACGACAGACCTTTTACCAAAATGAATATATCCATATACGCCTATCGTGATTAGCAGATCAGATATCCCCAAATCACAAAGGTTGAGCAATTCGACCTTTTTTGTCTGTGTCAAATCTACTCAATACTCAGAATTGTCCGATTCTTACGCAAACGGGCTCATAAGGCTAAGAGATGCTAAGAGATGCCCAAATCGGGTGATAACTCATTTCATGATTTTGGGTCTTATTTCGAAGTAATGGTAATTTAGCTTGATTCTCACGATATGTATTGCGTAGGTCAATTGTCCGGCGACAAGGTGATGTATTTATGTCAAGAAATTGCCGAGAAGCAATGATCATGTAATATTAGCGAAGAAGTAAGGTCATTTTAAAATGGTCGCAAAGGGGGGGGACTCCAATGGACTCAGCTAATCTTGTTTATTCTCGTATGATTTTTTAAAGTTCAATTATATGCAAAACGAACGTGACATGTCATACACGGCACGAACATACAAACATACTCACTGACACTTGTGTATATGAGGCCGTTTGCCTAAGAATCGAGCAGATTCGGAGAGTTCTGGCACAGCTCATAAAATGTCGATTCTTCGTAACTCCGAGGTTTGGGGTTATTTGAGGTGCTCATCCTATTGTTCCTCTCTCTATTTTATTTGATACCCCTATATAACGCTGAATCTCGGAATTTGTCCGCTCTCTCGATGTCACACGAAATTCGGAGGACAGAGAAAGAGAAATATAACGAGCAAAAGACGAACCGTCACTGAGCGGGATCGAACCCACAACTCATGGAGTAAGAGTCGAGCGTCCTAACCACTTGGCTACGAGGCCACATGCCTGACCCCCGATGGATGAGGGATATAGAGAGAGGGTAGCGCGTCCTCAGAGTGTATTAGAGAGTAACGAACAAACGTGTATGGACACGTTTGATCGGGTAAGCTGGGACTCGAACTCACTGATAAGGGATCAAATCTACTGTGCATTGTGATAACCGTTAGTGCTCTATCGAGAGCAAGGTGGGAAGCGAGGAAAACGTCAGTTTGCTTTCCGGAAAACACTAATTAGAGAGTAATTAGTGGGAATTAGTGATAAGGATCGACTGATAAGGGGTGAAAACGACTGATCTATTGACGGGAAGTTGTAAAGCGAGGGAAACTCTATTCTTCCTGCAGGGAATCGTAATTTATGATGCAATTTTGAGGAGTTTAATGATAAGATTCCACTGATAAGGTATACATTCTGCTGATAAGGTTTGAAAAGATGTTTTCATACTAATCGACAAATTAGATCACTCTGAAATCGATGGAACCTGGTTCACTGGGAGGTTGGAATCTTGAGGGAACGGGGTGCTTGGCTCTTCTCAAAGCTTTATAATTAGTCAACTGGTCCACAGGGGTTCAAACCTGGTCCACAGGGGTTCATTGAGAACCTGGTTCACTCGGAAGCTGGTTCTCTGTGAACCTGGTTCATTCGGAAGCTGGTTCACTCGGAAGCTGGTTCACTGTGAACCTGGCTCACTCGGAAGCTGGTTCACTGTGAACCTGGTTCACTCGGAAGCTGGTTCACTGTGAACCTGATTCACGCGAAAGCTGGTTCACTCTGAACCTGATTCACGCGAAAGCTGGTTCACTCGGAAGCTGGTTCTCTGGGAACCTGGTTCACTCGGAAGCTGGTTCTCTGGGAACCTGGTTCACGCGAAAGCTGGTTCATTCGGAAGCTGGTTCACTGTGAACCTGGTTCACTCGGAAGCTGGTTCACTGTGAACCTGGTTCATTTGGAAGCTGGTTCACTCGGAAGCTGGTTCACTGTGAACCTGGCTCACTCGGAAGCTGGTTCACTGTGAACCTGATTCTCGCGAAAGCTGGTTCACTCGGAAGCTGGTTCACTCTGAACCTGATTCACGCGAAAGCTGGTTCTCTGGGAACCTGGTTCACTTGGAAGCTGGTTCTCTGGGAAACTGGTTCACGCGAAAGCTGGTTCACTCGGAAGCTGGTTCACTGTGAACCTGGTTCATTCGGAAGCTGGTTCACTCGGAAGCTGGTTCACTGTGAACCTGGCTCACTCGGAAGCTGGTTCACTGTGAACCTGGTTCACTCGGAAGCTGGTTCATTGTGAACCTGATTCACGCGAAAGCTGGTTCACTCGGAAGCTGGTTCACTCTGAACCTGATTCACGCGAAAGCTGGTTCTCTGGGAACCTGGTTCACGCTAAAGCTGGTTCACTGTGAACCTGGTTCACTCGGAAGCTGGTTCTCTGGGAACCTGGTTCACGCGAAAGCTGGTTCACTCGGAAGCCGGTTCACTGTGAACCTGGTTCATTCGGAAGCTGGTTCACTCGGAAGCTGGTTCACTCTGAACCTGATTCACGCGAAAGCTGGTTCACTGTGAACCTGGTTCACTCGGAAGCTGGTTCACTGTGAACCTGATTCACGCGCAAGCTGGTTCACTCGGAAGCTGGTTCACTCTGAACCTGATTCACGCGAAAGCTGGTTCACTGTGAACCTGGTTCACTCGGAAGCTGGTTCACTGTGAACCTGATTCACGCGAAAGCTGGTTCACTCGGAAGCTGGTTCACTCTGAACCTGATTCACGCGAAAGCTGGTTCTCTGGGAACCTGGTTCACGCGAAAGCTGGTTCACTGTGAACCTGGTTCACTCGGAAGCTGGTTCTCTGGGAACCTGGTTCACGCGAAAGCTGGTTCATTCGGAAGCTGGTTCACTGTGAACCTGGTTCACTCGGAAGCTGGTTCACTGTGAACCTGGTTCATTCGGAAGCTGGTTCACTGTGAACCTGGCTCACTCGGAAGCTGGTTCTCTGGGAACCTGGTTCACTCGGAAGCTGGTTCTCTGGGAAACTGGTTTACTGTGAACCTGGTTCATTCGGAAGCTGGTTCACTCGGAAGCTGGTTCACTCTGAACCTGATTCACGCGAAAGCTGGTTCTCTGGGAACCTGGTTCACTCGGAAGCTGGTTCTCTGGGAAACTGGTTCACGCGAAAGCTGGTTCACTCGGAAGCTGGTTTACTGTGAACCTGGTTCATTCGGAAGCTGGTTCACTCGGAAGCTGGTTCACTGTGAACCTGGCTCACTCGGAAGCTGGTTCACTGTGAACTTGGTTCACTCGGAAGCTGGTTCACTGTGAACCTGATTCACGCGAAAGCTGGTTCACTCGGAAGCTGGTTCACTCTGAACCTGATTCACGCGAAAGCTGGTTCTCTGGGAACCTGGTTCACGCTAAAGCTGGTTCACTGTGAACCTGGTTCACTCGGAAGCTGGTTCTCTGGGAACCTGGTTCACTCGGAAGCTGGTTCACTGTGAACCTGGCTCACGCGAAAGCTGGTTCTCTGGGAACCTGGTTCACGCGAAAGCTGGTTCTCTGGGAACCTGGTTCACGCTAAAGCTGGTTCACTGTGAACCTGGTTCACTCGGAAGCTGGTTCTCTGGGAACCTGGTTCACTCGGAAGCTGGTTCACTGTGAACCTGGCTCACTCGGAAGCTGGTTCACTGTGAACCTGGTTCACTCGGAAGCTGGTTCACTGTGAACCTGATTCACGCGAAAGCTGGTTCACTCGGAAGCTGGTTCACTCTGAACCTGATTCACGCGAAAGCTGGTTCTCTGGGAACCTGGTTCACGCTAAAGCTGGTTCACTGTGAACCTGGTTCACTCGGAAGCTGGTTCTCTGGGAACCTGGTTCACGCGAAAGCTGGTTCACTCGGAAGCTGGTTTACTGTGAACCTGGTTCATTCGGAAGCTGGTTCACTCGGAAGCTGGTTCACTGTGAACCTGGCTCACTCGGAAGCTGGTTCACTGTGAACTTGGTTCACTCGGAAGCTGGTTCACTGTGAACCTGATTCACGCGAAAGCTGGTTCACTCGGAAGCTGGTTCACTCTGAACCTGATTCACGCGAAAGCTGGTTCTCTGGGAACCTGGTTCACGCTAAAGCTGGTTCACTGTGAACCTGGTTCACTCGGAAGCTGGTTCTCTGGGAACCTGGTTCACTCGGAAGCTGGTTCACTGTGAACCTGGCTCACGCGAAAGCTGGTTCTCTGGGAACCTGGTTCACGCGAAAGCTGGTTCTCTGGGAACCTGGTTCACGCTAAAGCTGGTTCACTGTGAACCTGGTTCACTCGGAAGCTGGTTCTCTGGGAACCTGGTTCACTCGGAAGCTGGTTCACTGTGAACCTGGCTCACTCGGAAGCTGGTTCACTGTGAACCTGGTTCACTCGGAAGCTGGTTCACTGTGAACCTGATTCACGCGAAAGCTGGTTCACTCGGAAGCTGGTTCACTCTGAACCTGATTCACGCGAAAGCTGGTTCTCTGGGAACCTGGTTCACGCTAAAGCTGGTTCACTGTGAACCTGGTTCACTCGGAAGCTGGTTCTCTGGGAACCTGGTTCACGCGAAAGCTGGTTCACTCGGAAGCCGGTTCACTGTGAACCTGGTTCATTCGGAAGCTGGTTCACTCGGAAGCTGGTTCACTCTGAACCTGATTCACGCGAAAGCTGGTTCTCTGGGAACCTGGTTCACGCGAAAGCTGGTTCACTGTGAACCTGGTTCACTCGGAAGCTGGTTCTCTGGGAACCTGGTTCACGCGAAAGCTGGTTCACTCGGAAGCTGGTTCACTGTGAACCTGATTCACGCGAAAGCTGGTTCACTCGGAAGCTGGTTCACTCTGAACCTGATTCACGCGAAAGCTGGTTCTCTGGGAACCTGGTTCACGCGAAAGCTGGTTCACTGTGAACCTGGTTCACTCGGAAGCTGGTTCTCTGGGAACCTGGTTCACGCGAAAGCTGGTTCATTCGGAAGCTGGTTCACTGTGAACCTGGTTCACTCGGAAGCTGGTTCACTGTGAACCTGGTTCATTCGGAAGCTGGTTCACTGTGAACCTGGCTCACTCGGAAGCTGGTTCACTGTGAACCTGATTCTCGCGAAAGCTGGTTCACTCGGAAGCTGGTTCACTCTGAACCTGATTCACGCGAAAGCTGGTTCTCTGGGAACCTGGTTCACTCGGAAGCTGGTTCTCTGGGAAACTGGTTCACGCGAAAGCTGGTTCACTCGGAAGCTGGTTTACTGTGAACCTGGTTCATTCGGAAGCTGGTTCACTCGGAAGCTGGTTCACTGTGAACCTGGCTCACTCGGAAGCTGGTTCACTGTGAACTTGGTTCACTCGGAAGCTGGTTCACTGTGAACCTGATTCACGCGAAAGCTGGTTCACTCGGAAGCTGGTTCACTCTGAACCTGATTCACGCGAAAGCTGGTTCTCTGGGAACCTGGTTCACGCGAAAGCTGGTTCACTGTGAACCTGGTTCACTCGGAAGCTGGTTCTCTGGGAACCTGGTTCACGCGAAAGCTGGTTCATTCGGAAGCTGGTTCACTGTGAACCTGGTTCACTCGGAAGCTGGTTCACTGTGAACCTGGTTCATTCGGAAGCTGGTTCACTGTGAACCTGGCTCACTCGGAAGCTGGTTCACTGTGAACCTGATTCTCGCGAAAGCTGGTTCACTCGGAAGCTGGTTCACTCTGAACCTGATTCACGCGAAAGCTGGTTCTCTGGGAACCTGGTTCACTCGGAAGCTGGTTCTCTGGGAAACTGGTTCACGCGAAAGCTGGTTCACTCGGAAGCTGGTTTACTGTGAACCTGGTTCATTCGGAAGCTGGTTCACTCGGAAGCTGGTTCACTGTGAACCTGGCTCACTCGGAAGCTGGTTCACTGTGAACTTGGTTCACTCGGAAGCTGGTTCACTGTGAACTTGGTTCACTCGGAAGCTGGTTCACTGTGAACCTGATTCACGCGAAAGCTGGTTCACTCGGAAGCTGGTTCACTCTGAACCTGATTCACGCGAAAGCTGGTTCTCTGGGAACCTGGTTCACGCGAAAGCTGGTTCACTGTGAACCTGGTTCACTCGGAAGCTGGTTCTCTGGGAACCTGGTTCACGCGAAAGCTGGTTCATTCGGAAGCTGGTTCACTGTGAACCTGGTTCACTCGGAAGCTGGTTCACTGTGAACCTGGTTCATTCGGAAGCTGGTTCACTGTGAACCTGGCTCACTCGGAAGCTGGTTCACTGTGAACCTGATTCTCGCGAAAGCTGGTTCACTCGGAAGCTGGTTCACTCTGAACCTGATTCACGCGAAAGCTGGTTCTCTGGGAACCTGGTTCACTCGGAAGCTGGTTCTCTGGGAAACTGGTTCACGCGAAAGCTGGCTCACTCGGAAGCTGGTTTACTGTGAACCTGGTTCATTCGGAAGCTGGTTCACTCGGAAGCTGGTTCACTGTGAACCTGGCTCACTCGGAAGCTGGTTCACTGTGAACTTGGTTCACTCGGAAGCTGGTTCACTGTGAACCTGATTCACGCGAAAGCTGGTTCACTCGGAAGCTGGTTCACTCTGAACCTGATTCACGCGAAAGCTGGTTCTCTGGGAACCTGGTTCACGCTAAAGCTGGTTCACTGTGAACCTGGTTCACTCGGAAGCTGGTTCTCTGGGAACCTGGTTCACTCGGAAGCTGGTTCACTGTGAACCTGGCTCACGCGAAAGCTGGTTCTCTGGGAACCTGGTTCACGCGAAAGCTGGTTCTCTGGGAACCTGGTTCACGCTAAAGCTGGTTCACTGTGAACCTGGTTCACTCGGAAGCTGGTTCTCTGGGAACCTGGTTCACGCGAAAGCTGGTTCATTCGGAAGATGGTTCACTGTGAACCTGGTTCACTCGGAAGCTGGTTCACTGTGAACCTGGTTCATTCGGAAGCTGGTTCACTCGGAAGCTGGTTCACTGTGAACCTGATTCACGCGAAAGCTGGTTCACTGTGAACCTGATTCACGCGAAAGCTGGTTCACTCTGAACCTGATTCACGCGAAAGCTGGTTCACTGTGAACCTGGTTCACGCGAAAGCTGGTTCACTGTGAACCTGGTTCACTCGGAAGCTGGTTCTCTGGGAACCTGGTTCACGCGAAAGCTGGTTCTCTGGGAACCTGGTTCACGCGAAAGCTGGTTCACTGTGAACCTGGTTCACTCGGAAGCTGGTTCTCTGAGAACCTGGTTCACGCGAAAGCTGGTTCACTCGGAAGCTGGTTCATTGGGAGCCTGGTTCTTCGAAACTTAGAAATGTGATAATTTGTAAACTAAAGGCGCTGGGATCTTCGGAAAGACTGATTGGATATGTTCCCGGAATTTAGTTATCACTTTGTTAGAAACTTAGTAAGCTGTGAAACTTTGAAACGAGACAAGTAGTGAACTGAAACCCTGGAGTTATATGTAACTGGGCTCTGAGATCTTTGGAAAGAAAGGTTGGATATATTCCCGGAATTTGCGTCACGTTCTTAAGAACAGAACGAGATCATTAGTAAGCAGGGTGTTTAGATGTAACTGGGCTTTGAGATCTTCGGAAAGGAAGCTTATCTCATCGAAACTGCATTCTTAAAAACTTAGTAAACTGTGCATCTTAAAAACTTAGTCAACTAGTTACTATGCTCTAGAATGTGCTAAAATTACGTGAGTAAGGTTTCCGGAGTAGAATTTCATATTGATTACGCCTATCCAATTCATTTTTCATGAATTTTTAAAATAAATTTTAAAAATCTATCTTTTCTCAGAGATAAAAGTGACCATAGCAATTTACATGGTTAGAACCGGCGCGACGAGAGGATTCAGAATCTCTATTTACGTACGATTTTATGTATAAAGTTTTAAAAGAGCCACATTTTACTGATTCCAGAAGTGGGCAAATGTAGCAGCTTCATCCTTCCTCTCCCTTCCCTACCTCTAGAGAAGCGAGAGAGCGTGCAGAGGCGAGAGATTGTAGAGAGCGAGAGAACTGCTGGGGGGTAAACAGGCGAGGGAGTGAAGGGAGAGGGGTGAAGCTGCTACATTTGCCCTCTTCTGAATCAGTAAAATTTGGCTCTTTTAAAACTTTATGCATAAAATCGTACGAAAATAGAGATTCTGAATCCGCTCGTCACGCTGGTTCTAACCATGTAAATTACTAAGGTCACTTTTGTCTCTGAGAAAAGATAGATTTTTAAAATTTATTTTTAAAATGCATGAAAAATTAACTGGATAGGCGTAATCAGTATGAAATTCTACCCCGGAAACCATACTCACGTAATTTTAGCACATTCTAGAGCAAAGTAATAATAGTAAATGTGTTTTCGACGCGACGTCATCTGGTGCCAACGGAGACTCTGAGGGCAAAATGAATATGCCCACCGTTTTCGGCACCTCAAATAACCCCAAACCAAAGAGTTACGAAGAATCGACATTTTTTGCGCTGTGCCGGCACTTGCTCGATTCTTAGGCAAACGGCCTCATCTTGTACAGGGTGCGTAAAAAGTATGGTGACAAAATCAATTGCATCCTACTCGAAATGCACTGTTCCAATATATCTCAATTTGTAACACTATGTTCCTCAGATATTTAACAAATCAACGCATAAATGACGTTGAAATATTCTTAACAGTTTCTTAGCATTAATATGTTAAAGAAATGGTGCATAAAAAGTGGCGTTTTTACCATACTAAATGCGGCGTAGTCTTTAATTCCTAATTGTTCCAGAGATATAGGTTGAGCATTCACATATTTTTTTCTGATAAGTAGGACAATATACGAGTCTAAATATGTGAATCGCTGAATTCGTGGGCTACGATCTACAGCAACAACAATTTTTAAATGACTTTCCTAGGTACGGCCCTCGAAAAAAAATTTTATACTCAGAATTTGCATTCATTAATGTTGAAAGTTAGGATATCCGCATTATATTGGATATGATACTCAACCACTCACAAGGGAAGGTCGCCTGGTGTCCATCGCCTTTTCGAAAATACTCAAAGCACCTAACTAGAGTTTCGTCTGGGAAGCCTGTAGGTGCTGTCCATTTTTGCCGAGGACTCCTCAGGGCTGAGAAAAATCAATAATTGTATTTTCACTGGTGCGCTTATACGCTTTCGACCGTCCCTCCTCCATATCCCTTGTGGTTGAGTGGTAAGGCGTCCGACTAGTAATCCGATGGACCGGGGTTCGATGTCGCCATCATGTTTTAGATTTTTGCGACCTTTGAATGCAAGATGTTGACATCAAGAACTGCACGATGGGACTTTAAGCCTATTAAAATATGGCACCAAACTAGAAGCTAATGAGCAACACACAGGGCGATGAGTGATTGAGCGGAAGTCCGAAGACTTTATCCAAGAAACAGACGCATTTCAGTAGATCCTGTAATTGTGTCATACAAGGCTAAAAGTCCCATCGTGAAGTTCTTGATGGAAAAAAAACTTGCATTCGAAGGTAGCAAAAATCTAAAACATCATGGCGACACCGAACCAATGTTAATCGGATTACTAGTCGGACGCCTTACCACTCAACCACGAGGGATATGGAGGAGGGACGATCGGAATCGTATATGTGCACCCCGTGAAAATACAATTATTGATTTTTCTCTGCCCTGAGGGGTCCTCGGCAAAAATGGACAGCACGTACACGCTTCCCAGACGATACTCTTGTTAGGCGCTTTGAGTATTTACGAAAAGGTGATGGACACCAGGCGACCGTCCCTTGTCAGGAGCGTAATTGTGCATTCAGAAATCTTCGGGAATGGGAACCTGGATCTGCAGATTGTTCGAATCTCTCCCAAGTGGCCACATCAGCAATATTTGGCAATTTTTGATACAGACATTAGGCCCTTGTTTTCATTCAATTTGGTACTATCAAAATACATAACTCGACCGTGTAATACGCGATACATGTTTATCTCGAGAAATAAGCATGGTGAATATGAAAACTGAAAATGTCACTTTTCAAGTTTTTGTGTCCTCATCAAAGTACGAGTTCGTTAAGTTGATAGTTCTCCCTTCCCTAATAATAGAGTGCTAGCTACGCACGAGCATTCTAATGTGGAATGGTTTCTCTCTATAATAAAGTTAAAATAGTAAGGTAATGCATATCCAAATTTTTCGAATTATCATTTATGCGAAAAATGAGTAGCGGGCCAAGGTCACATGAATTTCAAATTGAAATTTTCGCACCTCTAAGTGGCAGAGCTCCTTGGTGGGAAACTAAGATTAATATCTTGGAGCAATTATGCTCAGGTAAATTGAGGCCCAACCGGGATTCTTTGTCACCACTTTTTACGCACCCTGTACACGTGTATCTCGAGTCAGTGGCTGAAAAATTATCCTCTCGGGAACATTTTCAAAAAAATTGTGCCAGATTTGACTCATATTATAGTAAACCTAGACTAAAGATTTCGGAAAATATGAGTCATTGCTCGGCTTTTAGGAATCTTCCGGTTTTGCACCCGGCTATGCTGTATTTCAGCTCCCAGATGAGCTAGGGAGATGGCATTGGGCTCAAAATGTGCGGAAAATTATTTCCAGTAACTTTAATGTTGAGGACTTTAGCGTACGGAAAGAACTAACTATGCTACCAACGAAAAACCATATTTGGTTTTATAAAAAAATTCTCCCTCCTTTCTGAAGTTACCATATAGAAAATGTTATTGCTTATTAATATAAAAGAAGTACAGGAAAAATATTACCGACGTGATCAGCCTACGGCCTTTTTTGGGTATTTTTGATCAAACACAGCATAGTTCAGAATGTCATTGATATTTCCATAAGATCACCATACATTCGAATCTTAGAATATGCCCTTTGTAGTTTAAGAACATTAGAAGCAATATAAGTAGGATGGCACACGAAAACTATAATTTTCACGAATTCGAAAAAAAATCATTTTTCTTGACCTAGATTTTTTTCGCATAACATACCAATAATAATAACTGAACTGCCAGATTCATATTTATCGGAAAGTATGTACCGGTGTAAGTAAGAAAATTGCAAAATGGTTTGTTCATTTACCTTGAAAGGTCAAAATTTTATGGCTCCAAAATGCAAAATTGAATGATGTAAAAATTTTAAATTCGATTTTGAGCGAAATGTTGTGAAATATTACGCTATTTAAACATGTAAAACCATAATGTAATCAATGGAATGGGAATTATTTTGAAAAACAAAAAGAAAGACTTAATTCTTGGAAACCTAGAATTGTTGAAATAGTGCAAAATGTAAAATCTGAATTATCGAGATATCTTATTTCTCTCTGTGTTATCTTATATATCCCTTCTAATTATGGTTTTCAATGTTCAATTCCGGCAGCTAATTACAACATTTCGTTCAAAATCGAATTTAAAATTTTTGCATAATTCAATTTTGCATTTTCGAGCCATGAAATTTTGACCTTTCAAGGTGAATGAACAAAACATTTTGCAATTTTCTTGCTTATACCGGTACATACTTTCCGATAAATATGAATATGTTCAGTTATTATTATTGGTAAGTATGGTATGCGAAAAAATCGAGGTCAAAAAAACTTATTTTTATCGAATTCGTGAAAATTCTAGTTTTCCTACTTATATTGCTTCTAATGTTCTTTTAAGAAGTTTAAAAACTACAAAGGGCATGTTCTAAGATTCGAATGAATGGTGATTTTTATGGAAATATCAATGACATTCTACACTATGCTGTGTTTGGTCAAAAATACTCAAAAAGGCCGTAGGCTGATCACGTCGGTAATATTTTTCCTGTACACATCAGTATCGCCGGAAAGTATTTGCGCACTTTTTCTTTCTGCCGCAGTTTCCGAACCCGATGACATATCGAGTTGAAAATTCAGCTTTAGGTAGAAAATTCAATGGGGAATAAGATGCGCTTATTGCGAACTTATGCAAATTTCTCCCAGTTGCGTAGTGATGACACCATCGCAGGCCAATTTTTCGAAAAATTATATTTCTCTGAGGAATTTTTTCTTATCGGTCAAACTTTCTGAGTGTTGAGAACCATCCTTGTACTATCCAGAAAACAAATTTCAAGTCGCTACGACATCGCATCAGCTTGCCGCGCTTGATGCAAATTTGAGGCCGCAAACTCATAACTTCGCTCCCAGATCAGCTAGAGACTCGTTTAAAGCAGCAAAATGGTCCTTATCATGACCCTAGAAGATCATTTGGTGCCGATTGCTCTTCACTTGCTCTCAGGGCTCGAGAAAGTTACTTTTTTCAGATGACTCAAATTTAGTGTATGTACAATTCCATGGCTGAATTTGCATAAAATGTGGTTCCCTGGCAGGAAGGTGCAAAAACCAGCACAGAATGGATTCCCGGCTGTTGGTGGAGCTGGCTTCACTTTCAGGGCCGTAGCGAACGATTTACGAACGCGCACCTCTTTCTAAATGCACGCTCTCTCTTCGAGCCGCTCTCTCACCACTCTCGCCCTGTAGAGAAAACGCGCGCGCTCAAGAGGGGTGCGCGTTCGTAAATCGTTCGCTATGGTCCGGAAAGTGAAGCCAGCTCCACCAAAAGCTGGGAATCGATTCCGTGATGATTTTGGCACCTTCCGGTCCAGGAACCACAATTTATGCAAATTCAGCCATGGAATTGTACACCCCCAAAGTTGAGTCATCTGAAAAAGTGACTTTTTCGTGCCCTGAGAGCAAATGGTGAGCAATCGGTACCAAACTTTCAGGATCTTCTAGGGTCATGATAAGGACCATTTTGCTTCTTTAAACGAGTCTCTAGCTGATCTGGGAGCGAAGTTATGAGTTTGCGGCCTCAAATTTGCAGCAAGCTGATGCGATGTCGTAGCGACTTGAAATTTGTTTTCTGGATAGTACAAGGATGGTTCTCAACACTCAGAAAGTTTGACCGATAAGGAAAAAATTCTCCAGAGAAATATTTTTCGAAAAAATGGACTGCGATAGCGTCATCACTACGCAACAGGGAGGAATGAGCATAAGTTCGCAATAAGCGCATCTTATTACCCATTGAATTTGCTACCTATAGCTGAATTTTCAGCTCGATATGTCATCGGGTTCGGAAACAGAAAGAAAAAGTGCGCAAATACTTTCCGGCGATACTGTATTGACTTCTTTTATATTAATAAGCAATAACATTTTCTATATGGTAACTTCAGAAAGGAGGGAGAATTTTTTTATAAAACCAAATATAGTTTTTCGTTGGTAGCATAGTTAGTTCTTTCTGTACGAACGCTAAAATCCTCAACATAAAAGTTTCTGGAATTAATTTTCCGCACACTTTGAGCCCAATGACATCTCACTAGCTCATCTGGGAGCTGAAATACAGCATAGCCGGGTGCAAAACCGGAAGATTCCTAAAAGCCGGCTCTGGGAGCAATGACTCATATTTTCCGAAATCTTTAGTATAGGTTTACTATAATATGAGTCAAATCTGGCACAACTTTTTTTGAAAATGTTCCCGCATATATCCGCTGGCTCGTGATACCCGTGTGTAACAAATATCGATTTTAACTATGTACATTTCTCTCTGAATATTGAGCTCAGTTAAAATAGCCACTTGTTGCAGTCCCCGAGAATTGATCGAGAAGATGGTGATGCATGCTCACACTCACAATATGGTGAACGACTCGTACAACGAGAGACGTCTCTCCGTTCCTCAACAAGGACCTCCAGTGGAGAAGGCTCCCGAGGGAAGACCCACTGCTGCCGGACCGAATGCAATCATGAGAAGAGATGATGAACACGTCACGGTGAGAGGAGTGATGAAGGGGCTGGAGTGATAAGGGGTTGTAGGTCTTCTCTGTGCTGGAGATGGACAAAGCTTGCAAGAACAAGGAGTTGGATGCAGGTTTCAAGGTGTGCAACGCAATTTTGTTCTCAACTATTCCAAAGGTACTAACTCGGATGAGAACCAAAAGGACCCTTTTCTCCACTGTACGAAACAACTGTGCAAATACTGGAGAAGGGTGCTTCTTTTTCCCTCTTCCGATCTAGTGCCCCTCTTACTCTTTTTTTCTTTCGTTCATTCTTCGTTTTCTGCATTTCTCAATTTGATGGTATTTTAGATGATAGTGGTGACTCGTTGTCTGTCGGACAAGGAATCGGATCTGCGACTGGCCGATAAATTTCTTGAAGTGACAAGGGAGAAACAAGCGCAACGAGACGAGAAGAAGAGAGAGAAGGTGGTTAGAGGGGGGGGGGGGGGGGGAGGGAGGGAGGTGTTGATTGCAGGTGGAGGCTCGTCAGCGTCGTCTTCAATCGGGGGGTGGTCGGGGTAGCGACGAGGGGGCGGACAACGTGTGTGCTAGGAGGAAGGAAGGCGAGGATCCGAGACAGGAGGACCCTTTCCTCAAGAAGTAGCTGCATCCCTTTAGATGCCATTCATCTCAATCCCATTGAGATACTTCTATCGACAGCGGGCGGATTCAGTGTCCAGATATCCTTCCCACAATCACAGGTTCCAGCGCGTCTTCTCTATTCATTTAACACAAATGCCTGCTAAATTAGAAGATAGCTGAATATGTAATTTCCATTTGATCGGTACTTCTATTAGGCTCTTAAAAGTGGATCTGTTTTTTTGTGCATCTCTCATTTACAACTGACAAAATATTTATGGGGAAGCGCAATTGTTAGTTTTTTAGAATTTTGTTAACCTATAGGGTTGGCTAAACGATTGTGGAACTACAGCAAACGTGGGCACCATTTCTGCTAGAAGCAAGACCCTCCCGGTTTTCGGATAGTACCCATCATACTATGGGAAATTTCAGGGTGTCAGTTTATGCAAACCCTGCCGATTTTGTTGCTGAATAAGTGGGAACCCTCCCGGATTTAGAAACTCGGCAGCAATCCCTGCCCATGTACGAACTACAGGCCCGCAATTGCAGCGCCCCCCCTCGCCTCTCCTCTCGTCTCGCCATTCCCTCTGATTGCGGGCCCGCAATCAGAGGGGAGAGAAGGAGAGAAAGCATTGCGGGCCCGCAGTGGTAGATCACGTGATTGCGGGCCCGCAATGCTCCAATAGCCAACTCTATAAACCACAGGTGGGCGGTTGAAGCTGGAAATCGAAAACCGGGGGTGATTAGGGTCAAAAGGGGGGAGGGGTTATCGTAAATGATCGTTTTTGTGACAAAATTTTCCAAAAAACGGGGGTGTTTCAAAGCTGGCTTCGATTGTGCCCACCTATGCTATAAACCTACTTCTTTTTGTTCAATCTAATCCTTTAATGGGCTTGTTAGGTTCGCACTATAACTATGTTAAGCTTTTTTTTAATTCAGCGTGTCATTGTCCATGTGTGAATACTACATTGATACAGATAAATCGTGGACTTTATTCATATTTGCAGGTGCCCTCTAGTGAAATACTCTTTGCCCCCCGGAGGAATACTATGCGGCACTCGAGATTCCCCAGTGGACAACTCTCCTTCTACGGTATGGCAACCTTTGAGTGATAGCATCTAAATACGTTTTCAATTCGAGATAATAATCATCGTACCCTTATCACACGTGTCGCATAAATGTTAATTTTCTGAGAAGTCACAAAGGTGTGGTGCGGGGAAATTTAAATTTCCCGCCTTCGCTGAGCATCGACTTGCGATACTCAGTCCAGCTTGGCACTTGCCGGGCTGAATCAATCAATGCTATTCTGCGATAAAGCATCCACGCCTTTGTGATGTCTCGGAAAATCACATTATATGGAAATCACGTGGAAGAGTAGGCATAAGATCGAATAAACGCTGGTACATTGGAAATGTCGAAAATGAAGTAAACGTATTTTTCGATAGTCCGGAAGGTCCCTCACTAGGTAGGGTCGCGCTTTTTCGCAAATTTTCATCTTCGACGATATGAGACGTCGCCAAAAATTGTCGACACCGAAAATTGAGGACTTTGAAGGGGCATAATTCCGTTGTGGGCTTGGAGGGTAGTTCAAAAATGCAATAGTCGCCTGTGGAATGGCGGGTCCAAGTACTTATATTTTCGATAATCGATTTAAATTATTGGATTCCTACATAGTTGTGCACGATACAATCGGACACAGCCTGTCAGATTGGATGAAAATGGCCAATATCGCGGCGGACGTATTCTAATGATGGAAGGGATAAGATCGATCATTTCACCCCATTTTTATGTTTTGTGGTCATTGTTTCGTCACAGAGGTATATGTAAATCGATTTTACGCGAAACCTAAGCCGAAAATGAAAAATCGAGTTCCTATAAGTTGGTCCCCAATGCATTGGCAATCGAATCATGTATTTCATTGGTTAGGCAGATCGACCTTACGAGACTAGTTCTAAGTTTAAAGTCGAAAATGTCGATTTTCGTCGTTTTTTCTTCATGGAGCTTTACAGAAAGCGATTTTACGCAAAACCTAAGTCGAAAATGAAAATTCGGGCTCCTATAAGTTGTTCCCCAATGCATTGGCTATCGAATCATGTATTTCATTGGTTAGGAAAATCGACCTTACGAGACTAGTTCTAAATTTAAGGTCGAAAGCAGCGATTTTCGACAAAAATAGGATATGTTTGGCAAAAAATATTTGATTTTCGAGTTTTTGAAAGTCGTTAAAACTGAAAACTGATTATGTTTCATCAAGGAAATTTGACTCTTTACTTCCTTCGTCTGACTGTTCGGAGGGGATTGTGAGAAATAAATGAATGGTAAGGGATTAAGAGAGCGAACAAAGAAAGACCTCGTCCGCCACGAAAATGAACCTTTTCATCCATCCTGACGGGCTGTGTCGGAGGGTGCCCATCCGGATGGGCACTCCCCTCGACGTATAGGGGGGTCATGGTCAAAAATCGATCGGTAGGTCAAGACTAAGTTCCATAACCAATCGATAGTACATTACACCCTGATACCGTATATGGATACAGTAACCCGCGAATATCGCAAACTAACTTTATTTTTAAAGAGTCCTGGCACCGTGCCCAATAGATTGTACAGTACCCAAGTCACACCCAGTTCCATGTTCAGTTCCTTAGGTCAAACATTTTTTCTAAAATTGTCAAATATTTTTCTAAAAATCTTAAGTTGATTATAAAATGATTCTACAGTAACGAGAGATACGGTAGGATAATTAAAAATAATTTTACTATCGATTTTAAATTTTTAGAAAAATGCTTGACCCAAGAAACTGGGTTACGGTACTGACTTGGGTACTGCACAATCGATTATGCACGGTGCCAGGATTTTTTAAAAATAAAGTTAGTTACTATCGATTGGTTATGGTACCTAGTCTTGACCTACCGATCGATTTTTGGCCATGACCCCTTATACGTCGAGGGGGGTGGGCACCCCCCCCCCCCCCCCCCCCCCGATACAATCCCTGCACATCTATGGATTCCTATGTAAAGAAATATCGTAGCGTCTGCCTGTCCGTCTGTCCCTTTGTTTGTCTGTCTGTCCCACTTTTTTTCAAATCGCTCTAATTCCCTTCAAATGTGCTTAAGACTTTGACCCTTGATGATTCCCTTGATTAAGACTTTCAGAGTTTAATCTTTGATCTTTGAACGTTGATCTTTTTTCTTTAAATCGCTATAACTCTTCTCAAACTCATCCGTAGTGAATGGGGGAACGCACCTAGGGAGAGAGCGCGCTCTAGTCACCGCGGGGTAGAGAAAGGGGGCATAGGGGAGTGAGAGGGAGAGGAAGAGGAGCGAGAGAGCGTGGACCGTCCCCTATACACGTTTTGTGCACAGAGGCCGCGGTTTTGAGCCCTCGTGACAATGCATTTGAAAATTAATGTGCTTAAGACTTTGACCCTTGATGATTCCCTTGATTAAGACTTTCAAAGTTTAATCTTTGATCTTTGAACGTTGATCTTTTTTCTTTAAATCGCTATAACTCTTCTCAAACTCATCCGTAGTGAATGGGGGAACGCACCTAGGGAGAGAGCGCGCTCTAGTCACCGCGGGGTAGAGAAAGGGGGCATAGGGGAGTGAGAGGGAGAGGAAGAGGAGCGAGAGAGCGTGGACCGTCCCCTATACACGTTTTGTGCACAGAGGCCGCGGTTTTGAGCCCTCGTGACAATGCATTTGAAAATTTCGAGCCCATGTGATCTGATTGTCAATCCTCAGGAATTGCGTCTCACAAGTCTCAAGTACGGTTTCTTTTGCTTCTTGATATATCCCGTGGCTCAGTGGTTAGCTGCCTTGACTACCAATGCCTTCAATTTTGGATTCCCGATGTTCGATTCCCCAAGGCTGAACAATATTTTCGCACTGTTTTGTTTATAACTGTGACAAATTCCACTCTAATTATCAGGTTGTCTCAAAAGTTTCTGGCTATTTTCATTTTTTCATGTTTTCACCTCTCCTGTCCTTGGATGTTGACCGATTTGCTTTTGGTCTTCGTCCATATATAAGGGCTTGGGTTCTCTATCTAGCGCACATTACCTCAGTCCTAAAGAGCTCCTAAGCTTCTCGCCATAAACTCTGAAATTCAACGAGATGGCAAAGAGACTTACTTTTTCAAAGGGTCAAAATACTTCGGAAAATCGTGTGAGGTGCAAATTTAATAACTACCGTGAAGTACTCCCAACAGGTTATTAACGGGTCATATTTGATAGATGTACTGTTATATCCACGTATACAAGGAGAGCACAATCTGAGAACCACACTAGCTGGTAATTCACAAATTAGCATCAATAGATCCTGGATTTGTATTGAGGATCCGAGATAGCTCATTTGCGGTGATTTGTGAAGTACTTTCCCCAATAAATATATGACTAGAATTAGGAGATATTTTAACGATCCGTTACTGAGTTTAGCTTATCGAAATGTGGAAGTTGAATCTCAAGCATTAAAATTTTCACAATCTTCCGTTCCAAGCAAGCATTGATTTCAGTATTTTACGAGGTTATCTGAACAATTAGTCCTTGGACTATCCCTCATTCACCAGGCAGAATCAACAGGGTAATCCTATTCGAGAATTCATCATCAGCAAAATGCGCCAAAAATAGGCATATTTCGACATTTCGGCAAAAATAATTCATTTCTCTCATACCACGCACTATAGTTTTGATTTCAATGTATGATAGTATTACACTACCTAGACCCTAACTCGTGCTAAAAGGAAAATTGAAACTTCCGATGGTGACAAGAGCAAACTTGAAAAAATAAATAGTCAGAAACTTTTGAGACAACCTAATATTTAAGCGTTATTATTAAAACAAACAAAGTCATAACCAAGGAGGTTATAGAAAAACTTAATTCACCCACAATAAAGCGTGGAAAAGAATTTTCATCCTTGTTCATCCCAAAAATTTAAGGAATTTTTTGGTATTAATATGCGGAAAAATCAATAATTTAAATCGATTACCAATAATGCTAATATGGTTTTGGACCCGCCGTTTCGGCAGGCCTATTCTCCTTGAAATTTGGCGTATATTGCACTTGAACTACTTGCCAATCACACAATGGATGGATTTATGCCCCTTCAAAGCCTGCAATTTTCGGCGTCGAAAATTTTTGAGGACGCCTCATTCGTGTTATTTTCCTTTCAAGCAGATTTCCCTCGTGTGTGCCAAGATTCCCGGAAATTATATTTGGAGAGAGAGATGGGGACGAGGGAAATGGAGATTGGAGAAAAGGGGGAAGAAGAATATGAATGAGCTACTTCACAATTTCAGTCTTATGGGCGTGTTTGTGAGGAGAATAATGGAGAAGAGAGGGGAGACTTCGGGAAGGCAGATTGGATCGAAGGGGCAGACCATCTTGATCATGACGTATGCACTTACATTTATATTCAATACGTCTACCACTCTCTTTTTGCACTTTCCATTCCTTCTAACATTGCATATGAGCTTCACAAATTCATATAAATTTTCGACAGCCGACATTTATGGAAATATAATTTGACGAAATTGATTTGCTAATTCCGTTTTTCGACCATTTTTTAAGTAAGGATTTTCGAACAAAGAACGTAGCCCGTTCCCTGTGCACTAACGATGGCGATTCGGTTCAGTATCTGGATTGTCCATTAGTACAAGCACTCTCATTACATATATATATATATATATATATATATATATCCCCTCCCCCACCCACCACCCAAATGAATGTATTCATTCCGTTCCAAAATAGCTGTTAAAGGTTCGGTCGTACCATCCAGAGGATCAAAAATGGCAATCGTGCGCATCATCGACTACTGTATCCGTGAGTTGATCCAGCAGTTCAATCTCTTGCCAGAACCTGCTCATTTTGTAGTGAATGACATACTAAATAAAGCGTTGTGCATATTTCAATATTACTTTTTGAATAAAAAAAGAGTGCATTTCTTTCTCTCTCTCTCTCTTTCGCACTTCATGTTTTGACGATTCTTTCAGAGCGAGTCCGATCCACCCCCTGGTGAACAGGAAGACGATCCCGTTATTGTCCATTCGCCATCTCATTCTCCTTCTCCTTCCCCTATTCCCACTCCCATGCCTTCTTGACTCCTCCTCTTTCTTTACGAGGTCCACCCTTCCTCTTTCCATTTTTTTCACTTCCATTCTAGCCTGTCACTCAGATCTGGAACTTTTCACTCATATTTTTCTTCCTTATTTTCGTTATTCGATTTTATCATATTTCACATTTAATCTAATCGTGTTAGTTGTCTTACATTGCATCATTCTCATTTTCATGATCATTCTCTATTCTCAAAGATTTCGTTCTCTTTCACATTTTGATTCAATCGAGTAGAAACTATCATCTTACTCCATACCGTAGCCCCCATAGTTTGAAATAGCTATCTAAGTAATTTCGGTCTCTCGTCCTTCCCATGTTTTCGATCCTCGGTTCACTATTCAATATAGAATATTAGGTAGTCTCAACTCCATACCACTTGCAAAAGGTTGTTAATCGTTTAGCTTTGTTGAAATATATTGGGAGAGTTCCGGTGACACTCGTCAAATTAACCGTTGATCAAATTGTTGCTTGTGATGGGATATCGGTCGATTTTCGATTCGATTTGTGTGCTCGTCCCATATTGGATTGTATTGATTTAACGAATAAAATGAACATTCGAATCTCTGCCTTCTGTCCCTTCCTTCCGCTCTTCTAATTGACAATGGTTGAGAATGTGGTGCTCTTTCATCTTCTTCCTCTCTCTTCTCTTTCTGGGATCTGCTGTCGACTTCGAGGATAACTACAACATTGCTGTCAAGAGGTTTTGCACCGATTTCTATCCTCACTACTTCGTTGTACATACAGGGGTGGTATGGGTGGCTACGCGTTCGGTTCAATGGCTCATCAATGGCCTGCTCATCTACGAAAGTTCATGAGAGTTCAACAGAAGAGAGGTTTTCTATACTATACGAACCTGTGCAGCCTTGGTATTTCAGGTGATATCAACTACAGATGAAGAAGAACCCATTATCATCCAACCCTGTTCAACAACGAGACTCGTAATAAAAAGTTATTTTATCCAATTTTGTGAAAATTAGCACAATGTAAGGAAAATAGGAAAGGATAGTGAAGAAAACGGGTAATCTTCACGTAATTGGACTAAGAGTCAGCGTGGTAAGATTATGTGCAAATTGAGAAGAAGACTGACTCGGAGATGGCGTGCTAAAGATCTTTCTTTCTAAGATTTCCTATCCCAACAAGCGAGAGAACGACGAATGTGGCATGCAACTCGCTGCTTAGAGGCGAATCCAGAATCGCAATGATAGCAAACGAATCTGACTTGTCAGAGTAGAATGAATAGATAGTCTCAAGGATACCTCTGTCCAGTGTGAGTCGTAGAATGTCTCTTAAGATCATAATCCGATCGGAACTTCTTATCACAATCCGGACACGAAAAGTTGCGGACCTTGGTATGCACTTGCTCCATGTGACAACTCAATCTCCATTTCTTGTTGAAGCTCTCAAATAACATTATATGCAATAAATTCGTCCAGACGTGTAATTGAAGAGCGTAAATTGAATTTAGTCTGGATGGAAATATTTTTCCTGCTTCTTTGAACAACGAGATGTATATATAACCTTGGAGCATAGGTGGCAGGAATAAGGATATTCATCTTCAATCCGATGAGATCTAAAAATGAGAATTTTTGTTTTAGCTTGAAACACGCTCTCACCTTAAACCACTTTTGCGATTAAGTAGAGGGTCTATATGAGAAGCAATTTTACTCGTACTAAGAAAACGAGTCTGCAATGTTTAAAAATAAATGCCTTACTTCAAAATCGTAAATAACACACTCCATGATGCATTTTTAAATATATCCAATGATCCGGGACGTGACTAGTTCCGCGCCAGGCCACGTCCCTAGCCTCACTCCCAGATCAGGGTGGAGCCGACATTATAGAGGTATGGAGACAAAGCTCCCTAATAATTCAGCCTGCGTCTTGTCCTCAGCTGTACTAGAAGGATGGGTAAGGTTAGGATAAAGATCGGGTGGTAAAAGGTTATGGGGCGGTGCCTGACAGTGAACTAGGAGAGATCGTTCACTAGGGTTCGATCAACGAAAATGGTTCACGCGAAAGAGCCCTCATTTCGCCGAGAATTCGTTTCAATTCGAAACTTCTCAGTCGAAAGTTATTGACTGTTCTTGGATAAAAAATTGTCATTTCTCTTTCGACTAGAGCGGCCTAGCCACTAGTTCAGAATTTTAATGTTTCCTGAAACTAGCAAGGGCATTGGTATTTTTTACAGCATGTGTATACATTTTTCAATGAATCGAGCCTTTGGAATCGGCGATGCTGATTCTAGCGCAACAAAGAAAACGTTTAAAATATTCAAAATAACGAAAATACATCGTTTTTTTACAAATTGAGCTCGGGAATGAGTGTCATTCCCGAGCTCAATTTGTAAAAAAAAGTGTCTTTTATGTGAATAGCACTTGCTCCGAACATGTTATAGGGGAGAGCAATGTTTTAGGATGGATATAGCAGAGACAGAGGCTCCTCCCATTCAATCGATATTTTCCCCACTTCCGACTGACAAAAGTTGGGCATACTATACATAGGGACCGCAGAGCATGGTCGTTTCAGATTTTCAAGTGACAGTACGCAGGAAACGTCGACTAGCTCACCCAAATTCTGTTCAGTTTGCGATCGTAGTTATTTTCTGAACTTTCGAATTTTTTTTTCGGTTGTTTTCAACACGTTGTTTTTAATAAAATTATTTTTTGTTTGACTTATGAGTTCTCCCGCTCTCACTTAGCCCCTTGTACAATTTCGGCCTCTTGTGACACTCATATATTGCACTCCAAAACCATTTAGCAAAAGTCGGTTAAATTTTGCCCTACTTCGATCGATATCTCGTTTCCGTCCATTATCTCACGCTAAAACCATACGCCATTACATTTTATGGACTCTAATGCGTAATCTTTCGCGCTGCTCGTCCATGAGACAATCGACGGAATGAAGTTGTATCGATCTTTAGACCTGAAACATGCGCTGTGTTGTGGTGTTACCTTTTTTGGCCCCAATTTAATTAATTCCCTCCAGATCGTTATCTGTTGGTAACACTAGCTATCATCTTGCATATATTTTCATATTATTTCAACTTAAAAATGGTGAAAAATAAATATTAAAAAATGTGAAGATAAAAAGTCAGCTGCTGATTAGGTCAATGGTGGCAGGCAGAGGGTACGGTACCTTAGCCACGGCGTTAATTTTGTTAATTCGCATAATTAAGTTATTTCACAAAATTTTTAATTTATTGTTGTCGAAATCGTATCGGCAGCTCATAAACCATCGGATTCTATGGGCATTTTATTTTAGAAGCATTTTGAAGAAACCCGCCTGCGCTCCCTAACTATGAAGATGATAGGTAAGATCAAGGAGAACACCAAAAAGATGAAAAGGGAAAACGGGAAAAGGATAACGAGAATTCCTAAAGGAAAAACATCAAATTCTGGGCGTTTTCTCGTTTCAATCAACATTTTCACTTTTTTTTCACTTCCGAATGACAAAAATCGGGCATGCTATACACGCGACGATAGGTTAGATCAAGGCGAACACCATAAAAATCATCAATTGAAACGGGAACTGCCGTTAACGATAGGGTGAGTGGATAAAGTCGAAAGAAAATGTCATGTTAGAAGGCGCTAAACATCGATAATTTCAGCTGTGCATCCAGGAATGAATATACGTGGGTGCAGATATAACATGGACGATGAGATCCCCGGAAGAAAAAATTTAAAATATCAATGATTAATCAAATAAATCGATAAATAAAAATGCAATAATTCGTGGTGTGAAGTGAGAGCAGAATCTGAAAAATCAGGAAAGTGAAGTACACGTGCAACCCACAATGCCTTTGCTACCTGAAGCATTAAGCGTTCGAACAGAAAATATTTGAACTTAGAACTGAAAGAAAAAACCTCAGAACTCAGAACACGGCATACAGTCTCGTTCAAAACACCAAAATAATCGCCATCACTATCCCAGATGTTCTTGAGAATATTCTTGGGAATACACATTATCTCACAATTTGCCCTCAGGGCATGAAAAAATTACTTTTTTTGTATGACCATTTTTAGACATTCATAACTATGCGTGAAAACTATAACTATGTTGCTTAGGCGTGTTCGAAATATATTAAAGATATGATTAGGGACGGCGGAGGGGTGTTAAAAAAATGCATTCTGAATCAATTACGCGATTCTTATCTTATGAAATCGAGGTTGCGGAATCGACTATGAACAACTAGTCCGGCTGCCACCCGCCTTCGGCGGGGGCCCCGTCCTAGCGGTTTCGCAATCACTCGTTTCGCAACTTGTTGACGCGCGATCTCTCTCCCTCCCCATTTCGTAATCGTTTCGCAATCCGAACAGACGTACGGACACAGCGCTTTATATATAAGTATAGATAATAGTCATTGAAAAAAATAATAGCACTAATAAATATACCTTTAAAAAATACACATTTTACCAGAGATCTACCGTAATTTTTTGGCAGGGTTGGGGCGAATTTGTTACTTCTGAGACAGTTATTTTCAAAAATGAATTAATGCATTGTATCATTATTAAATTTTTATTTTTTACTGTTTATTTTGATAACCTATATGAACGGTGTGCTCAAGACCAACTAATCGCACTCTAATGCTGTACAGCCCGAGAATTTTTTTTTCACTCTCCTCTCTTTCCTCGCCGCGATAGGGTGACCTCTTCCCTTCTCTCTCGCGCGACCCAATCGATACTACATGACTATTTAGCACTTGTTTCGTTTTTCTTCTAATTCTATTGTTTATTATCACTCCCTCGTATTAATTTATGACTAAGCGTAAGTTCCCCTCCCCTTCCTCTGCCCTGGACGAAATGCTGCCGGTCTCTGTTCCCGATCCGGGCGAACTCCTTCGAGGTATTGGCAGATACCTCGATTCCCTCTCTCATGATGAGAAGGAAAGTTCCCTCGCTCTGCTGCTCGGTACTTGTGCCCAGCAGATGAAAGAGCTAATGGCTAGATCGACCATCTCGATCGATGATGCCATTGAGAGGGACAAGAGGATTCGCTCGGTGGTGGTTCAAGGGCTCCATTAGTCTACTGCGACGAAGGCCAGTGAGAGATTGTCAGATGACACTGCCAGAGTCATCGACATGCTCGACCTCGCTGAGCTGGAGCACAGACCAGCTACCATTTTCCGAATGGGGGAGAGAAGGGATAGCCGCCCTCGCCTCCTCAAAGTAATGTTCCATTCCCGCTCCGCCCAGATCTCTTTCCTGTCCCATTCCCGCACTGTTGCTGCCAAATTCCCCAATGTGTTTGTTCGCCCCTCTATGACCAAGGCTGAGCGTGAAGCCGCCTACCAATTGCGAGTGAAGAAACGATCGATGAAGGAAAACGGAAAGGACATGCTGATCTACGCGGGCTCACTGATCGAGAAGTCACAACTTGAAGCATTGAAGAAGTCTCTCCGCCACCCTCGCTCCCAGAACTCGCTCCCAGAGTCTCGCACTTCCGCCCATCCCACTCTTGTTCCCTCCGCCACCACCACGTCCCTCTTCCCCACAATTCCTTCCCTCCTCGATTCTTCCCCCACTACTCCCATCACCACTATTCCCAACTCACTCGCCCCTCTTTTAAACTAGCTCAGCCCGAGCCAGCGACGACCACCTTATCATGCCACTATTTCAATATCCGTTCTGTCGTTAATAAGCTCGATGCTTTCCGCTCATTCCTCATGACAACCCAACCAGATATCATATTCCTAACTGAGACATGGCTATCAAGCAAGACCCCATCATCTCTCATTATCGGATCTCTACCGTACACCATTATTCGCACTGATCGATCATCCCGCGGTGGCGGAACCTGCATCATTCTTCGTGATTATCTCCCTTTCTCCACAGTATCCCTTCCATCCACCGAACACGAGATTACATGTATCGACCTTTTCCACTCGAGTGCATACATTAGATTATGTCTAGTCTATCGTCTTCCAAGTTATTCCATTGCCAAGACCGACTCCCTCGTTAATTGCTTATCAGACATCCATGCATCCTCTCCACATTCCATCATTATTTCCGGTGATTTCAACACCGATTCCCTTTGTACCATTCCCACTCCCACTGATCGTCTATTTCGTGATTTCATTATCTCTGCTAGTCTCTCTCATCTTCATATGTTTCCTACGCGCGGCGTTAGATGTACCGATTGGGTTTTAGGTAACGATCCCACCGTAGTCTCGGCCATTTCCGCCATTCCTCCCTTCCCTTCATGTGACCATTCTGGTCTCTCCTTCTCCCTTTCATCTCCTCAATCCCCACCACAACCTCCCTTAATTCGTGACTTCTCTCGTGTCGATTATCCAGCTCTGTCCAACCACCTTCTATCTATTGACTGGTTATCCTTATTTCGTGACTGTCCTGATATCGATTCCGTGTACCACCATTTCTCTTCTACAATTCATTCAGCTATTGACATCTTTGTCCCCTACCGTACTCCTCGACCTCCCTCTCTCTCATATCCAAACCACGTTAAGCGCCTAATTAAGCATCGTGATCAATTATTCGCTAAGATTCATATCCCCGCTGTTAGAACTCTTTTTGACCATTGTAGTAAGAAATTACTTTTTGAGATTGACAAATGGACTCGTTACTCTACCCGTAAGAAATTAGCTCGTTCTAAAGATTTGTATCGTCATATTTCTTCTCTCACAAAACATAAGCTATCTATACCTGAATTAGTCTCATCTGATAATGAACCAGTTTATGATAGTTCTGCTAAGTCTAATTTACTTGCTTCTGAATTCGCTTCTCATTTCACGTTAGATGATGGTCTTCTCCCCCCTCTCTCCTCCTTACCCATTTCTCCCTCGCTCTCTCTTTTCACCCTTTTCCCTCATGCAGTTTACAAAGCATTACGCAAATTGTCTCCCTCTTGCTCTACAGGTTATGATGGCATTCCTCAGATTATTTTCTCTAAGTGTGCACATGCTCTATCCACCCCCTTAGCAGATATCTACAATCTCAGTCTCATTTCTGGGACTGTCCCATCAGCCTGGAAACATTCCCTTATTACCCCCATTCCTAAGCCGGGCAAAGATAGCAAACTACCCTCCTCATATAGACCCATCTCTATCATCTCTCCTGCTGCTAAGACCATGGAACGTCTCATCAAAGACCACCTCAATAGTCACCTTTCTCGCTTCAATATCCTCCCGTCCAATCAGCATATTGTTACTAATTTACTGACTTGTCATAATGATTGGACAAATTCTCACTCTAAAAAGCTTAGAACTGATGTAGTTTACATCGACTTCACTCGTGCTTTTGATGTTGTTCCCTACCCTAAATTATTAGCTCGATTATCTCATTACGGTATCCATGATAATCTGCTATCATGGATTCACTCCTTCCTTTCCAACCGCACTTTCTCCGTTCGTTTGCCCTCCGCCACTAGCGACCACTTCCCCATTCTTTCCGGAGTACCACAAGGCAATGTCCTAGGACCTATTCTCTTCTCCATCTATCTAGCTGACCTTTCTCGTATACTATCTAAATTTCACAACGTATCCGTCCAATGTTATGCTGATGATGTTAAGTTGTATATCTCCTACAATAAGTCTACCAAATCTTCTATTACCTCCGAATTTCGATCTGCCCTGGATTGTCTCTTTGAATGGACCCAACTCAACCAATTGTCCCTATCTGCTTCTAAATGCTCTCATCTTCGTATTGGCTCCAAACAATCCTCCCCTCGCTACAATATTAATTCCATTCAGTTGCCCCTCGTGAATAATGTCCGTGATCTAGGTGTCCAAGTCCGCTCTGACCTCAAGAATTCTTGTTCTATTAAAACCCGTGCTCAGAAAGCCACTTCTAAGTTATTCCTGCTCCTTAAAGCCCTCCCATTCAACTGCCCCACCATCCTTCTTCGTAGTTACAAAGCATATGTCCTTCCCCTCCTTGACTTTGCATCCCCCTTTTGGAATCCACATTACATCTGACATTGAGACTCTTGAAAAAGTTCAACATGTTTTCACCCGGCAAGTATTCTATCGTTGTTTCCCCTCCCCTTCCTATCCTCTTTCCCTACCTTCTTATTCGGATCGCTTGAAAACTCTTGGCCTGCGCCCGCTTACTGAGAGGAGAGTCATAGGAGATCTGTGTATGACTCATATGATTATGACTGGTTCTAATATCGTCCCTCGTTCATCATTCTACGCCTACAAACCCCAGCGAGACCGTACCTCTTCCTTTGGTATTAACATTGAAATGACAACAAGCACCGCCAGATTCCACTCTTTCCCTGTTCGAACATCCCGATGGTATTCTCAACTTCCCGATGTCATTCGCACTGCCCCCAACATCCGAGTATTTAAGCGTCGATTGGAAAGCCACCCGATAGTCGTAGACCTTTCTCACCCTCAATGACTTAGGAGAGTCCCCCCCTCCCATCTGCAATCGTTAATTAATTAATTAATTAATGTATTCACGGTATCGTCGCGCCTCGGGCGTAGATAAATTATTATTATTATTAGAATCGATCGTTTGCCCTTTTTGAACTTGACTGCTATAAACAAGTCTGCGAACGACGGACCGCCCTTTTTAGTAAGTGTTCAGGACGGAGGTAAGGTGGCTGCATATGATTAAAGGTGCAAATCAAACTGTTCACTCAGAAAAAAAAAATCTCTTCCCTTCCCTCACTGTGAGAGGTGACTCTGACCTCGCTCCGCACTCTCTCACTTCCGCACACTCTCTCGCCCTACCCCTTCCCTCGAGGGCCCCCCGCCTGCGCGGAGTACCGACCGTGCCCATCTAATGTATCGGTACCATCAACGGTGAGATATGTTGAGCCGTATTCTGTCGTCTCGCCCTTCGTCTCCCTCAGGAACGGCGACTAACGGCCCGTTAGCTAAGAAGTCCAAAACCGATGAATACTACTGCGAATGCTCTGTCGGTGACCTCTTCCGATTCTGTGTCAAGCTCCGACTCGACTTCGAGAAGCAATGCGAGTACACAAAGGAACTGGAACAGGAGATCCGTGAGTTGAAGGCACGGGTAGATACTCCCCCTCCTGTTTCCTCCCTCCCTCTCCCTCTCGCTCCCTCCCCCAATCCCACCCCTCTCATCCCTGCCGATGACGTAGCCATGATCGAGGTACCGCAGAATGCCCCCGATCATTCTTCCACTTCGGCTGCCAAGAAGACTGACCCTGATTCCTCGACGACACCCGAGTCTCCTTCTGATCTCGAGAGATCGATTGTCATTGCCAGACTCCCCTTCAATCCCGATCGCACCCCCGAACAACAGGTCAGAGATGACTTCGAGCAGGTGGTAGCCATCACCTCCCTCACTGGCTACCCTGTCCTTCCCATCGCCGTCTACCGTATGCCTCCTCGTGATGTCGATGCCGCTCACATGCGCCTCACGAAGGTAGTCCTTCCCACACGACAGCATGCTAAACTCATCGTGAAGAATGCGAGTCGTGTCGCCCAGAGTGATCACTTCCGCAAAGTGTTCATTCGACCCTCGTATGCTGATCGCGATGACGCCCGACGGAAGACACCTGCTCCTCGTTCTGGATTGAACCTCGCCCCAGTAATGGAACTACCCATCCCCCTCAGAGTGCCCGCCCATCTCGGATCCCTGCTCCCCGAGCCCGCACTCATTCGGTGCTCACCACGGAGAGTAGAGCCAATCGTCGCCCCATGAATCCCCGCCTCAACCAGCCCCCTGGATTCCTTCGACCTCTCTCTTTCACTCATAATAGATATGGATCGCCGCCTCCACCCCTCTTCAATAACCCAATGCCCTGCAATTCGTTCCCTCCCCCATATCCGTTCATTAATTCGTACCCCAATCCATTCCTCAGTTACGTTTCACAGTACGGTGCACCTCCTAATCTCGGTGCGCAGGGAAACTGGTAATGATTCGCAGGCATAATACTCACTCAGACAAAAACTCACTTTCATTCTCCGCCATATTAGCCAATTGCCGCTCTATCAGAAACAAACTACAATATCTCTCTCAAACCCTTTCTAAAAAATATACTATGATTTGCCTCACTGAGACATGGCTCTCCCCATCCTTCCCAAACTCGCTTCTCCTAGGTGATCAAGATCAGTATTACAACGTCTTTAGAAGAGATAGGAACTCTAGAGGCGGTGGTGTAGCAATCATTCTACACTCTTCCATAAGTGCTGCACAGATTGCTGATGAAACAGTACCTGAATCCCATGAATTATTAGCAGTCGATGTAGACATAAATGGCGATCTAATTACGATTGTGTGCGCCTACCGTAACCCCAAAGCGAGTACGACACAAACTGTTTCCCTTGTCAAGTCAATCCTGGATCTTTGCTCGTGCCCTCAACCAACCATAGTAACTGGCGACTTTAATCTCCCTGATATTGACTGGTCAATCTTCCCCGCTCCCCAGCCAAAAACGGTTATTCCTTCCTCACAATCTTTCATTGACTTCTGTAACTCAGCTAAACTTGTTCATCTAGTAAAACAACCCACGAGAAAGGAAAATATCCTCGATTTACTGCTGTGCAACCATCCTGGTCTCATCACCCAAACTGGAGTAGGCCCACCTTTCGATATATCTGACAATTCGACGGTCGAGTTCAACTTCACAATGAGTCATTCTACGCCCGCTTTCACTATTAGGCGCGACTACAGAAAAGCAGATTACGACTTGATTAATTCTCAGTTAGCAAACATTGACTGGACATGCGCTTTCTCAAAAATCGAAAATATCGACCTCATGTACGACCTCTTGATTAGCGTCATTCAAAAATCAATTGACACTCATGTTCTTTGTTCAAAAGTGAGCCTTTCACATGGAAAACTTCCCCCTCATATTGAGCGACTCTTAGGAAAGCGTTTTCAAGCATGGCAGAAATCAATTAATAGCAACGATCCTAATGACCAACATGAATTCGAGAACCTAAACAAAAAGTTTCGCAAGGAGTTACAACGGTATCACAAAACCATCGAAAAAAAAGTAATCGAAAGCGACGACAAGAATAAGTTTTTCCGCTTCATGAAACGATGTGCTAATAAATCTAAGGGGGTGGAAGGCCTAACGAGAACTGATGGCAGCCTAGTAATGGATGACTTAGGGAAAGCCAACTTACTCGCTGAAACTTTTGCAAGTGTATTCACCATAGATGATGGAAAGCTGCCAAATAGTCAAGGCCTCCTTCATCTCGGTAATTACGAAGAACCCCAATTTCTTAGACACGAAATTTGCTCCCTTATCGAAAAATGGAAACGTTCCTCCTGTAAAACACCTGAGAACATTGACCTCACCTTCATAAAACGAATTGCCGTACCCATTTCCGAAGCACTTGAAATCATTTTTAGGAATTCCTACCAATCGGGAACGGTCCCCTCCCATTGGCGACATTCAATAGTAACCCCTGTTAAGAAATCGCCTCCTTTCTCCAATCCCTTAAACTACAGGCCCATATCAATTACATCTTTCTTCTGCCGAGTTTTTGAGCGCATTTTGTGCAAATCCATTATCACCCATTGTGAACAATTACAAATTTTCCCCGATGAGCAGTACGGATTCCGTAAGAAACGATCGCGAGAGCTCCAAATGCTTGAGGTCCTAGAACACTGGACAACCGCAATTAGTGATGGGAAACCTGTTGACGTTATCTACTTTGATTTTGCAAAAGCTTTTGATAGAGTTTCTCATCCCAAGCTAAAACTCAAGCTCAGCACTATTGGTCTCTCTGATAAGACAATCAACTGGATTGCAGGATACCTCACGAATAGATCGTTTCAAGTGAGAGTAAAAGGCTCACTCTCTATGTCACTTCCTGTAACCAGCGGTGCACCACAGGGCTCAGTCCTAGGCCCTTTGCTTTTCCTTATTTACACCTCAGAAATCCCTACTCTAGTGCAAAATCATGGAGTCGTTGCAAGAATGTATGCCGACGATATAAAAATATATCGGTCATTTAGGAAGGGAAACTCACCTGCCCCTCTACAAGCTGCTATTGACACGATCGTAAACTGGTCAGAAGAGTGGCAACTCCCCCTTGCTGCGCATAAATGCAACTCATTGCCCCTGGGCAGGGCAAATACAAAGCGAACATATGCTATTGGAACCACAACTCTAGAACAAAAAGATACAGTAAAAGACCTCGGTTTTGTTATTCAGAAAAATCTCTCCTTTTCAGACCATTGCAGTACCGTATCCAATAAGGGCAAAACTGCCTGTCACACTATCCTTAGAGCATTGCGAACCAAAAATGTAGAGGTACTCCTTAAAACGTGCTCAATGTACATTAGACCTATTTTAGAAAGCGCTTCTTCCGTTTTCAACCAATACCAAAATAAGGATAAAAAAAGAACTTGAAAAAGTACAGAACTACTTCACAAGACGTTTATTTATGCGCTGTTTTAATCGCACTTGGGAAAACATGCCCTCCGCTTTCGATCGCAACAAGAAACTAGGCATTGAGTCCCTGGAGAGGCGTAGAATGGCGATCGATATGAGAGTAGCCAATAATCTCCTTAGAGGCAAATATAGTATTTCCAACCGAAAACCCCATTATTTTAAAATTTACTACACTCGAAACGGCATGAACTTCAACAACCCTGGATCGAACTTTAACTATAGACATAATAGTTTCTTTCCAAGAGTGGCAAGGCTTTTAGTGAACAATGAGAATCAAACCAGTTCCCCTGAGTAGTTTACCCTCCCGTATTATCTAGTTATTCATCATTTTAATCGTAATTAAACTATGTTCCATTTTTCATTTTGTATCACGTTATTTCGCAAAAGAAATAGCATAAATATATATATATAAATGGAGAAAATCAAGATTAACCGAGAAAAAATGACGACAGTGTCTCAGAAAGAGTCATATACCATGCTTGCGAACGAAACCCGAGCATCACCAGTACCTCTACAGAGTGCAGGGATGGTTAGCACAATCAACTGAATAGAGTACTAAAACTGTGCACTCCGATTTAAAGAGAAAAATACAATTCATTAGAAAAATGTGAAGAGCAATTTTCTAACAATGCATTTATTTATGTTTTACAATCACTAAATAACTTAAGTCAGTTAAGATTTTGTATCTTCAGATGATGCTCTATCGACCCAAAAAGTAAATAATTAAAATATATGTAGGGATCCGGCAGCTATTAGGTTGTGGCGAAAGTCTTGCTCCTTTTTGGGCGGTACTTTTGATCTTACTAATTTCTCTTCATTGAAAACCCCAATGTCTGATATTATAGTCAAGCATAAGGGGATTCTTCTTTGTTATTCTTCCATGGTCGATTTGAATAACGATTTAAATCTACGTCTTAAGTCAGCATCCAAAATTCAGAAATTGTGATTCGAATTGTCAAATTTCTTCCACGTGGTGCACAATTACCGCGATTGATCATGCCATAAACTTATGTCGCTATTGTGAAAGTACATAATATATTCTACCTAAAAGAGTGTTGAAGTCAGCTCTTTGTTCATCATTTCTAGAATAAGACGCTTCGGAATTTGAATTTCAGCAATGCCGTACTGCCAAGGAATTGCTATTTCTTGCTTAGAGAACCAATGCTGTTGATTCCAAAACAAGTGCGCTTCATTCAACTGTCATAGATATAATAAACCCCCATATCAATTTTGTATGAGTATTTCTAATCGTGCTGAAATTTTGAACTTTTCGAATATTGAATTTGACCGAAACGCTGTAAAAATGACGAAGTGTGGGACTGATTGTTTTGAAACGCCAAATAAATACTAATGATTTACGAAAGGAATCCTTAAATGTGTTTAAAGGGGAGGGGCTGCTTGTTAAAATGAGTACGAAAGGTCGATCATTCAATGTGCGTGAGAAATGAAAATTCTATTAAAGTAACGATTTCGGCATCAAAATTGGCACTCCTGCAGAAGCACAGATCGGGGGAAAAATAGTGGTTAATGGTATCGGGAGTAGAGCCCAGGCAGGTAAGCCATAACCTTAGACTGCATAACCCTGAGACATACTAAAGAAAGTTTTAGCCTAAATGCTCAATCCTGTCGCTATATAGCGTCTTTTCGAGCGCCTGCTGGAATGATGCCTAACCTCAAATAGCGTCAGTTCGCGGCTTCCCCCCAAGTGTAGGCTAAACAGTACGACAATACAAACATATCTAATGGTTCGGTAGTCTCAAGTTAAGACTTACCTGACTGGGGTCTACTCCTAACACCACTATTGTTACCCCGATCTGGGCTTCTGCAGGAGTGCCTCAAAATGACAAATTTGCATTCCACCGTTCACGACGGCATAGCTATTTTCAACAAAGCTGAATCAGTCCCACGCTTAAATTTTGAAAAGATAACTTTATGAATATTATAGTTCAGAGCAATTTGGATGGCCAAGACTATGTGATCAAAAAAGCGGGGGTGAAACCATTTTGGGATCAACCTTGTTCATGGCCGAACCCAAATCAGGCACAAGTCGGAAGTAAAGTTTATGGCGCTGAATATGCGTGAGTATTTTATTGTGATATATTCTCTTATATGTTTATACTTGTGGCACTGGTATGAGCATATCACGTTTCCTTGGGGAGTTATGATCGAAGGAAAATTCATATTCATGACCTCAGTTGTCAGAATTTGACATCATGTTGTGTCTTTCTAAACTATAGGAGAAGTCTGAGGTAATGTGCGATAGGAAGAGTATTGGTACCTTAGTTAATTAAGAAAAATAACATTATCCTAAAATAAAAGCAAAAGTCGGAAGAGACATGAATACAAAAATGAGCAAGACTTTCGCAACAACCTGATATATTTTTAAAAAGTTTCGTAAAAATACTTTCGCGGTATGAACCTACGCTATCGGACATGGTGAAACGTTTAGAAGTGAAAATATCAAAAAAATCAATTTAAGCAAATACTGACACATTTAAAATTTCGCTTTGGTCCACTTGACTACCGTGTATCGATTAGAGTTGGAGCGCATCATAAGGCATATTTTTACACAGGCTTTCGCATCATTTTTGTTCTTGTTTTATATGTTTTATTACGTTAAGGAGCGGGTGCTTGATTCTGAACTCATTTTTGGCCGGAAATAATGTTCATCAGAAATGAGTAATCTAATCTATGACGAAGTACTCAACTATGTGATAAAATCAATCGCAGAACCCGTACGAAGAAAAATTGGACATGGCCTATACTGATACAGCATCTAGAAAGAGTTGCTCTATTCGAATATATAAAAAAAAACTTAGAGGGGACACGCGAAAATCTCAACAAAAATGGAAAAAACCGTGAAAAGTGTAAACTCTCGCTATAAATAGTCACAATACCCGTACGAAGAAAAATTGGGCATGACTTATGCTAACACAGTGTCTAGAAAGAGTTGCTCTATTCAAATATATAAACAAATTTGAAAAAAACGTAATTTTGAAAATTTCGACAGTGTACGAAAATTTGCGAACCCCTGTAGAAATGGCGTGTCTATCATGCGCAGGTTGAACCAGTCGAAAATCAGTGCAAAATAAGCTGTACTATCGATGAGGGCAAAAAAAATATCAAAAAAGTTATACAAACCAAAAAATCGATATTTAAAACCGACGAAAAACTGAATGTAGCAGGGGCAGCGTGGGTTGCACTTGGAGGGAGTGCACTACAGGGACCGACTTGTTACATTTCGCGCCTCGGTGCACCACATTTTTCAGAGTTGATTTGTATCCATTCGTTATTGATTTGTACCTTTTCTTGTTGATAAATTTTTATTTTTTCTGTCGTGCACGCTTGATAGGTAATGTACCTGCCCATGAATGGCCTCTTTTCTTGTCACTACGATGGAATAGTCGCAAAATACCGCTTTGTAAATAGTGCCATTTTTTCATCTTTCATGATTTGCCATAGTTGGAATAGGCCATGCCGTCTAAATTCACTATCCCCTGAGTCTTCCTCATGGTCTAAGCTATCGTTGAGTGTATCGCATGCCCAAATTTTATCGTCGGGAAATAGGGAAAACTTTGTTTGAATGGGCAGTACTCGCTGAATTCGAAGTTTTTTCGTTCGTACTAGTTTCATTGACGATGCCGTCTAAATTCACTAACCCCTGACTCTTCCTCATGGTCTAAGCTATCGTTGAGTGTATCGCATGTCCAAATTTTATCGTCGGGAAATATGGAAAACTTTGTTTGAATAGGCAGTACGCATTCTGTTCTCACCTTTGTCTCTTCTGAATTCATAATAAAATAGTTCTCATCTTAAAATGTCCGAAGCAAGTAAGATTCACATAAATGACAGTTTTCTATAAAAATAACCTCGAAAAATGCGAATATTTATTCTAAAATAAATAAACAAAAATACTGAAACAATGAATGAAAAATCTGCTCCACTGAACTCGCTACCGTCATACTGTAGAACTCCATTCCCGACCTAAATTTGTAAAAAACGCTGTATTTTTGTTATTTTGAATATTTTTTACTTTTTCTTTGTTTCGCTAGAATCAGCATCACCGATTGCATAGGTTCGATTCATTGAACAATTTATTTACTGACTTTAAAAAATACCCATTGCCCTTGCTAACTGAATGGCACAGCTATACTAGTCAAATAATACGGTAGTCGCTACACCTTTTAAAATAATTCATCGTTCCGCTACAGTAAAATAGTTAAAACATTCCGCGCGCGATATTTAAAAAATATATAAAAGTTGAATGAATTACCGTGATATTCAAAATAAAAACTTGGCAAAAGTCCAAAAGTGGTATCTTACACGGAATACCCTGAAATTCGTCTCCAAAAAAGTAGCATTTGAATTTTCCCGCCTTGCAATTTACTGCACGTTTTCATCCATTCAAATGCGCACCGGACCGCGTGTCACACCGTGGAAAATAAATAAATAAAATGGTGGTATGATGGTGTGTGAGTTTTCCCAATGCAAAAAATGGTGAACAGCAGAAAGGACGGAGCTCTGCGGTCCCTAGATATGATCCCCAGCTGTTTAGAGTGTTTGGATATCTTTCCTGCCCGTGGCGATAATTTTTCGGAGATATACTGAGGTCGGAAACACCCTGTTAACGCACTTTACGGCTTTCCCCTGGCGCTAATATTAAATGTATATTTTTTATTAATTATCTCACTCCAACTAATTTAACCCAATTCCATAACATTTTAATCGCTCACGGCGGAAATGTTAACAAAAATTTACCATATTTTGAAAATGTGTTGTGAAACTTTAATATGCGACCCCGTGAATCACATAGGTTTGTTATTTTGAACTCTAGCAGAACAAGACCTCATTATTTTTGTAGTGCAGCAGATAAGAATCTTCCAGAGAATCGTTAGGAATACCAGAAAATTTCCCCTGTTCAATATCGCACTCGTTGTGAGGACTACCGTAGAAACTGAAAATATAAATTTTGGGGGATTTTACATGAAAATTTCACTTGGGTTCATTATCTTTCAGCATCTGATGAATATCTTCTTCTTCTTCTCTTAGTTGATTTTCCCACTCAATCGAACAATTGAAAGGTACATGCCAATTGCTTCTGAACGAATAAATTAGAGAAAAACAGGGATAATATAACTGAATTTGTAAATATTGAACAACGTTTGGCACAGCTTTTGTATCGGTTTCCGGGGTTGTTATTTTATGCTGGTGACGATGGTTATCGACATTTTGCATAAATTTACACACGAGTGCCACGCCGCAGTGTGAGGCTCATGCGTCGCGTGACGCATCGCGGTCATTGCCTATATGCTTCAAATAGGCCTAAATTGAATTTCCTTTTGGCTTAGGGTAGTTCAGCATGCCCGAATTCATGAAAGCAATTTCGATTTATTTTTTTAAAAATAATAAAAAAAGTTTCGGTGGGTCAGATTTTTAAAAATATAATTTCAACGTGTTTAGAAAAGGGCCATCTTGCACAAGGTTGCAGACCATTTTCTGACATTATTTATACATGATAAAATTCTTTGATGAGTGTCATTTGCGCAAGTAAGCAAAAAACGTGTAATTAATTACAAATATTAATGTAAAAGCAGTTTTAAACTTCCCAGTAAAAGAAATGCTAGTTTGCGATTCGCCAGTTTATTTTCGGGGCTAGAGGCTCCTATGTGGAATATCCTGCCAGATCAGTCCCTCGCTACTTGTAATCAGACACTGCGTTTTCTACTGCGTGTGATTGTCGTGTTACACTAATATCGCGTTATGATCGAATTCCATGAAAGGTTAAATTTACCCAACACCCTGTTATTATTCCTAAAACTGATAGACATCAAAGAGACTAGTAGAAACGCAATACTAATACAATCAGAAAATCAATAATTAGTCACAGAATCGACCTCAGAACAGGTGTTGTGCAACCCTGATCAAGACCGATTTTCGCGCGAGGTTTGAAACATGAATATTTTGTGTGCGGTAATTAGTGTTTACTAGGGACTGCAGCCGTGTTTATGAATGAGCAGAACAATTAACAAATTGGTGTGGAAATGGAAGCTTACCTTACCCCATTTCGACTATTTACTTTAGTTTTTCAAAATTAATGTAAAATAATAAGAAAAACAATAATATATGTTGATAAAGAAGCCGACGTTTTGAGTCCAAGCGGAGCGCATCACAAGTCACTTTCATACTCAATTTATCGCAAACTGAAATCCGATAAAATATTTCAGCACCGTCCATATGAATTAATTAATTTCTTATTAATGTTTAACTCGCTCTAAAAAATGCGATATATCACCAGTCCTAACAACAAACACACAAAAATATCTCGGTGTTTCAGAAGCGTCAAGCAAATGCAAGGATTACGGTAACATCAAAGTAAAATAACATTTTCTATAAAACCGATAATAGTATATTTTTTGTTTTCTAGTATGTGGTGTAAAACAGGGTTTATCGCAATATAACCAAAAATCTCGAACGTACTATTAGCGGTTTTAAAGAAAAAGCAAAAAATGCACTTTCACAACGGTAAAATGCTCAACTTTGACGGCCTCATTCTCTAATATCTTATACTTTTATTTACTTTTATTGTGAAAACATTTTTTTGTTATTGATAATCTGCTTAAACTGAGAAAATGAAACTTCAACTCTTAATTATGAAAACATGCTTATTTTCGATCGCTTCATGCGCCTTCATTTCTACAGCATGCACCTTCTTGCCATGCTTGTCGCACTTTCATTATATCTTTATATCCATTCCAATCAATAAAATAGTTTGAAAATCACATTAAAGAATTTGGCTTGAAAAGTACGGTAGTTTGTAAGAAAAGCGTCGGAAGGAGGCAACCAATATTCCGTACTCAAAAATTCAGGCTGCTGTCCCTAGCGTTCACAAGCCCGGTTCTATGCCAAATTCATCCTCACTTCTCGCCCGGTTGTAGAAATATATGTTTCAATAGCAAAAACTTCAATATTAAGCCCACATAATCGATTAAACAATATTTAAACAAACCGCGCATTTTAAATTACGGTACTTAGTGCATGTTCATGTAATTCGCGGTAAGGTATTGTTCAGGCGCCAATTTAAAAATTTTGCACGGTTGTTTGGTAACTTTAAAGTTACCCAACAAGGACGAAACCCTGATCTGACCCTGATCCCGTCGCGTGTACGAGAGAGTATGCAAAAGTGAGAGAGCGCGGATCATTTCCGGCTTTCCTTTGAGGCCATTATTGATTTTTAGCATTTTTGTATATTCATTCTATACTAATTCAACCATCGGATATTCGATGGAGGGCAAAAAATAATGGGTCAATTTCGTCCTTGTTGGGTAACTTTAAATAACAATATGCTGTGGCTTATATGGCGCGCCGGAGCATTTCTGGCGGCTCAAAAACGAATCGGGAAAAGAGTACGGCCGCCTTGCGATCTGCCATTGCCGTATTCGGCGAGAGCTGTTTTGAAAAAAAAGCCGATCAGTTGAGTTTTTCTACCACCTTACTGGCGTCCCCTCGATACACTCGCCCATCTATATAAGTACGTAGCATGGGTGGTCAGGTTACTCTTATCCCCTCATCTAACTTACCCAGAGAGCCGAAGCTCCGCCCCGTGGGAAAGAGAGAGACAAGGGAAGGGAGAGAAGATTTTTTTTCCACGCCCAAATCTTCTCCTTCATGGGCAAAAGCAAGAGACCCTCTCTCCCTTCAATAAATAAATAAATATGTCCCCTTAAAGTTACCCAACAAAGACGAAACCCTGATCTCACCCTGATCCCGTCGCGTGTACGAGAGTAGGCAAAAGTGAGAGAGCGCGGATCATTTCCGGCTTTCCTTTGAGGCCATTATTGATTTTTAGCATTTTTGTATATTCATTCTATACTAATTCAACCATCGGCAATTCGATGGAGGGCAAAAAATAATGGGTCAATTTCGTCCTTGTTGGGTAACTTTAAATAACAATATGCAGTGGCTTATATGGCGCGCCGGAGCATTTCTGGCGGCTCAAAAACGAATCGGGAAAAGAGTACGGCCGCCTTGCGATCTGCCATTGCCGTATTCGGCGAGAGCTGTTTTGAAAAAAAGGCCGATCAGTTGAGTTTTTCTACCACCTTACTGGCGTCCCCTCGATACACTCGCCCATCTATATAAGTACGTAGCATGGGTGGTCAGGTTACTCTTATCCCCTCATCTAACTTACCCAGAGAGCTGAAGCTCCGCCCCGTGGGAAAGAGAGAGACAAGGGAAGGGAGAGAAGATTTTTTTTTTCCACGCCCAAATCTCCTCCTTCATGGGCAAAAGCAAGAGACCCTCTCTCCCTTCAATAAATAAATAAATATGTCCCCTTAAAGTTACCCAACAAAGACGAAACCCTGATCTCACCCTGATCCCGTCGCGTGTACGAGAGAGTATGCAAAAGTGAGAGAGCGCGGATCATTTCCGGCTTTCCCTTGAGGCTATTATTGATTTTTAGCATTTTTGTATATTCATTCTATGCGTAATTAGTGGACAATTATGCAAAATGAGGATGAAAGTTCCGATCATTCCCATGCTCAACTTCAAGAATGCATACATAAGAAGGAAGGGAACAACCTTTCGGACGAGCCTGTAGACGGTACCTCTCCCTTCTGTGGAAGAAAGAAGAATTCACTCAAATCACCATATCCTTTGAATTCCATCTGAAAGCTAATTATTAATATAAATATATTTTAAAATAAAAATATCAATTATATTCGTCTATTTTTCTATTTTTCACCCGAGCAAGTAAAAATCATGCCCAAAGAAATACAAGGTTCGATTCCCTATGAAATTTTGCTCGCGTATGAGATTTCGAGCTTCTACTGTGTGTTTCAAGCGAGAAAGATGCGAAAAGGCAGGTTTGGTCGGAAGTGACATGGCACCACACCGATACACGGTGAAACTCGCTAAGGGAAAAATCTCAGTACACCACGCTAGTTTGGACACGAAACTCTCGCCGTCTGACACTCTCGCCATCCTGATTTTTGTAAGGTTTTTAAAAAATTTCCCTGATATTACAGTAATATCTTATTGCATTTTCCTGATTTTTCAATTAAAAAAATCGCGGGAATAGTTATTTTTTAATATTTTGACAATTTCGTTATTCTGATTTAATAATTCAAATTTTTATGAATGAATATTCCATATGTACTCTGAAACATTTCGTTCATGAACATACAAACAAAAATGATTTGTTTTACTTGTGATGTATAATGTGTACGAGGGAATTAGCACGATTCATTTATTCCACAGAGAATCAAATTATACAGAATAATAGAGCATGGTTCATCGATGACTAGAAAAAGCTACACTTAGCCAGCGAGTCCAGGAACATACGTGTATGCTAGGGTTAGTGAAATCGGGGCCCGACGTCGAGAGTGAATAGAGACGGGTGCTCGGCTGGCCCGACTCGGTTTGACCAACCCTAGTGTACGCGTACAAGACAGTCAGTTGTGAAGATAGGACATCACAACGTAATTATAATTAAGTTTATCAGATGGGAATAAAATTAGGGATAAAAGAAGTTAACAAACCTGATGCATGCATTTACCCTTGAAGAATGCATGCATTTAACCGGCCTTCGGCCCAAAGGTTTCTTTCAAGGCAAATCATCAATCTTGGCCTATGGCCCAAAGCATTCTTTCGCTGTAGATCATCCATCTTGGCCTACGGCCCACAGTATAAGCCTGAAGCTATTAACAAACGAAAAAGAACGAAAATATAACGATAAAACTATAAAATCGACCTCGTAAATCGGTTAAAAAATTACGAAATATCCTTGGCAAAATTCCAAAAATTAGGATTTGAAATATCCTACTACGACAACCCCTAGAACTGCTTCCTAATTCGCGCGATATTCAACGGATCGTGCATAATGAAGTGGACAACGATGTTCAGCATCATAAACTACCCCAGAAAACATATTATCGAAAGTTGGGGTTTTGGGGCTGTTCAGAAACATTGTTGAATCTATCGCGGCCGGCCTCATATATGTATTCTACGCACCTCCAGTCGACGATATTTAGATATCTAGATATATATCTATACGTATAGCGCTATATAGGTGATGGTACAAGTTAGAACTTCCATTTCGTAAATTACTGTATTAGATTCTAATAATTAGAACACTATTCTTGGAATTGGTCGTTTTTTGGTTTTTTAGTTTTTAAAGATTTTTCGTGGAACTCGTGATAACATAATATTCTGAATAGGAAATATGTAATATCTCATATAGTTAACGTTGATATAAAAAGATTTGAAAAGATAAGACGAGTTTTAAAACATGAAAAAAATTTCAAAACGACCAGTTCCAAGAAAAATGTTCCAAAACGACCTGTTCCAAAATGCCAGTTTATATTTTTCCGGATCCAATTCGTACCATCACCGCTATATATACACGAGACACGTCTATAGATCTAGGTGGGAATTTTTTTCCTGAATGCTGGAAATTTAAAAAAAAAATAATCACATCAATGCGCTGATCGATCAATGACGGCCGCGGTAGCTACCGCGATCATTGCAAAAGGGGAATAAATAATTACAGTAATACAGGGTTGCCCCGCTGCGTAGCTGCCCGGAATTGATTATTTTGATTTTTTAAAAACCTTTATAAAAAATTTTTAATTAAATTTTAGCTGATGTGATTAAGTAATACATTTCCACTCATTCTACCGTTCACGGCCGTTTAATTAATTCTACCGATTGTAAGCTTAATTATTTTTTTGTTAGCACTATGCCGGTCGATCCGATCACAGGGCTACCCAGTGAAGATTCTTCGCAAGAAACCACATCGTCCGGTCCGTTACGTCCACAATCTCCTCTCGTTCGTGGATCGCATCTCGATAGATCTGTTGATCGAACCAAGAAGCGGTCGAACCTCACAACGCAAGTAGATAATGATAATTTACAGCTTCCGGCACAGCGTAAGTATTCGTATTGGGACTTGGCGCATTTTTTCATATTCCTTTGAGGTGGCGAATTGCAAGGACTAATTCCCAGGGTATTTGCTGTTGTTCATCTCAGGGAGAGACTCGATCATATCGGTGACGTAGTACAGGTATTATATATTTGTTCTGACAACAAATGAATATTTCTACCAGTGTGTTATCGAAGGCAAGGAGGAGTTTATTACTGAACAAGAGTTGCTTCTGATTCACCCACCTAATCTCGAGAAAACTCGATTCTCGATGAGCAGAAAAAGTAATATTTATTATTTTGCAAATACATGTACAGTCCGGTTGAATCCCCTCCGGAAACATGGACCCCCAGGGAGTCCCATCGATTCCCCTAATTCATTTTTTTTTAGTATACCCCACAGTTAGCATTGGGTCAGACAATATTCCATAGGTCATACTTATGACTACCGTATACCCATACACCATGATGCATTTTGTCAAATCACAGAAACTGCAAATGCACCCTCTGCACCAGCCACCGCACCACGCACTAGTGATACCAAAACGGCGCGCGCTCTCCTCGTTTCACGGCCCCTGGAGCATCGACATAGGGCTTTGGAAAACGTCCGTGCGCTGTAAAATAATTTCACACTAAACGCAGTAGTGGAGATTTGTAAAGCGGTTTTTTTCATTGCCAGAGTAAAGAGAAATCCCTATTAAAAGTAAGCCACATAATGTAGATAAATAGTGAAACATTTCTCAAGGTGATGAACATAGAAAAAATAAAAAATGAACTGTCGAATCGCTAAGTGATCGTGATTTAGCCTGCAAATTAAGTGATTTTCAGGATTTTTCACGCACAATCAGGCAATCCCACTGTACTATTTTAAAACGCGCGCGCGTTTTGATTGATGCCTGCGGACGTTTTCATTTTCCTTATGTCGATGCTCCGGGGGCCGTGTCGTTTTACACGCTCTCACCGGTCAGACAGAATGAGAGAGCGTGTGAAACGAGGAGAGCGCGCGCCGTTTTGGCATCACTACCACGCACCATGGTGTGATTTACTAAATCACAGAAAACTTAAATGCATCCGATGCACCACACACCATGGTTGATTTACTAAATCGCAGAAAACTTAAATGCACCCGATGCACCACCCAGCACACCACACACCATGGTGTGATTTATTAAATCGCAGAAAACTTAAATGCACCCGATGCACCACAACACCACACCATGGTGTGATTTACTAAATCGCAGAAAACTTAAATGCACGCTACCGTATACCCACACCATGGTGAATTTGAGGAAATCGCGGAAAACACACTGCACCTTACCATATACCTTCACCACACCACACATCATTGTGTCACGGCACCCTACCGTATACTCTCTCGCTGTTGTAAAATCAGTCCATCCTGCTCTCACACCCCGCAGCGTGAGCGTTGTGAAAAGCTCGTGAGGCCGAGGGTGATTCGAAAAAGTTGGGATGGGGCGCAGTCATCGCAACTTTTTCGAATTGCCCGAGGCCTCACGAGCCTTTCACAACGTTTTAAGCAGGCTCTCAACAGTCACTTCCAGTTGTTATCCTTAACACACAACCCCGCGTACAACGTAGCGACCGAAGGTCGCTAGTTTTCTTCTGGTGTGTTGATGCGTGCACACCATATGTGATGGGGCTCTCTATGCTGGACGAAATTGAAATCTTATTAAATTCTGCCGACAACATTTTGATTCTGTATCGCCAATAACCTATTCCTATCAAAATGGTGAATTTTGAAAAAGTTTGCAATTTTGCTTGGTCGGTGTTAATTTGAATGCAAACCCGGGAAAAAAAATACCCTTATGAGTCTAATAAGCGCTTCGGGTGGTCAGACCTCTGATCGCGACTTTTGAAAATTTGATATTTAAAATAAGTCGTTGAAGAATCACATGAGGTGTTGATCATAAGGCGTGTCCTGACTTATATTCAAAAAATGAACGTCCGGTGTCGCAAAAAAATGAATTAGGGGACTCGAGGGGACTCCCCGGGGTTCTCTGGGAGTCCATGTTACAGTAGGGGATTCAACCGGACTGTATTATTGGGCTTGTTTGTTTCGTGAATCACAAGTATGTTTCGCAGAGCTGAAATTGCAATTCATTGATGACATTCTCGATCGTGTGGAAGAGGACAGATATCTAGACCCCGATCTCTTCGGTATTTTGCATTTGAAAAAATGGTTATATTTCGGAGCTTTTAGATCGGAGACGAAAAAAACTCTGGCATAAAAGTGTCACTAGGTCACTCAAGTTCATCAATAAATTCTTGGATAAGGAAGTTCCAAATGGCAAAGATGTGCAACCGAAGGATGGAAACGAGTCTGTTGGTGAGGAAGTTACTCTTTATTGGTTAATATCACGTATGTCACCAGAGAATGGAGCCACACGTGGCCTGGGCCCTAAATTTTGAACTGACATTGAATATGAGGCCGGTTGTCTAAGAGTCGGCAAATCGAGGGTGTAGGCTGGCACAGCTTTTTTTTTCTCGAAAATTTGTGGAAATGGGTTCTCGAGGGTGCTGATCATCGTGGTATGGTTTCATTTTGCGCCAAACCGACCGGTGCAGCCGGGCTGCATGCATGCCCGTTTCATTTTTTTTTCATTATAACTCGATACCCTGATTACCGAGTAACATTAAATTTGTATGGGTGGTAGCTTAGACCATTTCGACCAGTTTGACATATTTTGAAGAAAATTTATATTATGCAAATTTAGGGAGCGCAGGCGGGTTTCTTCAAAATTATTCTAAAATAAAATGCGCATAGAATCCGATGAATTATGAGCAAAGATCGAAAAGCCATGCTGCACAAATAGTTTAAAAAATTTTAAGAATTTTATTTTTGAGAAAAACGTGATGCTTTTTGATGATTCTGATTATTCTCGACGTCTTCTAGCTAACGATGTATCACTTTTTACCTTCTGCTCATGGCTGGGCAAAATAAACCTGCCCGAAAATCATAACGTGAAAATCGGATTTTGAGACTGCGATAGGTTTTTCTCAGCTGCGGCACGTTTTCCCAGAACGGGACCAGGTTTTCATTTATTCATTCAATGGGGCCGATAATGTTATGAAGAAAGTTCGATACAATTGCTAATGGAGGGTACGTTTTTTGACATGTCGATATCTACATACTTTTCGATCTATGATTATGAGCTGCCGATACGATTTCGACAACAAAAAATTAAAAATTTTGCGAAATGACTTAATTATGCGAATTTACAAAATTAACGCCGAGGCTAAGGTACCGTACCCCTCCGACCTCAACCATGACCGAATTAGCAACTGACTTTTCCTCTATATGTTTTCATTATTTATTTTTCTTCGTTTTTTGACATAAGATTATATGAAAATTTGTTTCTCGAATTGATCTAAATGTAGCTTTGGGAAATATATAACGGGAAATTAGTTTATCTTTGAGATTTAATGGAAACTTGGATAGAACAACGGTCGAAACAAGTCGGTTTATTCGAAAGCCATTCATTATAGAGCTCTTGATGCGCTGCTGCATGCATGCTCTGCGAAAATTTGAGTTGCTCCTTTTCCTACATTTTCGAGAAATTTGGGTGTGATTATTGCATGGTTAAAACTAGTCAACTAAGTTTCTAACATGGACATGGTCAGAACTCACATATCCCGATCTGTACAATATTTTACGGTTGGAATTTAGTCCCTATGGGATTCTCAAAACCGTTTTCTAAAGTTCCAAAATGTTCCTGGGAGTTGACTTATGAACCTTAACAAGTTTTAGTGCAAAATCCTCACGCAATCTCTCCGGCGCTCTTCATCAGCCTTTTACACCAACGACTCAACAGCAGCGGTGGCAGAGTGGTATTGATGTGAGGCGGTGTGGCAAAGGATGTGGGTTCGCTCCCCCCCTACGTGCAAAACTTTTTGCCAATTTTTGGAAGGTTGTCATTGCAAGTATTAGGTTGGTAAGAAAGTTCTGTCGCGTACTATTTTTCCATTTTTTCTTGACTAAATAAATTGTCTGGAAATTCAATTTAACATAAGGTGAAGTGATGTAAGTAGTATACGTCAACAGGTTTAAGTCGATTCTATTTCGCATATAAAGCGAGTAAATAAATAAAATATCAAAAATTCTGAAAATGACGATTTTATGGTGTAATTTTTTGAACTCAGCCGTTTGAATAAGAGCTGCCAATTGCTTCTACTGCTTTGAAGGGTGATAACACCAGAGTTGTACATCCATATTATCACATAACATCCGGCATTCGATATGTGTGGGAAGCTGCAGATTGCAAAAAAGGCTGATTTCAAAGAACAATTTTCGGTTTATTCATTTGAAAAAATGTTGCTTACGAACAGTGAGGTGCACCACTTTCCCATTTAGGGTAAACACTAATCATGCCGAGTACTTCATCACTCACTACAATTGGATCAATCGCTAAATCTTCATGGATGAGAAATGCTTAACAACACAATTCAATTCAGTGAAATTTTCAAAATTAGCACTGATCCCAAGTTGGCATAATGGGTCTTTCTTATTGTTATGCAACATAAAACATGCCCACGTGTTGCACTCTACAACAGCATGTTAGTTATGCCCATATCACATTTCTTCTTTCAACTATGAGCAAATAAAAAATAGGGTTTTTCATCAATTTCGCTGAGTTTGGCAATCCACTGTGCCAGAATTAGTAATTGGAGAATACTGTGATAACGTTTTCTCGAAAGAGTAACCAAGCACTATTAGACTACTGAAGATCGTATGAAGATTGATCAACTTTGAAGGGCAGGATAAGCCAAAATGTAAAATACGAGAGACGCGACAGAACTTTCTTACCAACCTAATATAATGCTACTACGTATTGAAGTTTGCATGTTTTGACAATTTACGGTTGCATTTGAATTGATCTGGAATTGAATAAAAAAATAAAATATTTTGAAATTTCTGAATCGTGATCATTCGACACACTCTCTTACTCTTGCAGTTTTACTCATTTACTGTAAACGAATTTACCGCTGTTAACATTTGGAACGTTTTTCGCTATGATGATTATAACAAGATGGATCCTCTACATCTTCCAGCACATGAAGATGAAAGCATGTTCATTGGTTTCTTTTCTCGAATCTCTCGAACATATCAATTCAAATGCAACCGTAAATTGTCAAAACATGCAAACTTCAATACGTAGTAACATTATTAGACTTGCAATGACAACCTTCCAAAAATTGGCAAAAAGTTTTGCACGGAGGGGGAGCGAACCCACATCCTTTGCCACAACGCCTCACATCACTACCACTCTGCCACCGCTGCTGTTGAGTCGTTGTTGCAAAAGGCTGGTGAAGAGCGCCGGAGAGATTGCGTGAGGATTTTGCACTAAAAATTTAAGGTTCATAAGTCAACTCCCAGGAACATTTTGGAACTTTAGAAAACGGTTTTGAGAATCCCATAGGGACTAAATTCCAACCGTAAAATATTGTACAGATCGGGATATGTGAGTTCTGACCATGTCCATGTAAGATTTCAGATTTTTAAAATAAAATATCTGTTTTTTTAAGTTCCCTGCTTATCTAAATCTGAGATTCGACTTTAGTTCTCATTTTGTCCTCTCTCATCGCGCCACATTTCAAATGTCTACTCCTCGTAAGATCCGGGATAAGATAAATCGAGCAATATATGCGAAGCGAGCTGCGACCTCCGGATTGAGGGACAAACTCACTATCGAGTATTAGTTTAGTAGAAACATGAACGCACGCCTTCGGCGTGCGTTCATGGGTGCCGTCCACAATCCCCGCCTCCACCCAAGAGCATGCTCAGAAACTTGATACATTTCTGAAACATATCCCCCTCCCGGATTTGAGTCTGAAACTCAACAGTTCCTCTCCTGAATTGTGCGAGGAAGTGCGAGTTCCTCCTGAACTGAATTGTGCGGGATTTATTTTATGATCTCCAGTTTATATCATTATCGATCGTTAATTTCCCTTGATTTGAGCTGAAAAACACTCCAATTATTGTAGATAACAATTACGATACCAAGTTACAAGATCATCCCCACATTACTCTTATCACATTACATGCGGCCAACCTTATCTGAGCATCAAATATCAGTAGTAATGACGCGCGCGAGCTCTCTCCATTCCCATGCTCTCTCGCTCTACACAGAGCGAGAGAGCGGAGCACTCCTATGCGCCCTCTACCTCTCTCAGCCCGACTGCCCTCGTGGCCTTGTGGATAGTGAGCTTGTCTCTCGATCTGAAGGTTGCGGGTTCGAGTCCCATCCCGACACGCTCCTTGATCTTTTGCACGAATTATTTCTTCACAGAGGGGGATAAAAATCGCGGACACTTTAGATAGACATTCAAATTAGATGAAGAGAGGAATTGACATTCAGGAGAAACGGTTTTTACAGATCGATAGACCTCGGAAAATTAGTGGGAGTCACTCAGAGAACAAATTTCGATTATCTTACTCGGGAAACGAGATAATCGCCATGAAAGGAGGAGGTGCCTATAACCGGTGCTGCGAGCTTGAATATGAGGTATGCAAAACATGACTTTGGGGGATGGTCAGGCATGCTTCAAGGTGTCCAAAACTGGTCAGAACCGATTTCCCGATTTTCCTTCCGTTCCCAAAAATTGCGATTCTAGCTCGATTTTCTCGTGAAATGCGTGATATGAATTATCGGGGGCACGACATTTCCGCAACGGAGCGCCGTTTTCTTGAGAGTTGGCGCAGCGACTTGGGAGTTGTTTCATTGTTACCAGTATGAACTCCCATGCATTTGCATATACAATTCTTGTTTCCAGGCGATTATGAGTTTAAACGTACAGCGGGTCATGGAAACTCGTATACCATGACCCCATGCGTTGATCTGGAGTAAAACTCAAGATCACATGGAAAGAAAATTTCAAAATGTAGATGTATGGGAGCACATACTGGTTACAATGAAGCAACATCCAAGTTGCTACGCCAACTCTCACGCGAACGGCGCTCCGTTGCGGAAATGTCGTACCCCCGAATTATCACCAGGGGACCATTAGGGGCATTTGTGGGGGACCATTAGGGGAGAAATATCCCTCGGATCCCATTGGGGGGAGATTAGGGGTGGTTTGGGGGATTTTGTGGGGGACCATTGGGGGAAGGAAACTGCAATCGAATGTGGAGTGTGATTGAAATACGAGTAAAATCATTTATCGGGATGCAATAATCAATGAAACAAAGTGAGTGCGCTGTCGAGATTCTGAGCATCCCGACCGGGTTTTCTTCTTCGATAACTGAATGAAATCACGATGGACTCTGTAAAATATCGTTCACTATTGCTCCCACCTTCCTACACTATAACAAACCTTTGAAACGAATTACTTTCCTCCCAGGATATTCACCAATATGATGAATAGAAGAAAATATCAGGCTCTAAATTCCACTAATTAATATAGAAAGGAGTACACACCTCAAGTAAATCATAGAAATAGCACCTATCCTCTATCTTAATTTAGCACAATACAATATCGAAGAGATAAGAAATACTTTGATCTGAAAATACATTAATAAATTCGTCAAATTTCAAAAGGACTCACCACACGGTCCAAAATATCAGATAATGATCGATAAGTTGTATTTAGTTCATATTCCACACATCATTTACTGGAAAAAAAAGTCCTCACAAGCTAAGCCTGATCCCGCACAGAGAAAAAATAAGCTAAAATCACTCATCTGACGGTATACGCAGCTGAATCGCTTATTTCTGACGGTTGCATAACCCAGTCAACAGATAATTGGAGATTAATCTGGAATCGGCAATAATGACGAAACTAGTTTTTCATTGAAAGAGACAACAAATGTGAGTATTTTGCAAACATGGCGCATTAGAAACACGGTACTAGAGGCATTGAAGACATTGAAACGTAAGAGCAAATAAATAAATCGATTAAAAATGCGAAAATCGACAATAAAACTGAAAACTTCTGTGATTTTCTAGTCACCTCAAGATAGCATCAATAAAAAATGCGTCTGTATTAACGCTTGACGCATTTCATTATTTAGGAGACCATTGGGGGATTTTTTGGGATCCCATTTGGAGGATTTACCACCTAGAACCCCTTCGATTTGGTTGGGATCCCATTGGGGGAGCATGGACACGCCCACTTTTTCTGGTCCCCCCTATGGGGCTGAAATACCAGAGCCCTTGACCTCGCTCTCGCTCTGTCCCTTCCCTCTCTCTCCCTCGCGCCTCTCGCACTTCCCTTTCCCACGCTCTCTCTCTCGCCTCTCCCCGCATTCTCTCACCCGGCGTGATTAGAGTGCGCCCTTCCCATAGCCGTTTTAACTCCCGCCCCCTCATGAAGCCATGGCGTTTCCATGCTCGAGGGGGGAACCTCTTGGCGAATTTTTGGAGGGTGCCAGACTCCATCCCTTCTTTGGGGTGGTGTCTGGCTCCACCCCCTCCCGCCCCTTCGGGGGCGGGATCAAGGGGGTGGGGCCTGGCGCGGAGCTAGGAAAGTCCCAAACAATCCTTATACCTATTGGTACCCCAATCTGGGCGGCTTCTGCCGCAGTGCCGCCTATAGCTCGGTTAGGAATAACTTCCATGATTGATAGTTTTGATAGCCCCGAAAAAAGTTTTTTCCCCTGGGCGCACTTTATTTTTTTTTTAAATCCAAGAAACGCCTTAAAACGCGTTCTCTGTAAGACTCGGAGTGGGGTGGCACAAGGCTTCAAAATGATCGTATCGACTTTTCTCATCAGTTCTCTTCCGCGCACCAAATATTCGTTACACTTACATGGTTCTTAAAGTTACCCAGTACAGTGACATTATTTGAATTTATTCGCGTGCCTGAACAGGCCCACGCCCAGTTTTTGAATTCCCATTCCTTTTACTGTGATCAGGCACGCACGCAATTCAAATCATTTCACGGGGGATGGGTATCTTTAACGTCGCTGCGCCAGGCATTCAGTCTTTTACCATAGCAGTGTTTAAAACGCGTTCTCTGTATGACTCGGACGGGCCCCTGTAGGGGTTGGCACAAGACTTCAAAATGATCGTTTCGACTTGCAATTTTCAGGTTATCATAACTGATGGTAGGGTATGCTCCTATATGATTTTTGTGGCCCTAGCTCAACATTTTGACCTACCAAATTTGAAAAATGAAACTCAACATTCAAGGGCATGTTATATACCATTCGAAAGAGCATGAAAAGTTATGCCTACATCTATGTTTTCATAAGGATTGGTGCATGTTCGCACGATATATTGCATGAAAAGTGCATTTTCAACTAATTTTCGTGTCAAGAGACAATAATGGGGTGCATTTCCAGCGGCGATCTCACGAACAGTCGATGCAGAATTCAATTCTCTATCGACGTATTAAATTCGTTTTACGAAAATTCTACCCCAATTATGTCGTTCTGCGGCTTTTGTATCACGCATTCGTCGACGAGGGTCCAAATCCTGCCCGATGCATGATGTTTTGCCAACTTTTATTTCTCATCAATCAAACATTTTGAAGTCTATACCCTATTTTAAGCTACTTTTTACTCGTTTTAAAACCAATCATGAGAAAAAATTTCATTCCCGAGTCTACCATTCCACTACAATTTGCCGCATTCATTGATAATTCATATATCGATGCAATTCACATAATTACTGGCTCGTGCTAACCCTTAATTGAAGCACTAATTCAGTTATTATCTGTCTTATCAGTTCCCCAATATATGAGAGGAATCGCGAGAGAATCGACCACGCCGCGGAGGTATGAATCAAGTTTGTCCTATCCTGAAAAGAATTTGGTGACAAGTACTTCATATGATGCTCTTTCAAAGAATTTGGATATACAGTAGCGCCAGAAAGTTTGTAGACGATTTATAATTTTGACATAACTTTCGCTACAGTTGATTTAGCAAGTTAGATGTTGGGGCGCTATATACCAAATCCATCGAGGAATACGATGCGTATATTGCGTCATCACTTGCATCATCACATATTGCGTAGTGATGACGCAATCGAACAACACTTTTTCAAACATCCATTATTCTTACATAGATTTTTTCCTGCTGGCCAAACTTTCTGAGGTTGGAGTCATCACTGAGGCCTACCCAGAATAAATTTTTGAATGTTCTGCGCGGTCGTACATTTGCTGTATGCTCCCATATGATTTTTGTCGCCCTAGCTCAACATTTTGACCTACCAAATTTGAAAAATGAAACTCAACATTCACGGGCATGTTATATACCATTCGAAAGAGCATGAAAAGATATGCCTACATCTATGTTTTCATAAGGATTGGTGCATGTTCGCACGATATATTGCATGAAAAGTGCATTTTCAACTAGTTTTCGTGTCAAGAGACAATAATGGGGTGCATTTCCAGCGGCGATCTCACGAACAGTCGATGCAGAATTCAATTCTCTATCGACGTATTAAATTCGTTTTACGAAAATTCTACCCCAATTATGTCGTTCTGCGGCTTTTGTATCACGCATTCGTCGACGAGGGTCCAAATCCTGCCCGATGCATGATGTTTTGCCAACTTTTATTTCTCATCAATCAAACATTTTGAAATCTATACCCTATTTTAAGCTACTTCTTACTCGTTTTAAAACCAATCATGAGAAAAAATGTCATTCCCGAGTCTAGAAACGAGCTAGAATCCCCCGAGAGCGCGCACTCTAGCAGTCTGGCGCTCTCGCCGCCTGACCTCCCTCTCCCTCCTCTCTATTTAGTGCTCTCCCGCTCGCCTCTACCGTCATTTCCTGCAGATTTTAGACTCCGTAGCGCGCTTCAACGAAAAGATAGAGACTCACTTTCAACATATGAAATGTTCAGTTCATCGTGCTCTACATTTCTAGTCATGGCGCGTGTCGTTATGACTACTTTGAGCTAACGTGCAGTTTGGCGCTTTTCATTGAAATCAACAGATGAAAAATCATATTTATTTATGCTCTCTTTACTAAGCTAGTTTTGAGGGACATTTCTACATTATTTGAAACCCATTGAGTGCATTATGACTCACCCCCCAAGTTGGAATAGGTCAACATATCGATTTTCAAGTTTTGTGGAATGTGAGCATTTATGACCCATGACAGTGTTATACCATGGGCGGAAACAATTGTAAATGTTCTTCTGGATGTTTTTGGACGATTTTGAGCACAAATAAGGGCAATTGAAGGTGCGGAAGTTCTCTTCTCCGGAAGCCATTTTGAGGTCGCTTCACGAAAGTGACAGCTACTTTTTTTGTGTATGCTCCGATTTCCTTCATTTTTGGCGAAAAGTGAGGCACATATCTGGTTTTTGCATAGGAATGTTCAAAATGTATTGAAGATCTGATTCCCAACTTTTTAGAGCGATTGGATGTCTTTCCTGCCCGCGGCGATAGATTTCCGGAGGGATACTAGGGTCGGGAAACACCTTGTTTACACACTCTCGTCGTCTGCACTCTCTCGCCCATAGGGGTAAAAAAGGTGTTTCCCGACCCTTGTATGGCTCCGGAAAACGATCGCCGCGGGCAGGAAAGATATCCAATCGCTCTAAAAAGTTGGGAATCAGATCTTCAATACATTTTGAACATTCCTATGCAAAAAACAGATTTTTACCTACATGTCCCACATAATTATGAATCGCCAAAAAATGGTCATCCAAAAAAGTGATTTTTTCGTGCCCTGAGGGCAAATTTCGAGATATCGTTTTCATATTCTCGGGATCATCTGGACTCATGATGGCGATCATTTTGACGTTTTGAACGAGTCTCTAGCTAGTCTAGAAGCCGAGATCTGAATTTCGGACCATGTTTTTGCAGCACGTCTGCAGCAAATGTACGACCGCGCAGAACTTTCAAAAATTTATTCTGGGTAGGCCTCAGTGATGACTCCAACCTCAGAAAGTTTGGCCAGCAGGAAAAAATCTATGTAAGAATAATGGATGTTTGAAAAAGTGTTGTTCGATTGCGTCATCACTACGCAATATGTGATGATGCAAGTGATGACGCAATATACGCATCGTATTCCTCGATGGATTTGGTATATAGCGCCCCAACATCTAACTTGCTAAATCAACTGTAGCGAAAGTTATGTCAAAATTATAAATCGTCTACAAACTTTCTGGCGCTACTGTATATCCAAATTCTTTGAAAGAGCATCATATGAAGTACTTGTCACCAAATTCTTTTCAGGATAGGACAAACTTGATTCATACCTCCGCGGCGTGGTCGATTCTCTCGCGATTCCTCTCATATATTGGGGAACTGATAAGACAGATAATAACTGAATTAGTGCTTCAATTAAGGGTTAGCACGAGCCAGTAATTATGTGAATTGCATCGATATATGAATTATCAATGAATGCGGCAAATTGTAGTGGAATGGTAGACTCGGGAATGAAATTTTTTCTCATGATTGGTTTTAAAACGAGTAAAAAGTAGCTTAAAATAGGGTATAGACTTCAAAATGTTTGATTGATGAGAAATAAAAGTTGGCAAAACATCATGCATCGGGCAGGATTTGGACCCTCGTCGACGAATGCGTGGTACAAAAGCCGCAGAACGACATAATTGGGGTAGAATTTTCGTAAAACGAATTTAATACGTCGATAGAGAATTGAATTCTGCATCGACTGTTCGTGAGATCGCCGCTGGAAATGCACCCCATTATTGTCTCTTGACACGAAAACTAGTTGAAAATGCACTTTTCATGCAATATATCGTGCGAACATGCACCAATCCTTATGAAAACATAGATGTAGGCATAACTTTTCATGCTCTTTCGAATGGTATATAACATGCCCGTGAATGTTGAGTTTCATTTTTCAAATTTGGTAGGTCAAAATGTTGAGCTAGGGCGACAAAAATCATATGGGAGCATACCCTACCATCAGTTATGATAACCTGAAAATTGCAAGTCGAAACGATCATTTTGAAGTCTTGTGCCAACCCCTGCAGGGGCCCGTCCGAGTCATACAGAGAACGCGTTCTAAACACTGCTATGGTAAAAGACTGAATGCCCGGCGCAGCGACGTTAAAGATACCCATCCCCCGTGAAATGATTTGAATTGCGTGCGTGCCTGATCACAGTAAAAGGAATGGGAATTCAAAAACTGGGCGTGGGCCTGTTCAGGCACGCGAATAAATTCAAATAATGTCATTGTACTGGGTAACTTTAAGAACCATGTAAGTGTAACGAATATTTGGTGCGCGGAAGAGAACTGATGAGAACTCATTGAATGTATTCCAGTCCATGGTCTTGAAATGGAAATCTAGCACACCTCTCGTGACATTCGTGATATTATTAAATGTTATACGATAATCATTTCAGCAAGTACTAATGCTTCTACTGTTCACTCGAAAAGAGGACGGCCAAAAAGTTTGTTTTGATAACCTCATATGGTCGTTGATGTATAAATATACAGCGAAGGTCATCGCGGGTGTTTTGAGTGAACCAAAAAAAACGATCGAAGAAGGCGAAGGAGAACACTACTAAGGGTTTGTCATGCCGTAATAACATTCTCTATTTCTATCAAAAATAGATGGTATCTCTACCGTGTCAAATCTTACGCTACCTCCTCCAGCTAAAAAGATTCCAAAGAAATCTGCAACTAAAGATGGTATGTTCATCTCAGTGTAAATTGGGAATGCTTAAGAGATCTTTGTTCTATGCATTGGTGTAAGCTATATAATTAAAATGGTTAGTTCCTAAGTGTACATCGGATTTGTTCGGCAATTTGGAAATACATTTACAGCCGAAAACCCTACGAATTCAAGCGCTGCAACTTCAAAGAGACCGACTTTTGGCAGAAAGAAGAAAGATGGTGAGCAGAAAAATAGGAGTATCAGGAAGCCCTGCAGCATTTGGGGGGGGGGGGGGGATTATTCTGAGTTACGATCAGCTTGCTTTTGTTTGAATCTGACATGGTTGCAAGAATGAGTTTTCGTGAAATTCGTATCCAGTGGTAGTCCTTCCTTTCTCCCTCGAATTTGCGAACCACGGCTGTTGGAGAAATAAATTTCGAAAAAATTTAAGAAATGAATTATTGTCGAAGACATTTCGGGGAAGGTCGTCGACAATAATTCATTGTGCGAAATGTCCTAGTTTGAAAAGTGTTTGTTCGAGATGCCTTATCACCTTATCACCATGGTTGCGCACGACCTGCAGCAGGAAGTGCGCAAGCATGTGTAGGGGGTCATGGTCAAAATCGATTGGTAGGTAATTGTAGGAAAAGTTAAATCAATAACGTATCGATCGTATAGTACCCCATCTACCGTATATCGCTGCCGTAACCCCGATTATCGCAAACTAACTGTACAATAGATGCGGCACAGAGTACTATACAATGGATACGGCGCATACAGAGATGAAAAAGAATGGTCATCCTATCGTTGGAAACCGTGGCCTAGTGGTCTAAGGCGCTGTAATTTACCTACCTATGGTAGGGTGGGTTCGAGTCCCGGCCTCTGCAGTGACTTTTGCCAAGCTCGTACAATTTTTGCCTGCTGCTGGGTACTCCCCCCGAAGCTTGGCAAAGGTGACTGTGGAGGTTGGGATTCGAACCCCATACCTTAGGATCCACCATAGGATTAATCCTATGGTAGGTTTGACCATGGGTTTTTCATCTGTGGGCGCATGCAAAGAGCCAACTCAGTTGAAAGAGTTTGGAATAAAGTCAGTTGGCGATTGATGCAGGATACGGTATCTGGGTACTGTAGAGTTTATTGGACAATGTATTTTGTCTTTTTGAAATTTTTGAATCGATTGGGTACGGTACTTAGTCTTGATCTACCATGACCTACCCATCGATTTTGAACATGATACGCTGAAGGGGAGTGGATGGGAACTCCTCCGACACGCTCCTTGTGGGGGCAGCGAATTTCGTTCCCACAGGCATGTAGACCTAGCTCGATCGAACCTGGGCGAAAGAGAGAATGTGCAAAAGGACAAGCAAAGCTCAAAAACGAACTCGAACTGACAACCATGGGATCAAGGAAAATATGTGGGCGTTTCCCGAGGAATCGGCGCTACTTTAAAATTCGGTACCACAATTGTTAAAAGAACAAAATAAAAAAAAATTATTTATTTATTTATCGTACACCACTAGGGTGCGTCGGCAGGTGCAGAATGTGCGTGAAAGTGGGGGAGGGAGAAGGAGGGGGGAGGGGTCGATCTCTTGTCTCTTGTCGCCCAAGATCTCTGATGTCGCCCAAGATGTCGATCTCTTGTCGCCCAAGAGAGGATAGTGTCGAGGGGAGGGAGCCTCGTGAGCGGGAGGAATGGCCGCTAGTCCAATGTATGTCTAATTGGAAGCTTGTGTGACAGATCGGAGAAGATCGAAGGGGGTATGTGAATGGATGGGGGGATCGAGAAGAGATAGAAAAGGGTGAGGGGTGGTGATAGTTGCTAAAGAATTCTGATTTCTATTCCTAGAGTACATAGAAGATTTGGGTGATTTAGCAAATGAATAGTTGGTTCTTATGTTGAAGACCAAAAAGACGAGAGAGAGTAGACTATTTTATCTCGGGTGAGAATGAGTGGAGAGAGGGTGCGAGGGGTTTATATACTCCGAGGCGGCCGGTCCATTGATGGTAATGAAGAGGGAAATGAGGGATCATCTTCACTCTTCATATGATTAGCTTCGGTATCGCACGTCGCCAGGCAAATCCAATCTTGTTATTGTTGTTGACCTTTTATGCGACGTGTAACTGAACTTTCTCACGTAGATTAATGCACTCTCACTTCTCTACCCAACTTGAATCTTAACAGTCTCTACCGACAACAGAGGATTACAAATTAAGTGGGGCTTATTTAGGAGTTTGGCTGTTCTATGTGCTTTCAAATTTTCCTTACGGAAAGCGGGAATGTGGAGAACAAAGGCACTATGACGTCTGGTAATAGTCCTATACGTGTAGAAATTACTAACATGCAACTCAACAGTGTTGGCAAAATTTTTGAGAGCAAGCACTATGTCAATACGGCGAGCATAAAGAGAATGTAGAGAGTAAAGGGCTAAACGATCAGAATAAGGGGGGAAAGACAGATCAGTTCGGGAGCAACGATAATATAATAGTCTACTAAAAAGATGTTGGACTTTTTCTAATTTGTGAATACGACCAGATGAGGAGGGTGACCAGACGGGAGAGGCATATTCTAGTTTGGGAAGAATGAAAGATTTGAACGCTGATATATATGGGGCGACGATAGTGCAGCTGATACTACGGAAGAGTAAATAAACTAATGATTATGCCTTATGACAAACAGTATGATATGAGAGTCAAAATTCAATAGAGGATCAATAAAGACACCTAGATCACGAATTGAGTCCGTGACTACAAAATTGCAAGAGATTAAGGAATAGCTAGTTTTGGGATTGTTTTTGTTTTTATATCTCGTCTCCTTCACTTTATCCGCCCTCATCTATAAATTCGAAGGTCAATCATTTGTGTTGCGTTGATGGAAGATAAACTTAGTGATATCACGCCGCTCACGAGAGAATGGAGCTCAATTTACCATTCATGGGAATGGAGGAAAATCGTGAATTGAGTTCTAACCGGTTTTGGCCATCCTAAGGTGACCCCCGAAGTATTATTGTGCAGACTTCATTTTGGAGCTTCCTACACCGGGTCGAAATTCGGCATCTCTCATTTTGAGAGCTTATTTCTTGGATACGGTGATTGAATGAGCAAAATTGACCTCTGAGTGACCCGGCTCATTTTTTTGAGCTATATCGATCTATCTAAACCAAATTTTCTCAACCAAAGAAAGTTTCGCCCCTTTTACGTTTTTCGATCATCTGAATGCACTCATTCCTCGCACACTTCGCGTTTTTTTGGGAATAAGAGGAGTGAGGGACAATGGGATAATTTCACTCTACATTCTCAAAACGCGCGGTGTGGCGAGGAATTAGTGCCTTCAAATTAACGAAAAGCGTAAAAGGGGCGAAACTCACCAACCTGTCCGTATTTTGTTGGCAACCACTCATTTTAAAGTTCTCGCCGAGCTGCATTCACGTAGAAAATTTGAGCTGCATCTGCACATACATTTTTGAGAAAAGTGACCTACAACGTACCGCCGTTCAAAATCGGATTCAGAGAAATTGGTTTAGATAGGTCGATAGAGCTCAAAAATGAGTCGGGGTCACTCGGGTGCCATTTTTGCTCAATCTATCACCGTTTTCGAGAAATTTGCCCATGAAGTGAGTGATGCCGAATTGCGACCCGGTGCAGGAGGCACCAAAATGAGGTCTGTACAATACGACCTCGGGGGTCACTTAGGCATGTCTTAGGATTGCCAAATCCGGTTAGAACCAAGTTCGCCATCCCCACGCTCAGCTCGATTCTCTCATGAGAGGCATGATATACTGTTCCCACAGGAACTTTCCAGTGCGATCTTTTTTGTTTAAATTTATAAATATTTATGAAGTGTACACAAAAAAATTTTCAGCGGTTGAACAAAAGTCCGATGATAAGGAGAAGAAGAAGAGATCGAGAAAAAAAGCAGCGGGGAACGGAGGTTCTTACAATTAAGCTATTTCAATGGCATCTAAATTCTTGAGGTTGCGAGGCTACTTCTCCAAAGAAGATGAGAAAAGAGAAGGAGGATGATAAAATTACGGACAAGAACAAAAGTATGGATTATATGATTATGATGTGCACGTTTTTTTATTAACACATTCTTCTTTACTAATGTCCCGTTGTTTCTTAATCGATGGGTTCAGTGGTAACGATGTTATCCGTCTTCTCTAGACATCCGACTGACAAGGTGGGGGAAGGGGGGGGGGGGGGGGGGGGAGATAGATCTTATCGTAAAGGGACGATACACTGGGGGAGGCCGAAGGAAGGCCTAAAGAGGTTGGGTGATACAATGTGAAATGGGCGATGATCCGCCCAGAATACTCGCCGATACCAAGGGAGAGCGGTTCCCAAGGTATCCCGGGCGCCACGTCTAACTTATATCTTATCATGACTGTGGCGAGCATTAAGGGGGTCGGAGCGATACGATGAACGAAGACTACTGGGTCGAAGACTAGAAAGGGGGAATTTATGAAGAAATACAAAATGTGGTAAAAACGAATAGGAGACCGACGACTACGGGATTATGTAGACCATGATGACAAGTTCCATTGTCGATACAACATAAACTTGGAATTACAAAAAAAATGACAATAATGAAATTCTTCCGTCGTCCGCGCCTCGGCTGTGCGAAATGAACTGAAAATAGAATTATATAGACTAGTCCCAGAAGTCAAACAGACGACACAGTTTATCGAAAGATAATACATATGCAAATCAGCACTTGTGTCGATCCCTGGATCGAGATTGAATTATTGGAGATTCTAGAGAAGAATCTCTGTTCAAAGAGCGCTTATCAGAGACATCAGATCGGTATTTCAGAGCTTGGTCTTCGATCTTTACTTCTTCGAGATTGATAGTGTGACCGAGAATGAAGACGAGAAGGGCAGATGAGCTTCGAGTGTAAGCGATTCCCGTCGCATCGAGAACACGCGCTCAAAGTACAAGATTGGGCAACATGGCCTAAGCCACAGCAGTTGAAACATCGACCTTGGTTCTTTTGTCGACGTTTCCTTTCCTCCAAATGTTTTTACTTCTCGCAGAACATGGAAGAATGGTCAGAGTAGAAAGACTCGCAGAAAATTCAATATTTTGAAGACTGATCAGATGATGATTATTTGAAATTTTCAGAATCAGAATTGTTCAGCTTCACTGAATCGGCTGATTCTAATGAAGGTTTAATTCTCAGTCGCACTTGAAGCTCTTCTTGCTCCATGAGATACTTGTCTGCGAAGATCACGAAACATCGCCTTGGCGATTTTGGATCAATTTCATATTGAATTTGCATGAAATCAGATGGATAAAAGGCTCATTAGTAGACTCATCGTATCAATCAATCGGGCTCCAATGCATCATTTCAACTGTGTCCCTAAGAGAAATTCGATCATCTTTCGCTTGAGACATCTGAACTAACTCGTTCACAAGATTTTGAACAACGATGTTCGAATTGCCAAAACGAGACTTTAGATATTCGTACGCTTTCAGATATTCAGACGATCGAAATCTATCTATGGCGATTTTTGCGCTGCCAGATAGAGATTGACGGAAAAAAAATCATTTTCTCTTGATCAGACAAAGATCGATTTTGCACTACGGTGCCATAGGCATCAATAAAATCAATCCACTTGAATGGACTTCCATCGAAAGTAGGAATAGAAGTTATCGGGAGCTTCACATGCTTCCCAACAGATGGATTTTCCGAGCAGACCACAGGTACGGAAGGTGATATATGGCACACAGACGGATCATTAGATACATTAGAATTAAGAGTCACGTAGGGATGATAAATCACGTGAGATATTATCGGGCGTTGCGCATAAGTCAACGCAGTGATGTGGCACGACGGGGTAAATGGTGAATGTGACGTTACAGAACAGAGACTAGATGTAATAGTTGTCGTAGTCCCAGTGGTAACAGACGCCGTTGAGACAGAAGGGCGAGATACGAAATACGGAAAGGGAGATATGAAAGGATTTGTGGGGGGAGAGAAATAGGTAGGAGATAGCATGTTGGAAATGAGTGTGAGAAGCAAAAGAGAATGAGTAATTAAGCACAAATGGGACGAATATGAATTTACAAATTTACGACAATTATGCCCAGTCCTACGACTGTGGAATTCCGCGACCAACGACGACAAAATATGGACCGCTTGTCCACTAACGACGACAAAATATGGACCGCTTGTCCACCAACAACGACAAAATATCACGCCTCGCACGAGAGAATCTACATTCGTGGGAATTGAGGGAAAATCTTCAAATTAGTTTTAGCCGGTTTTGGGCACCCTGAGGGATGCCTGACACTCCCCCCAAAGTCTCATAGTGCAGAGTTCATTTTGGAGCTCACAGCTCCATTCGAGATCCTCATTCGAGAGCTGTTTTCTCGGTTCTTGTGAAAGATAAACGAAAATTGCACTCTGAGTGGCCCCGACTCATTTTTCGAGCTGTGTCGATCTATATGTTCCATTTTATCTAAATGTTAATTTTGACACAGTTATGGATCGGCTCATTTTTTTCAAAAATGTAGGCAAAAGCGCTGCTGAAATTTCAACAGGTTATGCAGTACGCCCAGAGCTATCGAATGAGGGGGTCACTCAGAGGCCTATTTTGCTCCATCTCTCACCGTATTCGAGATACGAGCTCTTAAAGAGGGAAGTTAAAGAGCCGAAATACGACCCGGTGTAGGGAGCCCCAAAATGAAGTATACCCAATGAGACTTTGGGGGCCTGTCAGACATACCACAGGAAGACCAAACCCGATTAGAACAAATTTTTCGATTATCCCTCCATTCCCTAGAATGGCGATTCTAGCTCGATTCTCTGGTGAGAGACGTGATATGGACCGCTTGTCCACCAACGACGACAAAATATGGATATCTTGTCCACCAACGACGACAAAATGTGGAATGCACTTCCACCAACGACAACACAATCAAAATCCGGGACCGAATCCAAGCCGATGCACCATGAATCGATGGGTTCAGTGGTAACGACGTTTATCCGTCTTCTCTAGACATCCGACTGACAGGGTGGGGGAGAAGGGGGGGGGGGAGATCTTATCGTAAAGGGACGATACAATTTCTCAGGAAATGGAAAGGAGAAATATTTGAATTCCCGAAATTGTGTATCTCCATTATCCGTGGAGCTAGAGACTTGGAATTTGGAATATAAGGTTTTCCGATCCTCTCCAGCTCCACGGAGAACGAAGGTACCCAATTGCGGGAATTCAAATTTTTTCTCATTTCCATTCATGAGAACTAACACCACATAATTCTATTTCTTAAAGCTCCAACACAATCGAAAACAAAGAAACCCGCATTTGGAGCGCCGAAGAGAGGTATACTTTTAAAAAACTTTTCTTATTGTTATCGTAGGTTAATATTGCGGCAAGTAGTTTGCCCGAAAGTAAGTTGCCTACAGCTTTCGGGTAAATTTACTTTTTCAGTCATAAAACATGGAACTTACTGGCAACTAACTTTTTAATTACTATATTTGTAACGTTGAAACAATTTTGCAGCAGACTGACTTTTTTTGTAAGAACAAAGTAAGTTGCGAACCCTAAATAACTAGAAAGTAATATTGTGGTAAGAGGCTTGCAATTTTACGAGTAAGTTGCTGGCAACTAACTTTACTACTTGCCGCAATATTACCCTACAATCACAGAGTATGTTTTTATCGGATGATAATACAGGAAAGAAAGGGGCGATGACGAAGCCAGTTGAAGAAAGAAAGGATTACGATGACGCAGTAACTGAAGAACAGGGCGAAACAGGAGCGACGGAGGATTTGTAATGGGGCTAATCTAATTTTGTTATTAGGCTTTGGTATATTCAGGACCGTCGTGATTGACCATACTGTGGTTAGGATAGATGATGAACAAGAGCATGCAAATGAAATGGAGAAAAGACTGGGAGTATATGATAAGATAGACGAGGAAGAAGAGCCAGAAAACACGACGAGTCAGAAGAAAGGAACTCAATCGGTGAGTATATAATATGCGATGGGAGGTAAAGAAAGCGGGTGCATCATGAAGATTTGTGTAAATTCAATCTGTGATGTATGCCAACCATAACTGTCCAGCACTGGCGGCGACCCTCAGGGGAGGGGGGGGGGGGGTGCGCAAGCATGAACCCCATGTCATGGCTTTTCGAGGGGGACCTGCGCAAGCATGAACCCCGGGTCATGGCTTTTCGAGGGGGACCTGCGCAAGCATGAACGCCGGGTAATCGCAAACTGACTTTTTTCAAAAATTGAAAATATTGTACCCAAAGTTAAAAGTCTAACAATAAGTACCGTATTCAATCGATAGTACAGTACCACCAGATGCCGTATAAGACTACCGTAACCCCGACTATCGCGAACGAACTTTATTTCTAATAAGCCCTGGTATCGTGCACAATCGATCTAGTGTCGTGCCCGATCGATTGTACAGCACCCAGCTGACTACCGTAACCCAGTTCATTGGGTCAGATCTAGTATCTTGGGTCAAACATTTTTCTAAAAATCCTTAATCGATAATAAAATTATTTTGAAGTATCCTACCGTATACCTCACTACTGAAGAATAATTTTATGTTCGATTTGGGATTTTTAGAAAAATGTTTGAAATTTTTTTAAAAAGTGACCCAAGGAACTGGGTTACGGTAGTCAATTGGCTACTGTACAATCGATCGGGCACGGCATCAGATCGATTGTGCACGGTGCCAGGACTTTTAAAAATAAAGTTAGTTCGCGATAGTCGGGGTTACAGCAGTCATATACGGTATCTGGTGGCACTGTACTATCGATTGTGCACGGTACGTAAGCTTTTTAATTTGAGTACGGTATTTCCAATTTTTGAAAAAGTCAGTTGGTGATAATCGGGGTTACGGTAGATATATACGGTATCAGGAAGTGCTGTACTATCGATTGGTGAAGTGCTTAGTCTTGACCTACCCGTGACCTAGAATCGATTTTTTTATCATTACCCGGGGTTCATGCTTGCCCTGAAGGGGGGGGGGGGGTGCGCAAGCATGAGTAGGGGCTCATGGGGGTCGCCGGCGGCGTGGACACCTATGATGCCAACTATGCTTAGTTATGACTATTTTTTTCTCTAAGACAATGTAGACGCGGTAGATTTTAAAACACTTCTTAAAAATTTAGATATCGGTTCCACTATTAGCTGTATCGATCAGAGGTGATGGAATGGAAACTGACGATGACGAATGGAACCCCAGTGATGAGCCAAGAGAGTTGACTCCTCCAAGAACACTATTCACTAGTCAAGATCCCTACGTACGTCCGTCTACTTCTTCATCGTACATTTGACCAAATAATTGTCCAATAAGTATTTGCTAATATTAGACACATTTTCCGTTTAGTTGTCCCAATCCCAATCGTTGTTCGGGAGTCTCAGAAGCTCGCCCCACGCATCATTCTCATCGCAGGTTCGCATAGAATTTATTAAGAAAATCATAATGCTGCTGAGTCCCAGATGTCTTTGGGAATTGAAAATTTGGGATTCGGACATTTCCGCAACGGAGTACCATTCGCCTGACAGAAGGAGTAGCAATATGTGAGTTGTTGCATTGTTACCAGTATGTGCTCCCCCACTTTAGCATATATAAATTTTGTTACCAGGCGACCATGAGTTTCAACGTATAGGGGTTCATGGAAATCCACAAACCATGAACCCCGGGTCGTTGATTTGGGGTAAAACTCAATATCGCCTGGTAACAAAATTTATATATGTTATTGTGGGGGAGCATATACTGGTAACAATGCAACAACTCCCATGTTGCTACTCCTTCTGTCAAGCGAATGGTACCCCGTTGCGGAAATGTCCGCCCCCCGAAAATTTACCATTCGTGACACTAATCCTAAAATGAAGCTGATTATAGAACGATTATAGAAATCTATCTATCATAATAGCACGTTTGTCACTCTATACACTATACTTTCCTAGCATCAGTACAAGAGCTCACATAAACATAAATAGAGTTCATCGTCTCTACTTGGTCCCTCGATAAATGCAACCTTCAATCTCTCTTCCTCCCTTCTCCCGTCCCAGGCTCTTGCTACTTCTACTCAGATTCCAATGGTAATCTTCTCTATTCTTAAATTACGAATTAATTTACTTTACTCACTCAAGGTGAAAATACGCGCACAAAAAGCGTGAAAAAGTTATATGCGTCTGTTGAAAATGTAGTACATTTTGGAATACAAAGCCTCGTAAAATTATCACAAAATACCGTAATTGCTAATCAGACTAATCAATAGTGCCGCACGCTTGTCGGAGTAGGACCTTTTTTTGAAATTACTGCGTTTATAAGATTCACAATATCAAGGTAATTCACGCAGAATATACTCTTCATCCAAAAAATTTAGTGCCTAGCACAAAATCTTTGCCGTATTGAAATTTTTTCCTTTGCTTATTGTATCGTCTCACTATGGCTTGTAAATAAAAGTATATGTAAACATAACGTTTATATCGTAGTCATCGTTTGTATTCTATCATGTAGGCTTTATTTGAAGGAAAAACATCGGAAATTTGCTTTCGCTATGTATTGAATGCTATTTTGCAGAGTCAGGCTGTTATCAAGGAGGAGGAAAGTGAGAAACAAGATAAGGTAAAAAACTGAACTAAACTCGATTAAAAAGCGAGATTTAGACATAACCTCGATGCTCTTTCGAAAGGCGTATAACCATAGTTGCCCACGCCGGCGGCGACACCCATGACCCCCTATTCATGGTTTCGCACTGCTCCCCTCGATTTGAGGGGAGCAGTGCGAAACGACGTATAGGGGGTGATGGTCAAAAATCGATTGGTGGTCAATGGTAGGTCAGGACTAGGTACCGTACCAATCGATAGTACAGTACCCCTAGATACCGTATACCACTACCGTAACCCCCGATTATCGGAAACTAACTTTATTTTTAAAAAGTCCTGGTACCATGCCCAATCGATTATACAGTACCCAAGTAACTACAGTAACCCAGTTCCTTGGGTCAGATCCAGTTCCTTGGGTCAAACATTTTTCTAAAAATCCAAAATTAAGCAAACAATTATTTTAAACTATCTTACCGTATCTCTAATTATTGCAGAATAATTGTATAATAGGTTTTGAATTTTTTAGAAAAATCTTTGACCCAAGGAACTGGATCTGACCCAAGGAACTGGGTTACTGTAGTTACTTGGGTACTGTATAATCGATTGGGCATGGTACCAGGACTTTTTAAAAATAAAGTTAGTTTGCGATAATCGGGGGTTACGGTAGTGGTATACGGTATCTAGGGGTAATGTACTATTGATTGGGTACGGTACCTAGTCCTGATCTACCATTGACCTACCAATCGATTTTTGACCATGACCCCCTATACGTCCCTGCGGAGAGCGCCCCTCAAAACAGGGGCGCTCTCCGCAACCATGAGTAGGGGTTCATGGTCTGAAAACACCTCGCCGCCAGTGTTGGGCAACTATGCATATAACACGTGACCGAATTTTGATTTTGATTTTTTTTTGTAGATCAAAAAGTCTCTTCCATTCTTACGAAGAACATATTATTTTTTTACAATGAAGGATCGTTTGCAGAAGCCGACAGCAAGTGGTCCAAGAGTGAGGCCAACATTCGGTAAGAGAAAGTGACATATTTGAGCCACATTGTGGAATTTTTTAATTCTTGTATCATTATTATACCTTGTACCATATATTGTTAATATTTCGTATTATATTTGTCTTTAATTGATCATGTATTTGTAAATTTCATGCCCAATCATGAAACGCATAAATGTTTTCGATATGCATTTGTATTAACACACTAAAAAGTAGAGAAGCACGATGAGAGGAATCGAAAGCAGGTATGTGTGGCCACGGGCATTTTTGGTAAACTAGAAATGCCCGGTCGACAAAATGGCAGGGGGGGAGGGGTGCAGAAAAATTTCTCTGCATGTGTCAAAACCGATATTTTGATAGGAAAATATACTTTAGAGGCGATTTCTCATTCTAAACAAATATAAGGGGCCCAAAAATTGGAGAGATTTTTTCCCAGAACTACGATTCGATGCCCGCCAATCGTGCATGAGTGCTAAATACTCAGGACACTGATCAGAACACAGGAATTCTATAGAGTTTCACACAAGCAAAGATTATCACTTAGATAATTTTGGGAATTTTCTTAGAGATTAGCCAAAAAAATTAATTTCGACATGAAGGTTCTTGGAGCCAACGAAAGCACCAGCTTACTAAAAAATAACATAATTGCATCAGCATCATCGATATTTATGACCATTGATATCCCGAAACCAGAAATTTTTGTACTGACTTCATCTGCAGTCCACAATAAAATATATAATATTTTCAAATTAAAACCAAAACATTGTTCCGTTTCAAGGAAGAAGTTTGGAACTTTTCTAGAAGCCTACCAGGACCCGCCCTTTTCGTCCCTCCCCTTTAGGGGCGTGACCGAGTTCCTAAGTGCCTCAGCCAAAATCCAATCCTATTAGGAGTAAGCACTGTAAGCAGATTTATAATATAAGTCGGACCTTACGTATCCTTATAATGAAAAAAGATGGAAGGGCGGGGTTTGGTAAGCTTCTAGGAGCGTGCCCCTTTTCTCCCTTTTTGTGCACATCCCAGAAAGATCGGCACTACGTCAGATATCTGATCATATTAACTAATTTAATTTCTGTTGCAAAAACGAAAATTTCAATATTTAAAAATATGTTTTTTTCCACCTTAAAGTTACCGGACGAGACGAAACCCTGATCTGACCCTGATCTGGTCGCGTGTACGAGAGAGTATGCAAAAGTGAGAGAGCGCGGATCATTTCCGGCTTTCCTTTGAGGCCATTATTGATTTTTAGCATTTTTGTATATTCATTCTATACTAATTCAACAAAAAATAATGGGTCAATTTCGTCCTTGTTGGGTAACTTTAAAGTTACCCAACAAGGACGAAATTGACCCATTATTTTTTGCCCTCCATCGAATAGCCGATGGTTGAATTAGTATAGAATGAATATTCAAAAATGCTAAAAATCAATAATAGCCTCAAGGGAAAGCCGGAAATGATCAGCGTAATCCCGCGCTCTCTCACTTTTGCATACTCTCTCGTACACGCGACGGGATCAGGGTGAGATCAGGGTTTCGTCCTTGTTGGGTAACTTTAAATATACCAGCCGAGGACAAAATTGACCCCCCTATTATTAATTTTCCATCGGATAGACGATGTTGGAATATGCTGTGAAAGAATATACAAAAATGCTTTTCGCATTTTTGTATATTCTTTCACATCAATATTAGTCCTAGGAGATGGCCAAAAAGGATCAAGTTGAAGTTGCTTGATCCAGCGTTCTCTCACTATTGCACACTATCTCATACACACCGCGGCCTTCTAACACGTTAAAATTCTTCGCGCTTGCTTTGCCTAAGGGCGCCCACCACACCACGAGAGTGTAAATTGCACAATATTGCGTAGCAAAAACTACCCACACAACTTATCACAAGAAAGGGCTGCCACAAAATTTTACTAAATTTTAGGAGAGAAAAGACGCCTGCCCGAGAGAGCGCAGACAGTGTAGCGAAAAATAGAGAGTGTGGAAAACGAAGTGGCCTGCCATTTTTTTGAATCGCGCGCGCATGGGAAAACACACCATTTGGCCACACCACGCGTGTAGGAGTGGAAGAGCGTGCACGCGACGCGCGAGTAACGCGTACAAGCTCGGTATCAGAATTTCGTCCTCGGCTGGTAACTTCAAATTATCAAAATTACCGTAGTTACATTTTATTATTTTGCTGAGCCATTTCGCCTATTGCTTTCCGTCTCTTGCGTAGAGATTTATGTTCTCCTGATCACCTTTAGACTCCTCTGGTAAGGGCTCAGAATGAAAGGCGTTTTTTCGAAGGAAGAAGAAAAAGATATTCGAATGGATGTGGCGATCAAATACAAGGGATGAATTCATATGAATGGAATTAAGCACGATGCCATTCACTTATGAAGAGGAGAGGGATCATTCCCAGCCTTGAATGGACACAATCAATGGAGCGAGAGATGGGGGGGATCATTCTCTTCTCTACAATGGCTGCTCATCGTCGATATTCGTGTCCTGCCAAGAGGAGAGAGGTAAGAGTGGATGGCATCTCGAGTCTCCTTTTCCATTCCAGGCCAATCGAAGGGAGAGACTGAGGATGGAGAGGATGAACGAGGCCTTCCAATTACTAAGAGAGACACTCTTCCATGGACCATCTCCCTTGGTGAGCAGAGTCACTACTCTCAGGTCAATATTTTCCTCTATGAGAACTAGTCCTTCTCTTGCAGACTCAGTATTGACTACATCAATAATCTCATACTTATTCTCCGTTCTTCATCTTCAACGCACTCGCTGCCACTCTTCCCATAAATATTCACGTATTTGTTATGTACACAAATTGTATGTTTTCGATGTCTGCGTAGTATAACACAGGTATCATGAGTCAGCGGAGGTGTGCGGGAACATTTTACAAAAGTTGTCTCCTTTCTCGCCTATATTGAGGTGGGAGAATACCTAGGAGAGATGAATTCGAAAAATATAGGTGATTGGTCCCAGAGCCGGCATTTAGGAATTTTCCGGTTTTGCACCCGGCTATACTGTAGTTCAGCTTCCAGACACGCTAGAGAGGTGGCAAATGGCTCAAAATGTGTGCGCAAAATATGCTTATGCGCAAGTGTAAAAATTAATAAATTTATGTTTTCAGCTGAAATTTAGTTTTAACTGATCGGAATTGTGTATCAAAAATCACAGAAATTTATTAATTTTTACACTCGAGGAGAAGCATATTTGAGCGAAGATTACAAAAGATTCAAAACCATGGATCTGCTCATTTCGCTATATATCAACTCTACTCGGTATCTACTACAAATTCTAACTTTTCATTCCGGATGTAGTTGTGAATGTCCACACTTATAAATGCACAAACTTGAGAGAAATTGAGGTTCGAAAAATCGTTTTTTTAAACTTAGTCGAACTCACGGTTTTTTAGCAGAAAATTATTCAGCTGTCCCAGGAACTTCTCAAATTGCAAATATTTGTTACTATAGAGCAACATAAGGTGACATGGATTGACTTCATTCTCCATATTTATCATATGACCAAGTTTGTCGCGGAAAATCGATATTTGTCAGATATTTCCTTCGCCAATATTTTTCCTATACATAGAGATGATTGTTCGTTCATATTATACAATGAAAATCCGGTGAAAGTTTCCTGCGTGATGATGAAAACAATAATTTTCCGATTTTAAATTCGGTTTTACGGAAATATAATTTTTATTTGTTGTTCCAGTGAAAAGTTTTCAACATAACTGTTGTAGGAAATAATTTTCCGCACATTTTGAGCCATTTGCCACCTCTCTAGCGTGTCTGGAAGCTGAACTACAGTATAGCCGGGTGCAAAACCGGAAAATTCCTAAATGCCGGCTCTGGGACCAATGACCTATATTTTTCGAATTCATCTCTCCTAGGTATTCTCCCACCACAATATAGGCGAAAAAGGAGACAACTTTTTGTAAAATGTTCCCGATGGGTCCGTTTTTCATCCACTGACTAGCGATACACGTCGTAAATACAAAATTGTGAGTTCAAGACATGGGATGGTACTCTAACAACTTTATCTGAACAACTATGAGACTAGAGAGCTCTGCCCTCATGCCTTGGTGTTATAGGAAGCAGCGAGTGCTGCGTAGACGGACTTCTTTGCCAGTAGTTCGTCGTGAGTCCCTTCCTCGACGACGCGACCTCCTCTGATCACACAGATCTTGTTCGCATTCTGGACAGTTGACAGACGATGGGCGATCACCAACACCGTCCTTCCCTTCATCGCTGTCTCCAATGCTGCTTTGACCTGCAATGACTGTCTTTCTCCTCTTCCCCCTCCTCCTCACCAATCGTTCACTCTCCGTATCGAGTGCACTCGTAGCCTCATCCAATATGAGTATGGGCGGGTCCTTCACGAGTGCACGTGCAATGGCAATCCGTTGTCGTTGTCCTCCACTATAGCACGATATCTCTCCCCCCTCCCCTCCCCCTGGCAGACTCACCTCAGCTGTGCTCCTCTCTCTCCCACAATCGTATCGTATTGTTCGGGGAAGGATTGGATGAATGAGTGGGCATTCGCCAGTTTAGCTGCCCTTTCCACCTTAAATACTACCCATCATGGGATAATCAGATTGGTAATGATCATCAGGAGCGAGAAGGGAGTCATCGCATCCCTTAAAGTTACCCAACAACCGTGCAAAATTTTTAAATTGGCGCCTGAACAATACCTTACCGCGAATTACAAGAACATGCACTAAGTACCGTAATTTAAAATGCGCGGTTTGTTTAAATATTGTTTAATCGATTATGTGGGCTTAATATTGAAGTTTTTGCATACAAAATATTCATGTTTCAAACCTCGCGGGAAAATCGGTCTTGATCATGGTTGCACAACACATGTTTTGAGGTCGATTCTGTGACTAATTATTGATTTTCTGATTTTATTAGTATTGCGTTTCTACTAGTCTCTTTGATGTCTATCAGTTTCAGGAATAATAACATAGGCCATTTTTAAGGGTGTTGGGTAACTTTAAGCGATAAAAAGTCTTCCATTCGTGCCCTCTCCCTCGATCACCTCTTCATCACTTGCTCCTGGTGCACCGTATTTGATATTCTCGGCAATCGACGTAGCGAAGAGAACTGGTTCTTGCGATATCAATCCGATTGTCTTAAATATATTTTTCATCAGGCTGCCCCCCCCCTCCTCTCATCCAGTGCAATCTACCTGTCCTCTCAGCCATTGAACATCCAGGGATGTGATATCCTTCCCATCCAGTGTTATTCTTCCTTTACTTGGCTCGTAGAATCGCTCCAGAAGGCTCACAATCGTGCTCTTTCCTACAATATGCGGCCGTTTGCATATGAAACGAAAAAGGCCCGACATTATTCAAAATTTTCGAATCTCTGTAAGTTGTACTCCGACGAGCTTCTTCATGTGGCGTACACGTTTGCTTGCCACTTTAGAGCTCTCTCTCTCTCTCTCTCTCCTTGTTACATACTCTCTCGTATATTTGACCGACACCCAAGTTGGAACCAAGCAAAGTTACAAGTTGGCCCCTACTTGATTCCAACATGGGAGTCAGTCAGGGAAACGAGAGAGCATGTAACAAGGATAGAGAGGGCTCCTAAGTGGCAATCAAACTTGGGAGCCATTTGGAGAGAATAACGAGAAGATTCCGAATCAGTATTTTCAGCCAATTTTCTGCCAGGAAAACTAAAATTGAAAGCAAGTTGTGCTCGAAATCTCGGGCAAATAACGTGCGTTGATGATATCAAATGTTACCCAAAAAAGATCGCCTTAAAACCACGTATTCTTATTCAACCATTTTTCATCCACGGTAGAAAAAAAGACAGGAAAGTTAACTTGCCCTCTCCACTTGGACCGCATAGAGCCACTACTTGTCCCGCAGGGATTCGAAGATTCAGACCATTCAACACCTGCAATCACTAGTTAAAGAATCTAGAAAGTTTATAGAATGGGGCGATTACCGTATGTTCGGGGCGAGAAGGGTACGTGAAATCAATTCCTTCGAAGCGGATTTCGCCCCATAGAGTGTGGTAAGGAATTTTGATTCCCTCTTTATACGATTCTGATGGAGCCATGTTAGCGAACTGGAATGTAGTGAGTGTTGATGGAGTAGAGGAGGAATGAATGGACCTGTATGACTCTCGCTCCCGCAGTGTATCCCTTGAGAGCAGTGCCGAATGAGATGGAGAGCTGAGCGAGACTCTTCTGGATCGTCTGGGCTGTGACCAGGAAGGACATCAGATCACCTCAGAGTAACAGGACATCCAACTACCAAGAGAGAAGAGAGTGCAGTACCTGCTGAGAGTTCCCCCGAAGCAATCAGTCCCGATCCTCCATACAACACAGAGACAACTATGCCATTCAGGAGAAGATTACTACCACCCTCAATAATACAATTATTAGATATTAAAGGACAGCCCTTCTCACCTGGAACAATCCAATTCCCGCCCCCAATGCTTCATGAAGGACTGTCGCCTTCTCCACTTCACGAGAAAACAATCTACAAAAAACTAATATTACATATATGCATATTATTAGGAACAAGCAACGTCTCCAATGGATAACCTGAGCTCCTCCTTCTCCATAGCGAATGCTCGGACGGTTCGGATGTTGGAAAGTGCCTCATCGGATACTGTAGATGCAATTGCAGACTGGCATTGAGCACGACGTGACAACGATCTGCATGACCCTCATTGACATGATGATATTTGAATGAACTAATCTTGAGTGGTGGTGAGTGAATGGAGGTCACCTGAGCAGAAGACCGCAGAAAGCACCAATGGTGATGACTAACGGAATGATGGACATGGTGATGAGAGTCATTCGAGGAGAGATCCGACACAACGACCACATACATCCAATCACCTTAAATCAATCAGGAAGATTAGGGGAAAATGTGTCCGGCAATTGTCGCTTGCCGATAAAAAAACCCTGGTTGGATATGCCTGATGCATGTATAACCTGTGTGAGTGTCCTCAGTCCCTGTGAGATCGTGATCTTGAAACTGCTCTTGAACTCTTGCACATCGACATTCAATCGAGAAGAGAGTTCCGCAGTCTTCTCAGCATCGAAGAACGTCATGTCGAGATGGAGGAGACGATCGAAGAGACGAAGACGAAGATCCGCCGCCATTCTCTCTCCCAGAACAGAGAGACACGTTATGTATAGGAAGGTGAGGCCTGCCTGAACACCAATCCAGTCTACCCTCCTATAGGAGGTCCTATGAAAAAGAACATACCTGAGCAGCGTAAGAAGCGATTAGTTTGACGACAACTGGAGAAAGAGGAGCGAGGGATGCTGCTCCAAGCTACAAAAGATCAGTACGATTTGGCATGATTGAAAATATAAAAGTAGGAGAACGATGGTAGGATGCTGATGAAGTAGAAAATGAATGCGAGTGTACCTGTGCCTGCTCCTTTATTATCTCAGTCATCGCATCGATTAGCTCGCCCAGATACAATGGGATTTGAATGTTCAGGAGAGCAGTCACGAAAGCAGCCTGAAGAAGAGAGGAAGGGAATGGATGGGAGAAGATTACTTACTACAACAGCCAGAACCAACCAGCATGAATGAGGAGCGATTAGCGATGCCAATTCGTCCAAGGTGAGATGAGCCTCTCGACTATCATTCTGAGGCAAATGATCGACGCGGCCACTGATCTTCGCGCATTCTGCTACCCTTCAATAGCTGAGTTAAACTAATACAATTGAAAGTCAAACCTCGCGAAAGGAACAGCAGAGATGCTCAACGCGAGACCAGATAGCCTTAGAGACTTTAGAAGATTCCCACTATTGAGAGGACGTAGAAGATACGCCCGCAGTGAATTCACAATTGGCGTGAAAGTCGAAAATGTTTTGGAAATATCAACTAGCGAACTATGCAATGGCTTCTGCAGGGAGTATTTTAACATGCGATTGTTGGAACAACCGCGAATGTTGCGTAAGAAGATCATAATGACAGACTATGCGGGTGGCGCCCTTTAGAACATCTGAAAACGGAACCTTTGCTTCAAGAAATCAAATTCTTAAAAAAAGTTAAAATTTTTAAATCACCCGAGAGACCATAACCGGAAAGTCCCTATCTATTGGTCTTGGTGCACCGCGCTTTGAGTACTTAAGCGCGGGAATTCGTTTATTCCGAGGATGTTCGTGATTTTGCGCATTAAGTCCTTAATTAAGCCTTAATATTAATTCCATAATGCTTAATTAAGGCTTAAGACACTGCATTTTATTTTTTTGCAGATCTCGAGATGTTCATTTTATCGGGTGCATTTTGCCGACAAATAGGATGTAGAAGACTATATTTGGCTATATTTTTTCTAATCATCCATTTCTCCTATCTCAATTTTTGGATTTCAGTTGAATTGATTTACTTTTATTGTACTCCGTCTCCGTGATTTTTTCGATATATGATTCCTTCCTCGTTCGGCATAGTGAAAAATGATGAAGCTCATTCTTTTTTGAAAAAAAGTATGCACTTACTAAGAGACATATATTAAAAGATCGCATCCTTTCTCATCTTCTGTTGTACTACCATTTGAAGTTGTATGCAACATACGGCATGTCCATGTTCGTTGCGCATGTCGTATTCTTTGATGTTAAATTTCACATTGACAGTGTTCATATATGCTGACTGTAATCTGTATTTCTCCCAGGAGACTGATGTCTCGTTCAACACGAAGTTCGTCTCGTATTCAGGGTGGGAAAAGCCCTGCTCGCAGAGAAGCGATAAACCCAGCTAGCACAATCGTAGACGCAATAAACAAGATTAATGGTCTTATTGAATCGTTCGTTGCTTCCGCAACAGAAGTTCAGGTATGTCTGTTTATGTGCTAACATAACGATTCATGCCAGATGTCGGTTTCGTCTGAGATTGCGATAATTTCAAAAAAGGAACAAAATATGATGGTTTTAATCGGCACCGACAAAGAGGGATTTGAAAAGCTTTGCAGTCGATTATTCCAAATTCAGAATAAGAATGAAAACCACCGAAGTCCCATGGTTAGTATGACTTTTTAATTGTTTACCTTTGAACATGCTTCTAGGACGCAGTGAAATATTGGACTGAGTTGATGGAGTTGCATTCAATTACTTCCCTTTCGGAGTTGGGAGCAAAGATGAGACGAGATGTTTGCTCGACGGGGAGAAATCTCGCCGCCTCGCTCTTCATTACTGGAAACGTAAGTTCCTAAGGAAATTGTTGTGCTTATTTTTTACGCTTGGCACTAGGCGAAAAATGGAAACCTCTAAAGTGTGTGTGCATGAAAGTAATGTGGTCTTGCAGCGCATCTTAAAGTTACCGGTCGAGGACGAAACCCTGATCTGACCCTGATCTGGTCGCGTGTACGAGAGAGTATGCAAAAGTGAGAGAGCGCGGGATTACGCTGATCATTTCCGGCCTTTCCTTGAGGCTATTTTTGATTTTTTTAGCATTTTTGTATATTCATTCTCAACTAATTTAGCCATCGGCAATTCGACGGAGAACAAAAAATAGGGAGTCAATTTTGTCCTCGTCCGGTAACTTTAATACCGAACAGATCAATAGCGGATTGTTCACCCATGTGAATGTACTTTAACCACACTAAAACCCGTTCTCCGTAGTACTGCATGTAGGATGGCACAACACGGTCACAATGATCGCACGGTGCATTTTGGGAACATGACACCTGGGACCAAAGAACTTTTAAAAGGCGAAAGCGAAAGCGTGACCCGAAATCTCGATTTTTGATCTACCAAATCGGAATTTTCACACTTCAGATTTCGGTATCGAGTGATAGTTCATTCGAAAGAGCGGAGCGTAAAAAGTTATATAAGAAAAATACAGCCGGATTCGGTCAACGTTGACGTCAGTTATGGCTCAGCATTTTACATTTTTCATCATGTTCCATAAACGCGGACGCGGGAGCATAAGAAGGTTTGCACCCTCCCAGTTTCTAATATAATATGTAATTTTAAGTCTGAATAAAATAGGGCGTAGAAAACGATTTTCAACATCCTAGATCATCAAAATGTAGTACGAAAATGATATAGTCGAAATATTTCATGTAGTTTCACATGAAAATTTTCAAATGATTAGGTCTAACCGACGTCAACATTGATATATTCTGATTCACTTTTAGTTTCATACGTGATTTTTCATGTTTTTCGAATGAGATTCTGCACCATATTCAAATCAAATGAAGTTTGACATGTTTTTGACTCGAAGATGACATCAGCTGCGTGATCTTCCGACTTCTTTTGCACTGACAATCGGCAACGCAAAGGGTTCTATTTTATGCTGCAACTACATGTTACATTTGAAAACTGGAGGGTGCAAACCATACCTTCTTAGGTTCCCGAGTCCGCGTTTATCGAAAATGATCAAAAAATGACAAATACTGAGCCATAACTGACGTCAACGTTGACCGAATCTGGTGGTATTTTTCTTACATATTTTTTACGCTCTTTCAAATGAGTTATAACTTAGGCTACCGAAATCTGAATTGTGAAAAATCCGATTTGGGAAATCAAAAAAGTCGATATTTCGGATCACGCTTTCGGTTGAAATATTTTTTTGGTTCCAGAGGTCATGTTCGCAAAGTTTGAGCTCCGGACGATCATTTTGGCAGAGCCCCCGTTCACTGCAGTCTTACGGAGAACGGGTTACAGCTGGAATAATTTATTTACTAAACTTGAATATCCGAAATATAATAATAATAATTTATCTACGCCCGAGGCGCAACGAAACAGTAAGGTACATGAGTGACCAAATAGCAAGGAAATGGGAATTGACTCTCAGTAATTATTCAGTGTGAGAGAGTATGGCGATTAAGGAGTGGTTCAGTAATCGGCGCTTGAATACTCGTATGTTGGGGGCGGTTCAAATTTCTTCAGGAAGTTGGGAATATCATCTGGATGTTCTAACAGGAAAGGAATGAAATCTAGAAGTGCTGGTGGCCAGTTCGATATTGATACCAAATGTTGATGTTCGATCTCGTTGGTCTCGTTGAGGTTTGTATACATAGAATGACGAACGGGGAATAATAGTGGATCCAGTCATAATCATATGAGTCATACAAATATCACCTATGACTTTCCTCTCAGTAAGCGGGCGCAGGCCAAGAAGTTTCAAACGATCAGGGTAGGAGGGTAGAGAAAGAGGATAGGCAGGAGAGGGGAAGCAACGATAAAAGACTTGACGGGTGAAAATATGTTGAACTTTCTCAAGAGTTTAAATGTCAGATAGGTAATGAGGGAGGGGAAGGACATACGCTTTGTAACTACGAAGAAGGATGGTGGGGCAGTTGAATGGGAGGGCTTTGAGGAGCAGGAATAACTTAGAGGTGGCTTTCTGAGCACGGTTTATAATAGAACAAGAATTCTTGAGGTCAGAGCGTACTTGAACACCTAGATTACGGACGTTATTCTCGAGGGGTAACTGAATGGAATTAATATTGTAGCGAGGGGAGGATTGTTTGGAGCCTATACGAAGATGAGAGCATTTAGAAGCAGATAGAGGCAAATGGTTGAGTTGGGTCCATTCAAAGAGGCAATCAAGGGTAGGTTGAAATTCAGAAGTAATAGCAGATTTGGTCGACTTATTGTAGGAGATATACAATTTGACATCATCAGCATAACATTGGACGGATACGTTGTGAAACTTGGATAGGAGACGAGAAAGGTCGGCTAGATAGATGAAAAGAGAATAGGTCCTAGGACACTGTCTTGTGGTACTCCTGAGAGAATGGGGAAGGGGTCGCTAGTGACGGAGGGCAAACGAACGGAGAAAGTGCGGTTGGATAGGAAAGAGTCAATCCATGATAGTAGATTACCATGGATACCGTAGTGAGATAATCGAGCAATTAATTTAGGGTACGGAACAACATCGAAAGCACGAGTGAAATCAATGTACAGTATCGGACAAAAGTATGGCCCTAAAATTGAAATTCTCATATCTTTCTTCTAAGATGAGCAATCGACTCATGGTTTGCGGTGATCAATAGGTAAAGTTCACGAGAATATAACACTGCTGTTTATGTGTATCTACCTACAGACGTTATTATTCTGCATAGTATCTTCGATGACAGTTTTTAAAAATTAAGCTGTAGGGTACACCGAATTTTTCTGGACCTTCCCACTTCCTGTGGAGGATGTGCATCCACTAACGCCGGGAATCCATCATTGAACTCGTTGGCCGCATTTCGCAACTTCCGGGAAAATCGATTTTTCGAAAAGCCTATTTTCGCGCTAAATAGCCATATCTTTGGTCTCAGATGAGATACAGCTTTCAAATTTGGTAGGTAACGTTCACTAGTGATGAGTAAGTATTGTGCCAAAAAGTAGCGCGATTGACCGCTTTGTTCAAAATTTCGAAAAAAATTGATCATCATTTTCGTCGGATCGCGGATTTTACGATGCGTGAAGGAACTACTTTGATCTTATGCTCAGATGTAGGAAAACTATCTGAGGTAAAGTGAGTGAAGTTGTGGAGTCAGATCTTTCAGTTGACGGATATTATAGTTGTTTTGCCGAGCGGGTGAGGATGGTTTTGAGTGGGAAAATGGTGAGTGAGTCACAATTTAGCCTTTTCGAATTCACTCCGAAACTGGCCAATATGTTGATCTGGCCGGGTTGTTAACTATTCTGACTTATCCTGAACGATTCGACCTTGAATTTCAATCTTAGCGACGAAAATATTTTGAATCATTCCACATTTCAGCACTTGAATCCCTCCGAAAAGCAACTATAATATCCGTCAACTGAAAGATCTGACTCCACAACTTCACTCACTTTACCTCAGATAGTATTCCTACATCTGACCTTAAGATCAAAGTAGTTCCTTCACGCATCGTAAAATCCGCGATCCGACGAAAATGATGATCAACTTTTTTCGAAATTTTGAACAAAGCGGCCAATCGTGCTACTTTTTGGCACAATACTTACTCCTCACTAGTGCACGTTACCTACCAAATTTGAAAGCTGTATCTCATCTGAGACCAAAGATATGGCTATTTAGCGCGAAAATAGGCTTTTCGAAAAATCGATTTTCCCGGAAGTTGCGAAATGCGGTCAACGAGTTCAATGATGGATTCCCGGCGTCAGTGGATGCACATCCTCCACAGGAAGTGGGAAGGTCCAGAAAAATTCGGTGTACCCTACAGCTTAATTTTTAAAAACTGTCATCGAAGATACTATGCAGAATAATAACGTCTGTAGGTAGATACACATAAACAGCAGTGTTATATTCTCGTGAACTTTACCTATTGATCACCGCAAACCATGAGTCGATTGCTCATCTTACAAGGGAATGGTGCGGGGTGAAAATGAGATTGAGGTATGTGCTATATACCATGTGAAAGAGCATGAAAAGTTGTCCCAATTCAGCTCTTGAAAGTCTGCTACAGCGACCTGTGGTAGCCAGGAGGGACCACTTTAGGTTTCGGAGGGTCCGGCATAGTGAGAGTGCATGAGTAGTGTACCGCTCTCTCGCTCCCATCACACATGTCTAGGTAGCAGAGTGGATAGCTTGTAGCTTCTAGTTTTGAAGGTTGGGGGTTCGAACCCCAACCGCGCTGGCATTTTTGCCAATTTTTTATAACTTCAACTCATGTATTAGGATCAAATATATTTTAGTGTTCACACTTTATTACTGATTAGGAAGCCATAACTGGAATACATGGACAACATACTGAAACAAATAGGATCATAGGCTATTAACAACGATGAAGGGCGATGTAAAAGCAAGAATAAAAATATGATTTGCTGCAATATCTGTAAATGAGTAAAGAGGGCTCTCTCTATTCGAGGCGGGTTAGAAACATCGAAGATCACGCAAGAAAAACCTGGCAAAAATGTCCACACCGTCCGGAAGTCGAACCCCTGACTTTACTTGCTGCAGTCCAACACGCTATCCACTCTGCTGCCTAGACATGTGTGAGGGGAGCGAGAGAGCGGTACACTACTCATGCACTCTCACTATGCCGGACCCTCCGAAACCTAAAGTGGTCCCTCCTGGCTACCACAGGTCGCTGTAGCAGACTTTCAAGAGCTGAATTGGGACAACTTTTCATGCTCTTTCACATGGTATATAGCACATATCTCAATCTCATTTTCACCCCGCACCATTCCCTTGTTAGAATAAAGACATGAGAATTTCAATTTTAGGGCCATACTTTTGTCCGATACTGTACTACATCAGTTGTAAGCTTTTTAGAGTAAGTAGTCCAATCATTTTGGCAAGTCAATAAATTTGTAATAACACCAGCACCAGAACGGAAACCGTGCTGGTTGGAAGGTAGGATATTGAAGCGAGAGAGGTGACTATTGAGGTGGTCTTTGATGAAACGTTCCATGGTCTTAGGAGCAGGAGAAATTATAGAGATGGGTCTATAAGAGGAAGGAAGTTTGCTGTCTTTGCCCGGCTTAGGAATGGGAGTAATAAGGGAATGTTTGCAAGCTGATGGGACAGTCCCAGAAATGAGACTCAGGTTGTAAATATCAGCTAAGGGGGTAGATAGAGCATATGCACACTTAGAGAAAATAATCTGAGGAATGCCATCATAGCCTGTAGAGCAAGATGGGGACAATTTGCGCAATGCTTTGTAAACTGCATGAGGGAAAAGGGTGAAAAGAGAGAGTGAGGGAGAGATGGGTAAGGAAGAGAGAGGGGGAGAAGACCATCATCTAAGGTGAAATGAGAAGCGAATTCAGAAGCAAGTAAATTAGACTTAGAAGAACTATAATATACTGGTTCATTATCAGATGAAACTAGTTCAGGTATAGATAGCTTAGGTTTTGTGAGAGAAGAAATATGGCGATACAAATCTTTAGAACGAGCTAATTTCTTACGGGTAGAGTAACGAGTCCATTTGTCAATCTCGAAAAGTAATTTCTTACTACAATGGTCAAAAAGAGTTCTAACAGCCGGGATATGAATCTTAGCGAATAATTAATCACGATGCTTAATTAAGCAAGTAACGTGGCTTGGATATGAAAGAGAGGGAGGTCGAGGAGTACGGTAGGGGACAAAGAGGTAGCTGAATGAATTGTAGAAGAGAAATGGTTATACACGGAATCGATATCAGGACAGTCACGAAATAAGGATAACCAGTCAATAGATAGAAGGTGGTTGGACAGAGCTGGATAATCGACACGAGAGAAGTCTCGAATTAAGGGAGGTTGAGGTGGGGATTGAGGAGACGAAAGGGAGAAGGAAAGACCAGAATGGTCGCATGAAGGGAAGGGAGGAATAGCGGAAATGGCCGATACTACGGTGGGATCGTTACGTAAGACCCAATCGATACATCTAACGCCGCGCGTTGGAAACATGTGAAGATGAGAGAGATTAGCAGAGATAATGAAATCACGAAATAGACAATCAGCGGGAGTATGAATGGTACAAAGGGAATCTGAGTTGAAATCACCGGAAATATTGATGGGGTGTGTAATATCCTTTTATTACACTCAATTAATTATTAGAAGATAATATTCATAACATCCATATCATGAGTACGTAGTGCTTTCGTTCTCCGACAAACTGGCAAAAAAACTTGATTTTAAAGGAAATTAAGATCATTATTAACAAATCCCACTTCTTTTGTCCGATACTGTAACTCAACTATACTTGCACAGTACTATAGGTACACATAATAAAGTGTCGCATAATTTTCCGTACATCCTATTTCGAATACATACGAAAAGCTGTTATATGGTCGAGGGCATTCTTTACCAAGTGCAAGTGATGAACAATGCATTGCCTCATTTTTTCGCACATGAGAGGTAGTTGATTGCTTCGATCCACTAGTTAATATACAAATTAGAGATAAGTACCATTCGAGACACACGGGCAGAATTACTAGACGCGTTCCTCCTTGGTTTCTGCGTCAACAAAGCCTACTCGAAGCTGGTCTTCACGGAAGGAGGGGGGGGGGGGGCTCCTCGTATCACCTACAATGCTGGAAACCAACGCATCAAGAAAGGCTATTTTTGTTTCGATGAAAGCACCCTGTCAAATCGGCCTCCTATCAATTACTCTGGCTCTGTTCTCACGATGATGAATAGGAACCCCGATGAGATTATGCGCAGGTTGGAGAAGGATATAAGCACTCCTAATTGGAAGTCAACGTTGGACCGAACTCTCACTCACTACGGAAAGACGCTGTAACTCTCTTATTTGATTTCCTTTGATTTCACTGCGGCTTAAATGAAACGGGGAGTCGAGGTGTTCCAGTAATTGTATAGCCGCCGATCCAATCTTCGATGGGAAAATTCGAGCTTTGCTGTGGATGATTAGTGGATGACCTTCTATGCCCCTGACTAGATGTTGCAGTGATCGGATTCCGGTTAGAAGACCCAGCTCTTCCCGAAGAAGAACAAATGAACGGAAAGGATGGTCTCTAGTTTCTCTTTTGGCACTCGGCCCCTTTGCTAGGGCGATACTTTTCGACGGCATCAGCATTAATCTTGAGGTTTTCACTACTCAGTTGGAAGATACGGCAAACAGATACCAACCAAACTCATGAGCCATGAAAGTATTTGCAAAAAGTCCAAAACTTATGGGACACCCTGTTATTTTGGTGGGATTCGATTGTTCCCCTAGTGCCAAGCATAACTTCATTAATTCAAATAGTCTCTTTTATGTTGAATTGTTTTTTGTCTATCAGATCTATTCCGGACTGGCAATTCTAAAAGAAGTGGTTGAAATGAGTGAACACGATCCTCACTCTGCCGTGGTTCTACTGAGGTTGTTCGCTCTCCACTGCTAGATTAAATAGCCCCTTTTGAGGTGGCTAGTACGTTTCTGTGAGTGGGAGGCGATGGAGAAATTTCTCGAGGTACGCCATTTTCAAATGTTTAATATTGGTGAGCGTTGTATGCAGTCTGATCGAAAGAGAAAGAAGAGCAATTTCGAAGGCTTCGAAGAGTTGGTCGAATTATGTGGGGATATTCTAGATTTTCATCGTTATCCTAAAGGAAGGGTGAGCCAGCGTGTCTAATTTAAGTTTTTCATTATAATATTTCTTTAGGAAGAGCGGGCGATCAAAATGATGAAAACGTGTGATAGACTGAATGAAGCGAAGGATAAAACATTTCAGCTTTATGAGTCCCAGGTTGAAATTATTTGATTATTGCACGTGGGTCTTGTGCCGTTGAGGGGACCAGACTCCGCCCAATTTTTTCTCTGGCCCCACGCTCTCATTATGCACTCTGAGTCTTTACCCTATCGATATTTTCCATGCATTTATGTAAAGTTTACGCCTGATCCGATCCACGTGAATTGTCTGGCATAGGGAACCTAAGCCGAAAGCCTAAATTGCCAACCCGACCGGTTTGGTTGTGAAATATCGAACACCCTGGCTTAACTTATTCAAATACTAATACTTGTTACATGAGGCAGACACAGGGGACAACTAGAGTGCCAGTCAGGCAAGGTGCGTAGCTCATGGGGTAGAGACTACGAGGGAAAATGGGAGGAGCCTTGTCCCCTCAACTGCACAAGTGCCATTACACGTATACTATCGTGTGCACGGAATGATGATTGAGGCGAAGGCATGATTACTTTAGGTACTTCTCTTCTCTCTTCTCTCACTTGCATCAAAAGTAGCAGGGATTCGAGTGTCCAATGTATGTTTCCATTGACATATATATTTACGAATTTCTATGTTTTCAGATGATGGACCCCCTTTACTGCATCGATCTCGCCTATCAGAAGGCTGAGGTCAGTTTTTCAACGATTTCATTCATTTTTTGTTTTTTTTCAAATACGATATTCGCATATTCATTCCATGCTCATTCCTCACCAAACAGCTGCTAGTAAGCATGAGAGAATAGGATATGATTAACGAAATTGTGTTATTAACCAGAAGAGTCTTTGATTAAGAGTGTCTTTGATGTGATGATGATTCTCTTGAGACGCTAGCGAAGAGTCGATGGCCTTCCTTCGGATTGGACAAGGAATTGAGTGGATTGAAGACGAAGACTGACAACTCGATCGATTACTGTCAGTGTCGAGAGAGCGAATCATTTTTGGAATTGGTTCCTATTTCCTAATTGTTTTATATGAATTGCTTTTTCTTCAATTGATTTCTATCACTCTGAACTGCTTCTCCGTTCCCCCCCCCCCCCTACCCCATCCCATGATCCCTTGGATTGCAGTAAAGACTGCAGCTGCCATTCCGTCCCCCCCCTACCCCATCCCATGATCCCTTGGATTGCAGTGAAGACTGCAGCTGCCATTCCGTCCCCCCCCCTACCCCATCCCATGATCCCTTGGATTGCAGTGAAGACTGCAGCTGCCATTCCGTCCCCCCCCCTACCCCATCCCATGATCCCTTGGATTGCAGTGAAGACTGCAGCTGCCATTCCGTCCCCCCCCCCTACCCCATCCCATGATCCCTTGGATTGCAGTGAAGACTGCAGCTGCCATTCCGTCCCCCCCTACCCCATCCCATGATCCCTTGGATTGCAGTGAAGACTGCAGCTGCCATGGCAGAATACTTCGACGTACTGAGAATGAACGTCAACGAGTATTTGAGGTTAGCCAGAAGAGAAAGACAATGATGGCATGTTGTGTGATGCTATTTGATGATGGTTAATCGATCATGAAAGTCTTTGTCACTTTTTCAAAACTTTGAGGAAACAATAGCATGAGTTCAATTATATTTGCCCTCTTTATTGACTATATCAGGCCTCTCACGAGAGAATCGGGACAACGGGTTGACATTGAAAATGAAAATGTTTATTTTTTTAAAAGTTAATTAGTACGGGTATAGGGTCTAGAAGATTTCCCCCTTTCGGTTTGGCCTCATTGCATCTTGCAGCTGCAGCAGGCTGCTGCAAACTTGAGACGTATGTCATTGGATATTGAGGTTTTCATCAATAAAAGTGGTGACGTTTGCACACAAAAGTGTTTCTACGATCAAATGAACGATTTTGACACATGTTGTTCATTATTCACTTTTGCGACCGTTGCAGCAGAGGCATGGTAGACCAGTTTTTAATTTCTCAGTCGAACAATGATTTTTTTCCCAACTCCAAACTTTCCCAGTTTGTTTAGCTTGAAATTCTGCACATACCATAGTTTTCTTTGATTTTATGTCGGTGGTCTTGGCACATTCCCAAGCCGACGAAAACCTTGTAACGGGCTGCACGGTTCACCTTCAGAAAAACTGTGTTCGCAAAGTCGCAAGTTCGAATCCCATCCATAACATACAAGTTTTTTGCAATGTGGTTATGTCGAAAAAGCAAGTATGAAAGTATTGAGTGTCATGTGAATGTGCAAAATGGATTGCAAAAAAGTGTCTGGGCTGGGATTCGAACTTGCGACTTGTCGAACTCAGTTCTACTGAAGGTGAACCGTGCAGTCCGTTACGAGGTTTTCGCCGGCTTGGGAATGTACAAAGACCACCGAGATAAAATCAACGAAAAATGGGGTATTTGCAGAATTTCAAGCTCCACAAACTGGGAAAGTTTGGTGTTGGGCAAAAAATCAGTGTTCAACTGAGAAATTAAAAACTGGTCTACCATGCCTCTGCTGCAACGGTCGCAAATGTGAAAAATTAACAACATGTGCCAAAATCGTTCATTTGATCATATAAACACTTTTGTGTGCAAATTTCACTACTTTTACTGATGAGAACCTCAATAATCAATGGTATACGTCTCAAGTTACTGTATAAAGAAATATCATAACGTCTGTCTGTCCGTCCGTCTGTCTGTCACTCTTTTTTCAAATCGCTCTAATTCGCCTCAAAATCATCATAGAAGGTTAGGACCTTGACCATATGAACTCCCTTGACGAGCGTTTTCAAAATTTGATCTTTGATCTTTGTAGTTTGTAGTTTGATCTTTTTCTTCAAATGGCTCAAACTCGCTTCAAAATCATCGTAGAAGGATAGGACCTTGACCATATGAACTCCCTTGACGAGCGCTTTCAAAATTTGATCTTTGTAGTTTGTAGTTTGATCTTTTTCTTCAAATCGCTTTAACTCGGCTGAAAATCATCCTACAACGCTAAGACCTTGACCGTTAGCATCCTCACGACGAGCACTTTTAGCACACCACACAACATGGCGCATTTTACCAAATCGCAGAAAACTCAAATGCACCCCGTGCACCACCCACCACACCATCCCAACCTGCTCTCATTCCCCGCAGCGTAAGCGTTGTGAAAGGCTCGTGAGGCCGAGGGTGATTCGAAAAAGGCTTCGCCCCATCCCAACTTTTTCGAATTGCACGAGGCCTCACGAGCCTTCTACAACGTTTTAAGCAGTCTCTCACCAGTCGCGTCCAATTGTTATCCTTAAAACACAACCCCGCGAACCACGTAGCGACCGAAGGTCGCTAGTTTGCAGCAGCTTGCTGCAACTGCAAAGCATATAAAAATCTGAAACGTCAGTTTTAGTCTAGTCTAGTAAAGTACTAAATGGAAACATAATAAAGAAAATTTCACAACATTTGAATGTCAACTGAAAATGCCTATTTGTCCTGATCCTCTCGTGAGAGGCCTGATATGTGACATAGGCGGGCAGGGGCTGCCTCTGAGATTCGGATCCCGGGGGGGGGGGGGGGGGGGTTGCCTCTGGAGGCACAGCCGTGCCCACCTATGATATGTGACAAACGTACCTGCAATGTATGGATCCCCTCCCTTTAGAACCAGACTGGGCGCGAATCAAAGTATTACTTGAGAGCATACTCGAGACTTCCACGGGAATTGAACAACCTATCTCTAAGAACATGGACCAGGTCTGCGAAAAACCAGTAATTCGACGGGGCCAAGTCAGGTGTATACGGGGGTGGGGGGAGAACCAACCATCCATATCCAGTCAGTTCCTGCTTGACTTGATTGGAGACCTGGGGTGGGGGGTCATTTTGTTGATTATACACTTTCTTATTCTTTAGCTTTGAACGATACACTTCCAACTTCAAATTCTGTAGTTGTGTGACGTAATTGGCCCCGGCGAATACCATGCCCTCAGGGAGTAGCTCCGAGTAAATCACGCCATCCACTCTCCACCACATTGACAGCTTGCTTTTCTTGGGATGCAGGTCAAGTATGGAGAAGGACACACTGCGGGGTCAATCCTTCTCCAACCCGCTGGGTTCTCTTGTGGTTGTTATCGTAGAGGACCCACTTCTCATTCCCCATTATGAGCCGTTCCAGCCATCGATCCCCACCTCGGAGAATTAGGAGAGTAATGGAATCATCGACTCGACGGTAATGACTTGGTTGGATCAGATCATGGGGAATGAATCGACCGATAAATTCCCTCATTCCAAGATATCTCAAGGAGTCTTTGGCAGCGCATTGGTGGACTCTGATTGTGAGTGCAATAGTCATTTCAGGGCCACTTTGAAATGGGTCCGTTTCCTCAATTTTGTTCAACTTGTCCAAATAGAGGGAAAAGTCGTATTCTTCGAAGCGGTGGATCCAATTCCTGCTGGCGTTGTAGAGGGGGCATGTGTGTGATAAACATTCTTCAGTAGGGTCTCCGAATTCTTCATCGTGGTGTAGGATAGAGAGAGGTAAAGCAGAAAATGTCACAAGTGAGTGGCACCAGGAACGTACATAATTGCTCTACTAGAGCTTGACTGAAGGAAAAGGAATGGGAAGTTGTTTACTATAAAGGCCAATCACTGACTGTTATTCACTAGGAACGAGGGAACGCCAAAGTGCATTTGCGGCGAGCAGTGTAAAAACAAAACCAGTGACAAAGACTTTCATGCCAACCTAATAATACCTTGGGTTGTTGTTGTTTCTTGAGATAAGAGTGATGTGCAGGTGTGGTATTGTGCGTGAGCCTCTCCAATACTCGTACGTCGGTCTCTGCTATGCCGTCAAACTGGGATTCACAGTGTGGTGACTACATTTGATAGTATTTCCTTCTGATGGACTTCTCTGAAGGATAAGCGAGGCATTTACTCTCCTTCTTTCGTCGAGACTTCGTAGTGAGGCAGATAAAGAGGAGATCATTCTTGTCAAGAAGTCAATCCATGCAATCTTCACGAAGGAGGTACATCGGGGGGGGGGGGGGGGTCAGAGCTAGGTTAAAACGCATTCTCCGTAAGAACGCAGTGAACGGGTGAGATAGTGGCACAACTCCGGCAAAATGATCGCCCGGTGCTCAAACTTTCAGAATATGACCACTAGGTACAACTAATCTTTCAAACAGGAGTAGAAGCCAAAATATCGATTTTGACCTACAAAAATCGATAATTTCAAATTTTACATTTCGACCTCGTGTTATACATCATTCGAAAGAGCGTGAAAAGTTATGACTGAATCTACGTTTTTGTCAAAAAAATCTATCCTGAAGGGAGAAATTGATCAAAATGTGCAATTTTTCGCTCATTTGCACATACATAACCGAAACTATCCCTCTTAAAGTCATCAGCACCCTCCAGTTCCGATATATGTTGTGCCAAATTTATCGTAGAATACAAATAACTTTTGAAATCGCCATATTTTCAGTGACGAAGAACTGTAAATATCGCTCGAAATGACAGCTTCCATCGATTTTTCAAGGTTTAGACCAATTGATCTTCACCGTTTACTAATGATACACATCCAAATCGTCAAAATTATTCATACGCGATCTTGTAGAACATATATCAGTAGTTTCCACAGCGTTACAAATGCAATTTCATGTTTCAAAAATCCCGCTTTTCACCACTGAAATTATAAATTTCCCTGCTGCTAACTCACAATTTCTAAAATATTGCACGTGTTGGCTGCGCAAATTATATAGAATGGACAGCCATGAATATGAATCGGTGGGAAAGACCTGCACCAATGATTCGACGCCCCGATTGTTGATGCTCAAATGTGGAAAATCGATTGCTTCGGAAATGTAAACAAACCGTTTTTGAGTTAGATTATGTGAATTTTAATGAGTTATATGTTTGGACAATGTTTTCCTATTCTAAAGAATCAGAATTCAACGAGAAAAGCACATTATTATCCTTTCTGAAATTTCGAATTTTTCGAAATATGAAAATTTCGATTTTTGTAAAATCTGATATTTCTTCGTTAATTTCAGATTAATATGCATGAGAAAAAAATTACCAAACATATGATCATTAAAATTCACATAATCTAACTCAAAAACGGTTTGTTTACATTTCCGAAGCAATCGATTTTCCATATTTGAGCATCAACAATCGGGGCGTCGAATCATTGGTGGAGGTTTTTCCCACCGATTCATATTCATGGCTGTCCATACTATATAATTTGCGCAGCCAACACGTGCAATAATTTAGAAATGGTGAGTTAGCAGCAGGGAAATTTATGATTTCAGTGGTGAAAAGCGGGATTTTTGAAACATGAAATTGCATTTGTAACGCTATGGAAACTACTGATATATGTTCTACAAGATCGCGTATGAATAATTTTGACGATTTGGATGTGTATCATTAGTAAACAGTGAAGATCAATTGGTCTAAACCTTGAAAAATCGATGGAAGCTGTCATTTCTAGCGATATTTTCAGTTCTTCGTCACTGAAAATATGGCGATTTCAAAAGTTATTTGAATTCTACGATAAATGTGGCACAACATATATCGGAACTGGAGGGTGCTGGTGACTTTAAGAGGGATAGTTTCGGTTATGTATGTGCAAATGAGCGAAAAATTGCACATTTTGATCGATTTCTCGCTTCAGGATAGAATACTTTGACAAAAACGTAGATTCAGTCATAACTTTTCACGCTCTTTCGAATGATGTATAACACGGAGTCTAAATCTAAAAATTGAAATTATCGATTTTTGTTGGTCAAAATCGACATTTTGGCTTCTACTCCTATTTGAAAGATCAGTTGTCCCTAGTTTTCATATTCTGAAAGTTTGAGCATTGGGAGACCATTTTGGCGGAGTTGTGCTATACCCACTGCATTCTTACAAAGAACGCATTTTAAGGTGCAAATGAACACGCATTTTTTAAGAGACCCTCCACGAGAGAACGTAACAACTGTGCAGAGGTCCACGGATGGTCAAAATGCAAATAATTTCCGTACTTTTTTTCTGAAGTGGAGGCCCCGAGTGCTGATTGACGGCCGCAATAACTAAGACTGGGGGTCGATTTTGAAAAAGTTTCAGGTACCTCCCATTTTTGGGGTCGAAAAAGTCGATATCTCAGAATGACATGGAATATATATTTCCAGACGTATTTTCACTCGTAGAAACCGAATTTGAGCATCACAGTGCGAGAAATCGTGATTCGAAAAAACTTATCCTCGAAAAACCACTTTTTCGACTAAATTCTTCCCATTTTCGATGAATTCCAATTTTTTTGCGCAAATTCTAAATACGATTTTTGGAATCTATGCACAAAAGTATACATCATATTAAAAAATCAGAATTTTAGAAATTGAGACTTTTTAGATATTTTGATCCAAAGGTCGATTTTTAGCGCAAATTGGCAAATATGTCCTATAGCCGACCGCTAAACTCTCAACGCTAATGCCTGTATTGGACCGAAAATGCTTCAGTGTGACTAAATTAGGTATTATCTTTATAAGTGGAGGTTGAAATCGATGAAAATCACAAAAATTGAAAATCTCATTTTTTCGACCCCATCAAAGAGGCCAAAATAGTCAGTATCTCAAAATCTTATGAAGAATATGTTTTCTAACGTATTTTCACTCGTAGAGATCGAATTTCGATAAGAGAGCACTCGAAAAAATGTTTTAACGTTGTTATTATTTTCAGAACTTTTGGTACATTTTCAAAATTCAAATTTTGGACTTTTTCGAATTTCGATTTCTATTAGTGTCATCATAATTTTAAATGATGAAAATGATTGTACAAGTCACATGCAAGCATTTTCGTTCCATAAGAGGCATTATTGTTGAAAATTGTACCCTGGGCTCAAGGTCATATTTGACAATTTGCGCAAAAAATCGACCTTTGGATAAAAATATCTAAAAAGTCTCAATTTTCAAAATTCTGATTTTTTAATATGATGTATGTCTTTTGTGCGTAGATTCCAAAAATCGTATTTAAAATCTGCGCAAAAAAATTCTAAATCATTGAAAATGGGAAGAATTTAGTCGAAAAAGTGGTTTTTCGAGGATAAGTTTTTCCAATCACAATTTCTCGCACTGGGATGCTCAAATTTGGTTTCTACGAGTGAAAATACGTCAGGAAATATATATGCCATGTCATTCTGAGATATCGACTTTTTCGACCCCAAAAATGGGAGGTACCTGAAACTTTTCCAAAATCGACCCCTAGCCTTAGTTATTGCGGCCGTCAATCAGCACTCGAGGCCTACATTCCAGGAAAAAAGTTTGGGAATTATCGAATTTTTGGCGATCCGTGGACCTGTTACGTTCTCTTGTGGAGGGTCTCTTAAACTCTTTAGCTCATAGCTCATTAAGAACCAGAATTACTAGAGCTATCAAAAAATCGGGCGGCAAAGCATATATATAACAGTCTGGAACTTTCCTAGAAGCCTACCAAGCCCCGCCCACTTGGCCCCACCCCCTTCGGGGCGTTGTAGTGTACCTAGCCTTTTGCAGGAGGAAGTGAGTTGTCTGACTCCGATCAAAGACCAGTTGCATCGCCTGTCTCCTCCCTCTGGTCACTTCCCCTCCCCCTCCTCCCCCTGCAACTGCCGACTCTGCCAGGAGAGTGCAGACAACCCCACCCTCGCATTCTTCTGCTCTCGACTGTCCTACCTGTGCAGGTGAGGGAGAGAGGGGGGTACTAACTCCGAGAGGAGCATTGCAGTGGGCACTCCACTCAATCGATCGAATCTCTCGAAAAGAACTACTGCCGAATCAGAAGCCAATTCGCTCCATTGCAACAGAAGTTAATGAATAATAGTAGGGAGAAGCCAGTGAGTGAGGGTCCATTAGTGTGTATTGTGTGTGTATCAGCGTGCTCCTTCGTGGATCTGCGATGAGATGGGTGCATCCATAGTCTCCTTCCTTCTCTCTCCCATGGGAATCTCATTGGGGAGGAAGGACAAACTGGTGCTCCATCTACTCGACGTCGCTACCAAAGTGAGTCAGATTGTGGAGAGGAGACAACACTTGTAACATTGTTTGATTCAAGATCTGTGCATACTCTTCCCAACTGTGTCTTCCCTATCGACTCATCCTAAGACATGTTAAACGCAATCCGAGAGATGCAATCTCTTTCCCTTGGATGTCCCGCAAGTCCATCATCGTTCGTTTCTTCTTCACATTTAGGCGCCTTCATTATTGTATAAAATGGTGCGATTTAGGCTAAATTGGCGGATCTTTCAATTGGTTCAGAAGGGAGAGGAAGGAGAACTCCCTCCAGATCTCCCTTCCTTCCTTCTTCCAACACTCCCAAGTGCCCACCTTTTATACTATTATTTGTTGTAGCGATAGTGTGGGAATTTGTTTGAGTTGTGCTCCATAATGGACCCCCCAAGATGAATTAATATAAGTATTCAGAGGAGTGAAATCAGCGAAGGATCCGCAGAAGGAGAAAGAGGACGAGGAGGAGGGGAGTGACTACGCTAGCTATGCCCATCTACTGTACCAGTCAGTCCCCCCCCCCCCCCTCCGATCTCCCCATCCCTCCCCTCCCCCTCTGCAGTGACTGGCGTAGTCGAGTATGCGAGCAGCTCTTTCTCAAGACGGACGACCCATGGAGGAGGGCCATGTATCTGAGTGAGAGTGTAGCAGTCTCCACCAGAGAAGTGAGAGAGTCAGAGGGAGGCAGGGAGGGAGCAATCATTCCTCTCAGGCACGCCGACTAATCGATGGAAAGATTTTCCCTTTCGGATTCCACTCGGTCGAAGAGTTCAAAGGAGCTGTGGCTAAGATGCCCCCAGGTAGGCACGAGAAGGATGGAGGAAGAGAGGGACGAGGAGAGGATTGAACTAGTCATTGTAGATATGACAGTGAATGAGTTGATAGTGACCATGAGTGGAGATGTGTACCTGCTGAGAGTGCACTCGGGGGCTGCTCCCATCGTGGTACCACTCGCGAAGGAGAGTAAGGTAAGGAGAGGATGGAGAGAGGGGAGGGGGGAGAGATCTCGTTCAAGTGGTCTTCAATAATGGAGGGATTCGAACGGGCGATGACGAAGAGTGACGAGACTGCGAAGGCAGGAAAGGAACTCAATGATGCAAAGAAGTATTGGGAAGGGAGGAGGAATGCAGAGGAACTCATGAAGGTGAGGGGGGAGGAGGGGAGGAGGAGAGGGGATCGTTGCAGAGGGCCATGGTGGACATGGAGAGTGACCTATTGGGAGCATTCGCTCCTCTTCTTCTTCCGAGGAGGAAACTAACGAAGAGAGGTGGGAGGGGGGAGGGGGAGGGGTTGTGATGAAAGATGGATTGAGGAGAGGCAATAGTGACAAGGATGCATCGAGGAAGAGAAGGAATGAGTGACGATGTAGCGAGAGAAATCATTTCCATAGCTGGACAGACGACTTACGACCAAGTGAAGGTACTCACTCACTAATCGAGAGATTGGATTGGGTAGACCATATCTGATCATGCACACTCTACTGAATCGAATGGAGTTTCACTCATTCTTGAAAAATAGGAAATACCACTCTTTTCACGAGAGAATCGAGTCTAGTGCGAGGAGGGAATATCGTTAAATCTGTTCGGAGTTAGCTGCGGGTCGCATTAGGTCGCATCACTCCCAGAGACACTTCAAAGTGTATATTTTTCGCTGAATTTTCGGCTTCGGGTTCTTCTGATAGCTAACAAACGATCTGCGAAATTAGCGTTTCAAAATAGTTTGAGTTACTGTTCGGATGGGTCATCTTTGGAGTCTATCTCATCCCCTCCCCTCACTTCACTACGATACCATTCCTTTATTTTTAAATGCAGATTTTGCGGATCGATTGATAGTTATCAGAAGAACCCAAAGACTAAAATTCAGCGAAAAATAGAGACTTTGAAGTGTCTCTGGGAGTGATGCGACCTAATGGACCCGCGCCGCGCTCTTCTGGAAGGAGACCCTGCGGCACTGTACATTCATTAAGACGAATTGATATATAGGGATCGATAGATGCCACAGAATTATTCGGGGTCACTTAAAATTCCACCTTATCTTTCACCGTATCCAAGAAAATAACCGAAACAAGGGATCCGATCCGGTGTAGGGAGCTCCAAAATGAAGTATGCAAATTGAGGCATCGACGTTCAGTTAGGCATGTTTTAGGGGTGATAAGCATAGTTGTCCACGCCGGCGGCGACCCCCATGACCTGACCTATTCATGGTTCAGCACTGCTCCCCTCGATTTGAGAGGAGCAGTGCTGAACAACGTATAGGGGGTCATAGTCAAAAATCGATCGGTAGGTCAAGACTAGTTACCGTACCCAATCGACTATACAGTACCACCAGATACCGTATACCACTACCGTAACCCCGATTATCGCAAACTAACTTTATTTTTAAAAAGTCCTGGTACCGTGCCCAATATTGTACAGAAACCATGTCGCTACCGTAACCCAGTTCCATGGGTCAAAAATTTTCAAACATTTTTCCAAAAATCCTAAATCGATTACAAAATAATTCTACAGTAACGAGAGATACGATAGGATAATTAAAAATAATTTAACTATGGATTTTAAATATTTAGAAAAATGTTTGACCCAAGGAACAAGATCTGACCCATGTAACTGGGTTATGGTAGTGACTTGGGTACTGTACAATCGATTGGATACGGTACCAGGATTTTTTTAAAATAAAGTTAGTTTGCGATAATCGGTGGTTACGGTAGTTGTATACGGTATCTGGTGATACTGTATGATCGATTGGGTACGGTAACTAGCCTTGACTTACCATTGACCTACCGATCGATTTTTTACCATAACCCTCTATACGTCGTTCAGCACTGCTCCCCTCAAATGGAGGGGAGCAGTGCGCAACCATGAATAGGGGGTCATGGTCTGAAAACACCTCACCGCCAGTGTTGGGCAACTATGGTGATAAGACATCTCGGAAATTCCATTTCGGACAGTTTTCGCAATATTTCAAGAGCGCGCACATAACTTTTAAAGCAATTTCCCCTAATTAAAATAATATTTTGTTTTTCTTTTCTTCAATTGTAATGTAAATCAAGTAGCCGTATCTAATAATAACAAGCCGTATAAATCAAGTAGCCGTATCTAATAATAATTGCTCGAAAGTCCATTTTAAGCGTAAAGGTTCCGAGATGTCCTTTTCCGAAATGACATTTTCCGATGTGAATTTCCGATTTGTCTTACCGTTTTAGGATGACCAGCTGTAAAGATTTGACGATATTCCCTCCGTTGCCAGGATGAAGTCGATTCTCTCGCGAAAGAAGTGATGTAAAACATTCACGCCTTTGTGATCTCTCTCGGAAAGTCACATTATGATGAATATGTAAATCACGTAGTCATTGGAAGAGTAGGCATACGATGTATCGTTGACAGTGGGAATGGTGAATGTAATTGATTGTATAGGATACAAGCTGTCCATTGGAGAAGTAGGAGTAGTGGTAAGGGGATGGGTAGAGGGAGAGAGATTGCAGCAACTGGTGGAATGCATGGCACAACTAGAGGGATGGAGTGATCTACAAGTGGGCAATCTACTCGCATTCCTGGTATCCATTATGATTGCAATTATCTCCACTCATTGTCTCCATATTCATATTAGGGCGGCGAAAACGATTCTCGAGCACTCAACTTTGTTAACTCCTCTTATCGAGTGCTCGAGGGAAGGCGTGTTTACGACCCCTCTCTCGTCGAGTGCTCGTTTTGGCGGGAAGAGAGAGCGAGTGAGTCGAGTCGAAACCGAGTCAAGGCTATTTTCTTAGCTCGCAGTAGTCCAAATTATTTAATTTTTGGACAGTTGGATTCTGCTTGACGTGACCAGTCGAAAAAGTGTAAACATGAGGGTAGAAATGAAGATCTATGTTTTTCCGATTTTCTTCAGGTTTGTGCGGAGAATCTCAATATATTCACCGTTTTAGCATAAATACCCTAAAATGTATACAGTCGCGCTCATAAGTGAGTGTGCACTTTTTGAATTCGTTGTAACTTTTTGCCCAGGAAAAGCATCATTCTTACACTAAGGTATGCTGTACCAAATTCATTGGAGATTATTACCATGGTATTTGAGCATGACGTAATTGCCCCGTTATTGCGTAGTGATGACGCAATCAAACAGTACTTTTTCAAAACGGCATTATTCTTACATGGATTTTTTCCAACTCGCCAAACTTTGGGTTAGAGATATGCACGGCCTACCCAGAAAAAAAATTTAAAGTTGCTGCGCGACGGCACATTCGCAGCAGCCTGGCTGCAAAAACAAGGTCTGAAATATATAATTCAGCTCCTAGACTAGCTAGAGACTCGATCAAAACGCCAAAATGATCGCCATCATGAGCAGTGTTGATCCTGAGAATATGAAAACGATATCTCATGAATTGCCCTCAGGGCATGAAAAAATCACTTTTTTGCATGACCATGTTTTGGCCTTTCATAACTTTAAGGAAAAGGTAGGTAAAAATCTTGTTTTTGCATAGGAATGTTCAAAATGTATGGGAGACTGGATTCTCAACTTTTTAGAGTGATTGAAGATCTTTCCTGCCCGCGGCGTGCGTTATTCGGAGGTATACTAGGGTCGGAAAACACCCTATTTACCCCTATGGCGAGAGAGTACAGACGACGAGAGTGCGTAAACAGGGTGTTTTCCGACCCTAGTATACCTCCGAAAAACGCACGCCGCGGGCAGGCAAGATGCCTAATGACTCTAAAAAGTTGGGAATCCTGTCTCCAATACATTTGGAACATTTCTATGCAAAAACCAGAATTTTATCTAACTTTCTCTTAAAGTTATAAAACTCCAAAAAATGGTCACGCAAAAAAGTGATTTTTTCATGGCATGAGTGCAAATTTCGAGATATTGTTTTCATATTCTCAGGATCAACCCTGCCCATGATGGCGATCATTTTGGCGTTTTGATCGAGTCTCTAGCTAGTCTAGGAGCTGAGTTCTAAATTTCTGACCTTGTTTTTGCAGCAAGGCTGCTGCAAATGTGCGGTCGCGCAGCAACTTTTTTTTTCTGGGTAGGCACCGTGCATATCTCTAACCTCAGAAAGTTTGGCGAGTTGAAAAAAATCCATGTAAGAATAATGCCGTTTTGAAAAAGTACTGTTTGATTGCGTCATCACTACGCAATAACGGGGCAATTATTTCATGCCCAAATACCATGGTAATAATCTCCAATCAATTTGGTACAACAAACCTTAGTGTCAGAATGATGCTTTTTCCTGGGCAAAAAGTTACAACGAATTCAAAAAGTGCGCACTCACTTATGAGCGCGACTGTATGTGTTCGATAGCTCTCATCGAGCTGATTCAAACTGCGCAAAGAATAGACAATTTGGACCATGTAGAGCTGAGAGGAGGTGTATCGCTTTAGAACTGGTCATTTTAGAACTCTTTGTTTTTGCACTCATTGATGAATTTGTAGCACTTTACTTTTCACCCTCTGTAGAGTTCTAAAATGACCAGTTCTAAAGTGAAACACCCACGAGCTGAGAAAATCGCCGACTCTATTTCGACTCGAACCGAATCGACTCACTCGTCCTCTAGGGGGCAATAAAAGGGAGAGGGTCGAGTGCTCGAGAGACTCGATCTCGACTCGATCCAACTAGTAAACAAGTCGACTCGATGAGTCGTTTTCCCCGCCCTAATTCCTATCATTTCCATTGCAGAAAAACGTGGATAATGGTGAAGGTCAAACATGGATTGAGCCAATAACTGAACTTCCCTTCGTATTCTTCGTCTTATCTACCGTGAGAATAAGATCAATTAAAGATAGCCCATTATTATGCTAGATGCATCCATGTTGAGACTGATGTGATAGTAGTTGTCTTGGTCAGGAGCTGTCTCGTTGCCCATGGGAAGCGATCTCCATCTTGGAGGGGAAGGCACACTGCTCTCGATTGATCTCCCTTCATCAACTATTCAGTCTCCTCAACTCATTCGACAAGGTCTACTCTCCCCTCTCTCTTCTTCTAATCTCCCTCCAGGTTCACAGTGCGAATCCCCTCTCAGCCTTCTACATTCTCGACCCTGCCAATGATCTGGCAGCTACCAAGAATCGATTGACTCCAGTAGTTGAGAAAGTTCCTTCGTGGAAGGTACGGTAGAAGGGGCGGGGCTAGTATGGATGAGTGTGTTGAGGGAGTCACAGGGAAGGCCCCCGAGAAGGAACAAGTGGGATCGATAATCAGCGAGAATGACTTCTTCATGTATGTTCTCTCTATCATTCTATTCGGTTGAAGGAAGGGAAGGGGGGAGAGGGGAGGGATGTGATCAATCACAACACAATATATGCTATTCGCATCTTTTTGCGCCTTAGGGCGTAGATAAAATATATAATATATGTCGATGTGGGGGATGATTGACGGAATTGAGATTCCTCGGCCACGGGAATGGACTGCGATATCTGAGTAGAACGACGATCAGAAGGTCGAGATGCAGAGCAGTCGTCCTTCTCATGGGATGCAGTAGGTGAGTGAGGGGGGAGAGAGGGGAGGGGGAAGACCTGTATGGGAGTAATGAGGAAGTTGAGTAC
>BTRK01000004.1:26137389-26252744 GCA_036245805.1 Pristionchus mayeri | reverse complement strand
ACAGTCGCGCCGAAAGTCATGGGACACTTTTTCAATTTGTTGTAGCTTTTTACCCAGGAAATGCATCTTTCTGGCACCCAGGTATGATGTAACAAATTCATTGGAAATTATGATCATGATGTTGGGTATGACGAAACTGCCCCCGTTATTGCATAGTGATGACGCAATCAATATGTACTTTTCAAAGCGGCATTATTCTTACACAAATTTTTTCCTCTCACCAAACTTTCTAAGATTGGAGATATGGCCGAGGCCTATCCAGCATAAATTTTTGAAGGTGCTGCTCGGTCGCACATTTGCTGCAGCCTTGGTGCAAAAACAGAGTCTGAAATTCAGAACTCGTATTCTAGGGCAGCCAGAGACCAGTTCGAGACATCAAAATGATCGCCATCATGAATACAGATGATCCTAAGAATATGAAAACGCTATCTCAAAATTTTCCCTCAGGGCATGAAAAAAATCACTTTTTTGCATGATCAATTTTTGGACTTTCATAACTTTAAGGGAATGTTATATAAAAATCTGATTTTTTATCTGGTAATGTTCAAAATGAATTGAAGAACTGATTTCCAACTTTTAGAGCGATTGAATATCTTTCCTGCTCGTGGCGGCCGGTTTTCGGAGATATACACGGGTCGAGAATATCCTGTTTACGCACTCTCGTCGTCTGCACTCTCTCGCCCATAGGAGTAAACAAGGTGTTTCTCGACCCGAGTATGCCTCCGAAAACCGGCCGCCGCGGGCAGGAAAGATATCCAATCGCTCTAAAAAGTTGGGAAATTTGTTCTTCAATCCATTTTGAACATTACCAGATAAAAATCAGATTTTATAAAACTTTCCCTTAAAGTTATGAAACCTCCCAAAAATGGTCAGGCAAAAAAGTGATTTTTTCATGCCCTGAGGGCAAATTTTGAGATATAGTTTTCTTATTTTCAGGAACATCTGGATTCATGATGGCGATCATTTTGATGTCTTGAACGGGTCTCTAGCTACCCTAGAAGCCGAGTTCTGAATTTCAGACCCTGTTTTTTGCAGCAAATGTGCGACCGAGCAGCGCCTTCAAAAGTTTATTCTGGGTAGGCCTCGGTCATGTCTCCAATCTTATGCCGTGGAAAAAGTCAAGGAGAAGAGGAAATATTTCAATTCCCGCAATTTTGTATCTCGGCTCCCAGTAGAGCTAGCGACTTGAAATTTGGAATATGGGGTGGTAAAATCTTTTACACCCCAAAAACCAAGTTTCAAGTCGCTAGCTCTACTGGGAGCCGAGATACAAAATTGCGGGAATTCAAATATTTCCTCTTCTCCTTGACTTTTTCCACGGCATCAGAAAGTTTTGGCGAACAGGAAAAAATATATCTAAGAATAATGACGTTTTAAAAAAAATGACATCACATATTTTTATGCGTCAAAACATGAGATTCCATGGTTAAACACACAAACAGTCGCATCCACAATGAATGTAGATACCGTTTCCAGCCTCCAATCATCTTCACATTTTGCACGGGAGTCATTCTGGAGCATGTAAACATGATTGAATGCCATAATTGCAAAAATGGAAAATTTTTAAAATTTCTACAGTGCCGCACGGTCTCCCCCCAGACGAGAGCGGCGCGGAGGGGCGCCGCGGGTCGCATTAGGTCGCATCACTCCCAGATACCCTTCAACTGAGCATTTTTCGCTGAGTTTTCGGTTGTGGGTTCTTCTGACAACCACCATCGATCTGCGAAATCTGCGTGTCAAATATCCAGTTAAGCATACTGTTTTGATGGTCATCTTTGGAGTCCTTTCTCCTCCTCTCCCCTCATTTCCCTATGACACCGCTCACTAGCAAGAATAATGAGGAATGGTATCGTAGGGAAATGAGGGGAGGGGATTAGAGGGACTCCAAAGATGACCCATACGAACAGTGTCTCAAACTGAATATTTTGAAACGCAGATTTAACAGATCGATCTGTAGTTGTCAGAAGAAACCACAGCCAAAAATTCAGCGAAAAATACACACTTTGAAGGGTCTCTGGGAGTGATGCGCCCTAATGCGACCCCCAGCGCCCCTCCGCGTCGCTCTCGTCTGGGGGGGAGACTGTGCGGGCACTGTAATTTTCAAATTTTGGAATTTTTGCCATAACGAACACCTTTATCACAGGTATTCTGAGAGATCGCAGATGCCCATTTACAAACTGTTTCAAAAGCGCTTCAATATCATCCCCACTTTGGTGGTAGATGGTATTGTTGGCGTTTTGGCTCATTGAAGATCTCAGACACTTTTGGATCTTTTCATCTGAGCCATTCGTAGGAATCCATAGGATCTCAGATCCACCGATCTTTAGATCATAACTCATTTCAGAAGTGTCGAATTTGCTTCAAATTTTTTTGGCAGTAATCCTAGAGATGGTTCTTCACGCCTCCAAGTCTCAGCAAGGCTTACCTATTTTTCAGTATTTTCTTTTTTTTGGGTAATTTTTAAACTTATTTTATGGTATGTTCCAGGTGCGATACACACCTCATCAACTCATGAGTTATGTAACACACATGAAACATGCCCGACAATGCAGCAAAATTTCCCATTACCATCTCATCTCATTACCATTTTTTATGAAGAGACCACTCTCTCGTCACCCTCTCTCACCCTCGTCACCCTGCTTATCAAATATCAATTTACGAATAAACATGGCTTTTATTTGGTTGCGAACCTCACATACAATTTTGAGATCCATTGGATCTCTGAGAGAAATTGATGAGATTCATTCCGCTCTACACAAAATGAAGAGAATCGGGAATTGAGAGCCATTCCGCTCTTTCATTTTTGAAGGAGGGCGGTCGGAAAGAGCCAAAACGCCAACACTGGTAGAATGGAACTAAGGTCAAGTAACTTCTATTTCACTTTGTAGATCCGGAAATTAAAATTGCCTAAAAGCCGGCTCTGGGCATTATTTTTCAAAAAATTTGAAAATTCATAACATGCTTCAAAGTTGAGTAAGAACTTCAGCAAAAAATAGGAGTGATCGCCACGACGAGCTGAACAACTTTACTGTTAAAGAAGGACTGTCAGCAAAGTTGAAATTTTGACGTTGTCATAACCATGACCGACCTTTGTACAACCATAAGAGATTCTGAAAAATTTCAAATGCGTATCTCTATTTTGAACCGAGTTATCATTAGTTGGCTGAATGCCAAGGAGGGCTTGAAGGGAAGGGACGTGCGGGAATTCAAATATCTAGAAGATTTTTCAAAAACTGGTGGGATTCGAACCCGCAAACCTTCCGATTACGCGGCGACCGCTTTACCACTGAGCTATGCGATTGACCTTTGCACTATCCTATTAGCTCGCGCTATGATCGTTGGATGATTGTCTAGGTCATAGTTATGACAGCGTCAAAAATTTAACTTTGCTGACACTCCTTCATTAAGGTCGAAATCAAAAAAAATAAAGTTTAAATATTAGGGTGTCCCAAAAGTTCGTGGAATTTTTTTTTCAGAGGGGCGTATTCTTCTCCGTAACGATTGCCGTTCCCAATTGTGAGGACCCTTGAATAGAGTGACCATTCCCCACTCACATATCCCATGGAATTTGCATCAGCTGCTCTCCCCTGATTTTAACATAGGTTTATATTACGGGTACTATTGTGATCTACATTCAAGTTTTCGTCTTTAATTGTGTTCCTGCTCAGGATCGCGAAGATTTTTCATTCATCAACTAGCTAATTGGAAAGTGCCATACCCCACAATTATTTTAGTGTGCTTCACTTGTGCAATTGATATCTATTTAATGATCGTTAACTTTCGTTACTGACCCCACTCAAACGTGAAAGAATAGGATCGTTCTTTGTGCGATCAAATCAAACCCAAACCTGAGTATGCGGAAATTGAAATATTTAGTGGTACTCCATATTACTGCGTACACGCAACATTTGGCAAGCCATGGAAGGAAATATATTATCAATTTTATGTTTGATCATGAATTTCATCGAAAATGACCAAAATTATGATTCAAAATTTTTCAAATATTTAACTGTTTCATATTCAGCAGTTAGCCGATTCCTTCCAAATTTAGTATATATATATTGAACAATTCATGCTGGACAAAACTGTGAAGAAACTAAGTTGATATCTTTAAGAAGAAAATTTTTACGAATTTATGAAAATAGACAAAACTCGATTTTGGGTGTCTACAGTATCCATTACATAAACGTTTGTTAAAAATAGGAATGAGCAGCTGATGCAAATTCCATGGTATATTTGATTGGGTAATGGATACTCTATTCAATAGTGTTGGCATTTGGATGGACAATCGATACCGTGGACTATACGTTCCTCCGAACAAAAATTCCCACGAACTTTTGGAACACCCTAATAAAAAAGGATCCAGATCCCAATCCGAAGATATCTCAATAGCAATAGGAATAATTTTTTCACGACATTGGGTTTGATTGATCGCACAAAGAACGATCCTATCTTTCACGTTTGAGTGGGGTCAGTAACGAAAGTTAACGATCATTAAATAGATATCAATTGCACAAGTGAAGCACACTAAAATAATTGTGGGGTATGGCACTTTCCAATTAGCTAGTTGGATGAATAAAATCTTCGCGATCCTGAGCAGGAACACAATTAAGACGAAAACTTGAATGTAGATCACAATAGTACCCGTAATATAAACCTATGTAAAATCAGGGGAGAGCAGCTGATGCAAATTCCATGGGATATGTGAGTGGAATGGTCACTCTATTCAAGGGTCCTCACAATTGGGAACGGCAATCGTTACGGAGAAGAATACGCCCCTCTGAAAAAAAATTCCACGAACTTTTGGGACACCCTAATATTTAAACTTTATTTTTTTGATTTCGACCTTAACAGTAAAGTTGTTCAGCTCGTCGTGGCGATCACTCCTATTTTTTGCTGAAGTTCTTACTCAACTTTGAAGCATGTTATGAATTTTCAAATTTTTGAAAAATAATGCCCAGAGCCGGCTTTTAGGCAATTTAATTTCCGGATCTACAAAGTGAAATAGAAGTTACTTGACCTTAGTTCCATCTACCAGTGTTGGCGTTTTGGCTCTTTCCGACCGCCCTCCTTCAAAAATGAAAGAGCGGAATGGCTCTCAATTCCCGATTCTCTTCATTTTGTGTAGAGCGGAATGAATCTCATCAATTTCTCTCAGAGATCCAATGGATCTCAAAATTGTATGTGAGGTTCGCAACCAAATAAAAGCCATGTTTATTCGTAAATTGATATTTGATAAGCAGGGTGACGAGGGTGAGAGAGGGTGACGAGAGAGTGGTCTCTCATAAAAATGGTAATGAGATGAGATGGTAATGGGAAATTTTGCTGCATTGTCGGGCATGTTTCATGTGTGTTACATACTCATGAGTTGATGAGGGTGTGTATCGCACCTGGAACATACCATAAAATAAGTTAAAATTACCCCAAAAAAAAGAAATACTGAAAAATAGGTAAGCCTTGCTGAGACTTGGAGGCGTGAAGAACCATCTCTAGGATTACTGCCAAAAAAATTTGAAGCAAATTCGACACTTCTGAAATGAGTTATGATCTAAAGATCGGTGGATCTGAGATCCTATGGATTCCTACGAATGGCTCAGAATGAAAAGATCCAAAAGTGTCTGAGATTCTTCAATGAGCCAAAACGCCAACAATACCATCTACCACCAAAGTGGGATGATATTGAAGCGCTTTGACAGTTTGTAAATGGGCATCTGCGATCTCTCAGAATACCTGTGATAAAGGTGTTCGTATGGCAAAAATTCCAAAATTGAAAATTTTCAAAATTTCGATTTTTCGGGCAAAATGGTCGAAAAATACAGTGCCGCACGGTCTCCCCCCAGACGAGAGCGACGCGGAGGGGCGCTGCGGGTCGCATTAGGGCGCATCACTCCAGAGACCCTTCAAAGTGTGTATTTTTCGCCGAATTTTTGGCTGTGTTTCTTCTGACAACTACAGATCGATCTGTTAAATCTGCGTTTCAAAATATTCAGTTTGAGCCACTGTTCGTATGGGTCATCTTTGGAGTCCCTCTAATCCCTCCCCTCATTTCCCTACGATACCATTCCTCATTATTCTTGCTAGTGAGCGGTGTCATAGGGAAATGAGGGGAGAGGAGGAGAAAGGACTCCAAAGATGACCATCCAAACAGTAGCTCAAACTGGATATTTTGACACGCAGATTTCGCAGATCGATTGGTAGTTGTCAGAAGAACCCACAACCGAAAACTCAGCGAAAAATGCTCAGTTTGAAGGGTATCTGGGAGTGATGCGACCTAATGCGACCCGCGGCGCCCCTCTCAGATCCTTATGGATCCACCGATTCTCAGAGCCGAATGGCTCAGAATGAAAAGATGTGTCGGAGATTCTTCAATGAGCCAAAACGCCAACACTACTTCGTGCTATCTAGAGGGGAGTTATGAACAGATGCCGATTCTACAGCGTGTCGATTTGTCATGCCCCAACTAGATATTGAGATTGGAGATGCGAATGTAGTAGTGGATATTAGTGATGGGAAGTCGGGGAGTGCTCTCCTCGTTTCACACACTCTCTCGCTCTGGATGAGAGAGGACACGAAGGAGGAGGAGGCATACCGACTAGTGGATATTATGTAGATGATAGATGGATACCTCCCCAGTGGAACAGACTTCCAGACAATCTCCCTCCACTCCTCCCTTCTCACAACAGTCGAGGATGGTACGAGGATTGGAAGGAAGCAGACCCTGAAAAGGAGATTCCCATTCCCCCATCTCTCCCCCCCCCCCTCCCCCCTACAGTGGAGACGAGTAATTCAGCACGGGCACTACTCTCCTCGCCCTCTCGAACTGCCTTACACGTGTAGAAACCAGCACGACCAGTGACATTGTGGATCTGAATAGAAGAGTGTCCTCCCCCCTCTTCCCATCTACTTACCACCAGAGTGTGTGCAAATGAGTGAGCTCCAAGACTTCTTACTCTAATCTCTCCGTTCACCGCGATTCCCCTGTAATGTCTCCCTCCCTCTCTCCCCTTCCCCCCCTCTCCCTCCCTCTCTCCCCTTCCCCCCTCTCTCCTCCCTCTCCCCTCGAACCAGAGGCTAATGCCCATCTAGTTGACAACTACACTCTATTCATAAGGAAGAATGCCCATGGAGCTCCTGTTAAGGAGGTTCGTGCCATTCCTCCTCCCTCCCCTTCCCCCCTCTCCCTCTCCTCCCTCCTCTCATTCAGACTGACGTTGTACTCGAAGTGGACGATGGGAAGGGGAAATCCATCGACGACACAATTGATCTCAGCTGAAAGATCGTCGAAGGCTCTAATCGTAGTCTTCTGCATTCTGACGGAGGGGGCCGACTGCAACATAGAACTCTTCGTCTACCCCCTCCCCTCCCCCTCCTCCCCTCCCTCCCCCCTCTCTCCCCCCTCCTTTGTACGCACACTTGACGAGTAGATGTTGCAGTGCGACATTCTGTCTTCCATCGGGTGAGGATACAGAACAAGTGACAGTATCCACTGAATCGATCGCATCCCATACCGTAGAGGCCCATGAGACTCCAGGTTCATTCACCAACTCAAATGGGAGAAGGGAGAATATTGGGAAAGGAATGGAACTGACTATTTGATCGCCAACTGATAAATCGATGTTGATCTTCTGATTACTCAATCGAATTGCTTCGACTGAGCAGTTAATGGTCACTTTCTCTCCCAGATTATAGACTCCATTCGATCGAAGAGGAGTCAGCACTATTTGTGGTTCAGGCAAACCGAATGAATCTGAGTGAAGATGAAGTGAGGGAAGTGGAGGGAGGGAGGGGGAGGGAGGGACGGGGAGGGAGGGGGAAGAGACCCACCAGATTGGGCTGTGAGAGTGAGGACATTGCTAGGCACGGAAGTGGGTCCGTCGTCGCCTCCTGAGGCAGTGACATACACATTGTAGAGTGCATCTCTGCGGAGGTCTCCCATCACTGCCCACGTTGAGTTGGTTCGGATCTGAGAGGAGAGATGAGAGGGAGAGGAGAGGGAAGATTAGATGGAGAGAGAGACCCACTGTCTGCCATGCTCCCTCCTTCTCCCTGTCTACGAAGTAGAGAGTGTAGATGAGAGGGGAGTGACCTCCTTCCTCTCCCTCCCACGAGATATTCACTCGCGTCCCTCTGTTCCACACGATATGGACACGACGAGGAGAAGAAGGCACTGCCCCATCCACCACTCAAGTCAATCCATCAAGAGAGGGAGAGAAAGAGGCGGGATACCGTCGATGGAAGGAGTGGAGAAGGAGATGTTGAAGGAGGGAGGGGCGGAGCCTGCTTCATTGAATGCAATCACTCTGGCAGAATATGCAGTGGAAGGGGCGAGAGGAAGAGAGAGAGAGGGAGAACTTGTATTCGTCCTATTCAGAAGAGATCCACCACTGAATAGCTGGAAGGAATTGATGAGAATGGAGAGAGAAGGGATGGGCAAACCTGCACTTCGAATTCCTTCATGTTGGGAGTAGAATCCCATCTGAGAGATACTGAGGACGAGTTGAGGAATTCGATCTGTGAGAGGAAGGAAGAGGAAGTTATGAATGGAAAGGGGGAGAGATTATCACCTCGACATTCCTCACTGCGATGGGGATATTCGAATGATGGGTGGAGAAACAACGAGAGAGCTTCGAAGATTGAGAGATACACGAGGATTCAACCTGCACATATTCTCCTTCTCCGCCATCTACTCCCCATTTTGGAATTGTTTCATTCCAACTTGGAAATTATGTTGTACTTGCTTCCAAATTGGGAATTGATTAGCTTCCTTAATCTAAATGCGAACTCGGAAGTTGTTTCTGATTGCTGGATCTCTCACTGGACTGGATATCTCACTTGGAATGGATGGGAGCAGGCTGATTGGCATTCCTTCTCCACTTCTTCCTGTTGACAACAACGAGAGTGATCGTGACCATCCGATGCGCATCTGATGAATCCTTCTACTCCCCTTCCACTACCATTTACACTACTCCCATTCCATTTCTCTCTCTTACTACCGAGAAGGCCATTAGTCTCAGGGGTGCCCTCATGAGTCAGAGAAGGTTCGGTTACGAATCGTGTTTCCCTTTCAGGCACTCATGTTGCTTCGTGCTTCGGGTAAGGTGGCCCTGCAGCCGGAGGTGCGTCTGATTCCACGGATTGTTAGATTCGCATCCCATAATGCACATGATGAGAAGATCGAGGGGAAACCAGATGACTACAGGCCTATTTTTGGGTCTAATTTTATTCGTCGTGGCTCTGGCAGATTTTGAGTAAATTGAGGATACCCGAAAGTGGGCGTGGCTTGCAGTCTCAGTATATTTTTGTGAAAAATGAGGCGAAGCAGCTCTATTTCGAGGTAGCTTCACTTACTTCAACCCACATGAATATTTGCAGTGACCAGCGTTCCTAGATTCTTACAGGAGATCTGTGGTAAGTGGATATAATTCCCTCCTTTGTCAAAATGAACAATTTGACTCACTTGATCCAATCATTGAGAAATTGTGAACAATTATCGGGTAGTTGAGTGGAGTTATGAGAGCAGATTGAGAGGCACTCAGGAGAGACTCCCAGCTTGAGGCAACACGGAGAGAAGGAAAGAGACGAGGATGGAGCTGAATGGGGGAGGAGGAGAGAGGGGAGGGTGTGGGAGGAGCGGAAGGGAGGTGGGGAGGAAGGAGGGGAGCGGGGAGAGGGGGAGGATAGGGGGACTAACCATTGGGACAGCAGAAGGACTCCTCCTCGTCAGATTCAGTGCAGGTGTAATGGATTGGACATGGATTGGAGGGAAGACCACAGATGAATGGTTTGCCGTTAGTCATGTACAGAGGATCTCCACTCGTGCATACTCCATCTTCCTCTGGCAGAGTAGCGAATAGTACTGTAGTCGAGGGTAAAGAGACTCCCTGAGGGAAAGAGAGAATATCTATGAACAAGGATGGGAATACCTTCTCAGAATGGGATTGGACTGACACTGCGTACGAACTGTCCGGGTCAAGATCCATTTCGATGTGAGGACTGATTGCATTCGAGATCTGGAGATGAGTGAGGAGGAGGGGGGTGAGAGGAGATGGGATGAGGGGGAGAAGAGGAGGAATGGCACGAACCTCCTTAACAGGAGCTCCATGGGCATTCTTCCTTATGAATAGAGTGTAGTTGTCAACTAGATGGGCATTAGCCTCTGGTTCCTCCCATTCGAATCGAGCCGTTCTCTCACTCACACTCGACACTCGCACATTCATCGGAGGAGAGGGATGAGTCTCTGAAGGAGCAGTTATCGATAGACATCCTTCCACTCTTACCGTATCCCTCTCGGAGACACTGATAGATGGCTGAGAGGTCGAGATTGAGACAGAGCACAGCATGTACTCCGAGTGTTTCGACTGATCCTCTGGAAAGGAGAAATGAAGAGAGAGAGGAAGGGGAAGGGGAGGAAGGGGAGGGGGAGGATACCCGCAGATGCCTAGACAATCCTTCTGGACATTCTTCCTCAAGCAGCATTCAGTGTGATTTCTTCCATCAGCAATGCAGGGAGAAACCTGCGAGGAGGGAGATTTCTCATATTTTTTTTATCAGAGCGAACTCTTTAAAAGAATTTCGGAAAAGCAAAAAAGAGATATCACTCTTCTCACGAGAGAATCGAGCTAAAATCCCTGTTCTAGGGAATGGAGCGGAAATCGCAAAAATGGTTCTAACAAGTTTTGTTCACCTTGAGGCATCCCTAACACTCCCCCAAAGTCTCATTGTGCATACTTCATTTTGGGGCACCCTGCATCTTGTCGGATATCTGCAGCTCTCTCATTGAATGCACGTATCGCGCTTATACTGAGATATAGATCAAAATTGACATCTGAGGGCACCCGCTCATTTTTCGAGCTCTATCGATCTATGTAGTTCATTTCCCATATATTTCAATTTTAAGCATGCATCATTCCCACCCAGATATATTAAAATTGTACACAAACACGCAGGATCTTTCTCGTTGCAGTTTGTAGAGCTATTCAAGAGCTATCAAATGAGTGTTTTGCGCCAAAAATACAGGAAGGTCTGCATAAGTTATGTGCTTTTAAAGAATTCTGATCGTTTGAAGTCATTTTATTCCATTCCACACGGCGCGATTTCGAGTGCGCGGAGTGGAATGATTCAATTACCTCTCCTCATTCCATTGTTTGTTCCGAGTGGAGTGGAATAAAATGGCTTCAAACGATCAGAAATTTTTAAAAGCACATGACTTATGCAGACCTTCCCGTATTTTTGGCGCAAACCACTCATTTGATAGCTCTCGATCAGCTCTACAAACTGCAATGAAAAAATCCTGCGTCTTTGTGTACAATTTTGAGATATCTGGATGGGAATGATGCATGCTCAAAATTGAAATTTATGGGAAATGAACTACATAGATCGATAGAGCTCGAAAAATGAGTGGGGGTCATTCCGATGTCAATTTTGATCTATATCTCAGTATAAGCGCGATACGTGCATTAAAAGATAGAGCTGCAGATATCCGACATGATGCAGGGTGCCCCAAAATGAAGTATTCATAATGAGACTTTGGGGGAGTGTTAGGGATGCCTCAAGGTGCACAAAACTTGTTAGAACCATTTTTCCCTATATATATAGCTCGAATAGCTCGATTCTCTCATGAGAGGCGTGATATAGGTGTAGGTTTTCACGTTTTCAGATGTGTTATGTGATGCTTTACATTTAATAGGCCTTATATCAATTTCTAACTTAAATTTCAATCGAAAGTGCCCTTTTCAATCTTTCGCTTTGAAGTACGAATACTATTATCTAACTGAGTTGATACGTGTCTACTAATGAAGGAAGAGCAGTTGCAGTTGGGATCTCGGATGGGATCTCTTGTCTTACCTGTGGCCATTCGTGTCTGCATGAAGTGGCAATGGAGAGAACGGAGAGGGAAGAGGGGGGAGAATCCACAGAGCACATCTTCCCAAGACAATACGAAGAGACCCCATTGGAGGAGCAACACTTGAGAGTATCGGGCAGAGAAGAATTTGATGAGATCGAGACAATATTAGTTGAAGCGATCGATCGAATTGACGGAACCGAAGTACCGTAACCATTCCGAGATGAGACATACACGATGTATCTGGGAATGGATGGATGAGAAGGGAGGGTACAAGGGGAAACCTCGTAGCTGCACGGAGATCACTGATAGTTGCACATGTCTCAGTCGTGTTCATCTGTAATTCCTCTCTCTTCTCTCTCTTCATCTCTTCTCTTTCACCGTTGAGAATGAGAATTCCCGTACTGTAGATGAGTTGGATGCTTCGTCCTTAGCGACGAATACGAATGTCTGTCTCTTCCTCCTCACCATCTCTTCCTCCTTCATCTCAGCCCCTACAATCTCTCCTTCTCCCCCTCCTCCCTCTCTCATCCCCCCCCCTACCAAAATCATGGATGATGTTCTGGAGATGTCTCTTCCTCCTCTGAACACTCTCCTTCTCATCATAGTCATTCTCACTCACTACATCCGAGTAGTCACTCGACAGGAGAGGGAATCCTCAATGCTCTCGAGTGAATCCTTCCTTCTCTCTTCTTCCCTCACCATCTTCATTCCCTCCTCCGAGGAAGGGGAACGATGGGATCTGCTTGTAGTAGACAGTGTACTCTATCACGGGGAAGTCTGCATTCGAAGAGTGCACCCGAGGAGGCTTCCAGCACACCTCGAAGTCAAGTGAAAAACTGTACGTGGTATGTTATTACATTAAATATTGCTTATTTACAAAATTTCGACGAATGAAATGTTGTCGATATTTTACATATGAGAGAGATCGCGAGATAATCGAACAAAAAGCGGCGGCAGAAATCAAGCTTATCCTATCTGGACAGAATTATCTTTCAAACTGCTTCGTCAGAATTTTAATTTAGGTAGTGATCTTCCATCTTCGAGAATCAGAAGGCCAAACTTGTACTAACACTTTTCGGCAGTCTATGTAATAGTACCAAGTTTGACCTTCTGAATCTCGAAGATAACGACTGATATCACAATTCTGACGACTCAGTTTGAAATAGCATCATTCTAAGTCCTATTCCATAAAAATTGAGCCAGATATTACTAACTTGATCCCCACCGTCCCCCCAATGGTTGATTCTCTCGCGATTCACCTCATATATGATACAACATCTAAATGAATGAGTTCTACTGAAGATTTACGTGTTGTCAATCTAGCAGACAACGATAACACCACATTATTTCCAAAGATTTGATCGCTATTCATCTGGAGTGGTTCAAAGACACACAATAACTTATCATGTACTTATATTCTACTTGTTCCAATAACGTTATAATTGAGTTTCCTGACAGACGGAAAATAAATGGTCGATAGATTGTATGAGATAAAGATGCACTTAGATATGGATTGATTACCTCTAGTTGGTCACTCTCGATTGCATTCACGACGACGTCTTCTGGAGGATCAGGGAAAGGCACTGAAAAGAGAAGACGAGATTGTCCATTACTCTACCACCATATTCTTCACCACCATACTCAGTTCTTTTTGGTTGTTGTGTCTCATGATAAATGCAGTAATGTTCTTCCTCCTCTTCTTCATTCCCTTCTCAATTTCTTTCTCTTTTTTCTCTCACTTTCCCTTCTTCTTTTGTTGTTTCTCCAATTGTAATGAAAGTGAAGAAGGGAAAGCGAGAAAAGGATTTATCGAGTGATGGGAAGAGAAAGAGAAACACGTGAGTGCAAAAGAAGGCAAGTCTGAGGGGAGAGACCAGTACATTGCGTCCTAGAGGGAAATCGATCATCCATGCCTACAGTATCCAATCAGTGGGGAGGCAGGGGATCGAATTGTGGATGAGACATACGGTATGCCCGATTGTAACAGTCGAAGATCTCTGGCAGGTAGTAGAGACACAGGCGATGTGATCGACGAAGCATCTGAATCCATCCTTCCTCCCTTCCCTCTCCCCCCTCCCCTCCCCTTCCCCCCATTTCCCCTTCCCCCCTCTCCCCTATCTCACCGTGAATTCGTTGCTGCAAAGGTCGTAGCAGAAGGAAGGGACGAGTTGAGTCTTGCAGCAATGGACATGAGATCGATTCCCCCCCTCAGTGGCACACGACAGGAAGTTCTTGTAGTCCTCTGTCTTGCAACTGCAACCATCGTTGTCTCTCTTCTTCTCTCCATGGAGTTCAAGGATTGTTCAAGGATTGTTCAAGGATTGTTCTTGGGAGTTCAAGGATTCACAACTCCTTTCCAATCAGCAGAACCCCAATCCCGATAGGCAGTCCCCCCCCCCTCTCTCCTCTCCCTCTCTCTATCTCTCCCTCTCTCTCTCTCTCTACCTCGTGGGATCGAAGTGGAACTTCTCCATCTCAGATGGTTTGCACATCGCTTTGCAGAGGGGTGAAATTCCTTTGTTCTCGCAGCATTGCGAGTGATCGTATGAGATATTGAGATGGAAGCCCCCTCTGAGGCCTGATTCTGCAAGGGGACCAATCCATTCCCTCTCTATATCGATACTTCACTTCGTTCTTCGACCTCACTCTCATCTCTTCTCACTTAGAAAACTCGATCAAATGCGACTGCCATATAAAACAGTTGGTGTCAACGAGATCGTTTTGAGTGGCTCAACTGACTAGGGAGGGGGGGGGGGCTGGGGGGATGGGGGGAGGGGGAGGGGGAGGGGGTCGTACCTAGAACTTCCACTTGGAACTCCAGCTGTTCGCTCTCCTTCTCCACTTGGCATCGATAACGACCCGAATCCTAAAGGAGATCAAAAAGGGAAACTTGTATGGAAGAGAGAAGATTAGAGGGAAGGAGAGAGAGGTAACCTCGAAGGTGAGGTTCTTGAGTATGAGAGTGAAGTGTTCCCTGAGACAGGGACAGCAGGTGTTGTCCAGACAGGAACTTCCTTCCCCACATGAAGAGATGCCATCAGAACACGAGGAGGAACAGTCTGAGAGGGAGAGAGGGGATGAGACCATGAGAAGAAAGGAAGAGGAAGGAACCTTTCGAGTGGTCGAAATCAATCTGATGTTGGAGGAGGAAGGAATCCTCCTTTAGATTCGAATCAGTTACGAAGGTCGTCGAATTGAATAGAAGGACGTCGTCCTTGTACCAATTCACCTGTACTCATTCACTATCCCAATGGTCTCTCTCTCTCTCTCTCTCTCTCTCTCTCTCTCTCTCTCACATCATCCCATCCTACTCCGATCCCCCCACTCTCGTTTCTTCCCTTCAACTCACGTTCTTCGAACACGAATTTAGAACACACTGCAATTGGGTAGCAAATCCTTGTATGACAGTTAGATATCCTGGAATGAAAAAAAACGAATGCGAGGGATAAGGAGACATTTAGAGAGATGGGGGGAGAAGAGGAGAGAGTGTGGGACTCACCTTGTGCATTAGTGGTCAAGTGTAGATCTGAGTTAGCGAGGGAGAGATGTGCGAGAATAAGTAAGGAGAGGATACTCCTTCCCAGTAGAGGGAAAAGCATCTGAAGCTGAATGACCAGTGGATGGAAGAGAAGAGAGAGGGAAGAGGGAAGGGGAGGGAGACGAGAGAATGAGAGGGGAAGGGGAAGGAACGGACCAAGGTCAACTCGTGTCGAATCTACACTGAACAGAGATCGATTGAAGAAGAAAAGGAAAGGGAGACTAGAGTATCGAGAGCCCCGGGGTAGTTACCATGGGGATTGGGAACTTAGTCTCTCTAAAGGAATGGAAGGAGGAGGGTGAAAGAAGAAGTAGGGGAGAGGGAACAAGAGAGAGAGAGAGAGAGAGCGAGAGAGAGAGAGAGAGAGAGAGAGAGAGAGAGAGAGAGAGAGAGAGAGAGAGAGAGAGAGAGAGAGAGAGAGAAAGAAAGTGAGGAGGTGGAGGGTCGAAGAGTAGCAGAGAGAATGAGACGAGAGAGACAGAGGGTAGTCGTTATTTGTGTTGTGTAGAGGAGGAGAGATGAGTACACGATATGACATAATGAGATTGGAGGGACGGGAATAGAAGGAATCAGATCCCCCTCTCCCTCTCTCTCATGCAACATTCAAAGGAACAACAGACCAATGTCCCCCCTCTTCCTTCTTAATAAAAATTATTTGATATTCTTCGTTCTAGACTTCAATGACTCAATCATGGTCAATCATGAGAGGGTAATTAAAATAGGGTGAAATATTTGTAACCTGTTCTCCCACTCATTCATCTGGGCAGCATCATCGTACATGTGTCAGATTATATTTTATATGTACCATTCTTCTAATCTCCTTTGAAAGTCCTTTCCCTGTATTTTTCATTTTTCTCAAAATGAAAAATACAGGGAAACTATGGGAGGATAGGATTTTTGTATGGGAGATAAGTGAAGTAATTTCTCTGCACTCGCTCGTCCATTCATTTGTCTTCGTTCTCTGTGAATGGGGTGGTTGGTCAGTTCCCTTGTCCTTCTCTCTCTCTCCCCTCTCTCCCCTCTCTCCCCTCTCTCCCCTCCCTCCTCTCCCTCCCCTCGATCATCTTCAATCTGCTCCAATGAAGAGTGCATGAATACATCTCGAATGCTCTTGTCAACGAACAATTTGTGAGTGGATGGAATGGGATGAAGACTGTTTTCATCTTGAGAGGCGATCCTTGTTCTCATACGAGAGAGAGAGAGAGAGAGAGAGAGAGAGAGAGAGAGAGAGAAAGAAAGTGAGGAGGTGGAGGGTCGAAGAGTAGCAGAGAGAATGAGACGAGAGAGACAGAGGGTAGTCGTTATTTGTGTTGTGTAGAGGAGGAGAGATGAGTACACGATATGACATAATGAGATTGGAGGGACGGGAATAGAAGGAATCAGATCCCCCTCTCCCTCTCTCTCATGCAACATTCAAAGGAACAACAGACCAATGTCCCCCCTCTTCCTTCTTAATAAAAATTATTTGATATTCTTCGTTCTAGACTTCAATGACTCAATCATGGTCAATCATGAGAGGGTAATTAAAATAGGGTGAAATATTTGTAACCTGTTCTCCCACTCATTCATCTGGGCAGCATCATCGTACATGTGTCAGATTATATTTTATATGTACCATTCTTCTAATCTCCTTTGAAAGTCCTTTCCCTGTATTTTTCATTTTTCTCAAAATGAAAAATACAGGGAAATATGGGAGGATAGGATTTTTGTATGGGAGATAAGTGAAGTAATTTCTCTGCACTCGCTCGTCCATTCATTTGTCTTCGTTCTCTGTGAATGGGGTGGTTGGTCAGTTCCCTTGTCCTTCTCTCTCTCTCCCCTCTCTCCCCTCTCTCCCCTCTCTCCCCTCCCTCCTCTCCCTCCCCTCGATCATCTTCAATCTGCTCCAATGAAGAGTGCATGAATACATCTCGAATGCTCTTGTCAACGAACAATTTGTGAGTGGATGGAATGGGATGAAGACTGTTTTCATCTTGAGAGGCGATCCTTGTTCTCATACTTTCCTCCATACTTGCACTAGCAAAGAACGGATGAAGAAGGAAGAAGAAGATGAGTTGGAAATGGACGAATTGAAGAAGGGAGATCGCAGGGCAGTATTGAAGTATCTGGAGGAAAAGAAGGAATTGAGCGACTCCCTTTCCATCGGAATAACCAATTTGAACCGTTTGATACATCTGAAAATGGAAGTGGACCACGTAATTTAGAGCTGCATGAACTTCAGAGGGAGTCTAGTGGAGGAGATGGGGAAGGACTTGGATCATCACTTCGAGAAGTTCTCCATCGAGGTACGAAGAATGGCAAATGGATTGGACTATATGGAATGGCAGAAGGCAGCGGGATTCGCCTCCAGAGGAAGACCCATTTTCTTCAGAACTAAATTCATTACACACAAAGGAAATGCCACACTTTTGTTCAGAAACGTGAGATATTTATAGTTGCATTTCGGAATATGAATTTGTTCTATCTAATTGTAAAGATCTTAAGATGGAACACGCAATGATAGCCCATCGAAGTATTATCTCTCGCCAGAAGGAAGAAACTAAAAGAAAAAGATTCACAATACACAATATCGTACAAAAACTATATAATGACTTTAAGAATATGAACCAGGCCTACAATATACGTGATTTCGCAAAAGCTTATAATGTGCAGAAAACAATGAGGAAGTTATTCATTTATTGTATTTTAGTTTGAAGCAAAGTTGTTCAAATTCAAGCCCATTGAGAGGATGCATAATGACTATCGAATGTACAAGTTTGATGATGTGATATCCATTGGAGAAACCTTGGAAAATTCTCTATTTCAGTTCGTGCAAACATTTTCAACTAGAAAGTGGAATATGTCTTCCTTCCTGGAGGGATTCTCCCCTCGTCGTTCGACTGAATACGTAAGGAAAGGAGAGGGAGAAGAAGGAGAGTCCGATTGGAGATTCGAGTGGAGGATCCTCTCGGCATTCTCTACGTCGTCAGTATCCTCTCCTCCTACAACGAAGAACAATTGAAGAAGTACATCCGATTCGCCTATCTCCATAAGATTCCCAACTATCACTTCCTGAAGAGAAAATATGTTGATTTTCCAAACCGGAACGTTTCAGGTTGGAAGAAGAATCTATGAATTGTCATATATTCGAATATTCTTTTGAGAATCGACTCAACAGGATGATTGCCTTTCCCTCGTCATACGATTCTTCCCCTTCCTACTTACAAAAATGAAGAAGAAATCAATGAAGAAAGAGATGATAAACTGGGTTCGTGACCCTCCCTCCCCTCTCTCTCATCTGGAATCTCTTTAGACTGAAGAGGCTACTACAGATATGAAGAGAGCACTGTACAGGGCTATCGACGAATCGCAGTGGATGCAACCTTATGACAAAGTATGGCGATGGAGAGAGAAAGAGAGAAGCAAGTTACTGCACAGATTATGATGATCGACGTTATAAAGAGAATAAAAGTATTCGTTTATAACGATGAAGTCGAAAAAGAAAGCATCAACCTTGGTTTGTGAATATCAACCATACGTGTGAGTGTCAGTATGCTACTCAGAATATGATGCACTTGCGGGGTCAATGAATAGCTCTGATCTAATTCATAATTTGCGAACAATGGAAGAATCGCCGCTCAATTCAATACCAATAAGCATGTAAGGGTGGATGAAATAGTGGAATGATGAATGGGAATTGAGAGAGGAAGGAGCATTCACCTTTATCCACTCCAAGGAAATCTACCTACAGCTACATGAAAAAGTAAGAATTGAGATTAGTTGATAGGGACGAATCGATACAATTTGGTGTTGATTGAAGTAAGCGAAGTGGGACGAGGGGGAGGCTTTCAAATTTCCGATTTATCTATAAATAATTGAGAAAGCTGAAATCTACAGCACAATCCGTCAAGTAGCAATGGCAAGAATCATCAACACGGTAAACAAATTATCAAAAAAAACGAAAAAAAAATTTTCAGATGGGACACGAGGCATGAACAGCGAAACTCGTTTTAATTAATATTGATTATTTGATAACATTTCAGTTCGGTCATCATCTCACTGACCACCTACAATTTATTATGTCCGGGTAACTTATTAGTGAACAAGTGAATGCGACTATGATTGCATTCTTGAGTCGTGGATTCTCCTCTTCCTTCCTCAGACATCTCCGGAATACTTTCGACTGCTACAGGAGAGTATCGGATGAAGGTCTAGTGGTAAGGAAGGAAAGGGAAGAATGAATATCCCTCCTTTTCATGCCTCTTCTTTCTTCGGTGACATCGCAGAAGTGAACAGCCAGAGGGTATTGAAGGAGATCGTGAGCGATATTCTGGCAGTCGAGGCATACCCCCCCCCTCCCTCCCCCCATGAACCACCCATTGAAGATAGGCCCAGAGGCTTACTCCTACTTGGACCTCCAACTCCTTCCCGATTTGAAATCGAAGGAGGAAATGTACTATCGAGGTGAGTGATTCCCCTGAAGGGAGGAGTCGATGGATGCAGGAATAACTTCGTCTCCTTTCTTCTGCTCCACGAGAGACTACGACGATCTGTTAGGGGCGAGTTGGAGAGGGAGAGTCAACTGAGTCATCCTCTTCAGTTCTTTGCCAGTACTCATCCAGTCCAGCCACAGAGAATCGAATTCAGTCGACTATTCGACAGAAATGAGCACTTCGAGAGAACTTTCAATTGCACTCGCAAGAAACCCGTCTGTCCCAATCTATTCTGAAGATGATTGGAGCCCAAATGAACAAACTGGAATAAAACATCGAATTTATTCGTATTTTTGAGAAAAGGAACATGAACTGACTGGACAGAAAACCCGTCTCATATATTTAAAATCATAATTATCAAAAAAAAACTTTCGAAGGTGCAAATCACATCTGTCTAAATAGTGACTGCAGAGATTGGGAATGGAGGACGAGAGGGGGAATGGAGGGGCTCCCTCAATTGAACGCCAAGTGATGGGAGTGCATGGAGAGAGCCTCCCACTCAGTCTTGAAGGCTGCCTTCGGATCGGGGGGAGCCATACCAGCTGGAGACGCCATCTGATCCTCCATCATCTACAATCTACCCTTGATCCCCTTCCCTTCCCTCTTCTCACCTTCGATTGGTCCGCTACGTTCTCCTCTCCCAATACAAGAGTGTAGATGGAACGGAGACCGAAGACACACAGGAAGTACCAAGAGGCAGAAGACACCTGGGAGAGGGGGGGAGATAGAGGAGGGAAGGAAGGGGGGGGGGGAGACTCACCCAGGCAGCATCGAGAGAGACCAGGTCGATTCCTCTCTGCAGCATAGGCTTGAATCTGAGAGTGAGAGGGAAAGGAACGCGAGTGGTGACGAAGCCAGAGAAAGTCCAATTGATCCATCCTCCGACGAAGATCATCGGCACCTCAACTACCACTCATCCACCAAGGCAATCCTTCACCAGAATATGGGAACGGATTTCGTTACCATGTTGAGGATGTTTCCCTTGAGCATCTCAGTGAGAGTCTCGGGGTCCATTGGATTGGCAGCCCCTCCCCTCCCAGGTCGAGCCATCGCCTGTAATCATCACTCCCTCACCCATCCTTGCAAATACAACAAGTGATTCGACGGATAATTCTAGCCTGCCATTTCAAAAGTTAGGGCGAGGAGAAATCATTACACATTTCGAAACGTCCACATTGGAAGGCCATATCTCCGATCAACATTAAATTTTCGAAAAACGCAGTGGATATGCATTCCCTCACTTTGGCCAGTCTAACTAATTTGGCCCACATTTGTGTCTGTCAAAAAGAAGCTTATTTAATTTTTATTTTTATATCTAGGAAATGCGTGCTCTTAATTCTGCCATTCACCCTCATTCTCACCCCCGTAATTCGAATGAACTAACCACTGAGAGATATCCATTCTCCTCATTTACCAATGAATTCTTCCTCATCCAGTATGAATTCTTCGGCAGAATCCTTCCATTCTCTCTGAGAAGTCGAGATCGAAGAAGATGAGCTGCATCGACCACTCCCTCCAATTTAGTCTGAAAGGTCCAAATAGGTTGTGGTCATCCACTGCTTCTACTTCTGCCATTTCTTCATCCCACTACATACCTTCTTCTTATTAGTGATGATGAGAGAGACGTAGTGACGGGCTACTCCAATCATGAAAGTGATGATGACGATGGGAAGGAAGACCCAAGTGCGGATCGACGGATCCAGTAGGAGATCCGTCATCTAAAATGTCTGAATGATGATGAGAGAGCTCCTTGCCAATACTATTCAGGTGAATGTACCTCTTCCGAAAAGATGTGAAACATGACTATGCATATGAACGATTTATCGGAAGGAGTAATCTCGAAGGAAATCGACTAGAATAATGACAGAATCTTTCCAATTGAGATAACAATCGTATAAGATCAAGTAGAAATAAGATACAAATGAATGAGTCGATCAATCGTAAAGGTTAGAAGATAAATCTTCACTCTGAATTTAACCATGGCAAATCGTAAGGAAGGATTGGTAAGAAATTCTAGCGATGATACTTGAATAAGAGGGGAATGAAATCAATATCTACAACACCTCTCGTACTTCTCCCATAAACCTCCAACGGGCGTTGATCCAGAATTGAGTCTGATCCCTTCAATCTGAGACTCGATGCTCATGCCAGCATCGTGTTGTCTCTTCAGAGTCTGCAATCCCTCACTCATCCTCCATTCTCGTCCATGAGACCTCCACCAACTCATTTGGTTCACTTCGCATTAAAGAAAACTTAACCCATCACATATATGGAAAAATTCTTATTGTCAGAGTGAGAATATTGAGGGAACTTTCCATCATAGAATATCGTGTGTATTTTTAAATGTATTTTATAGAACTAAATTTAAAATACATACATTTTTTCGGTAATTACGATAATATTGAATGTGTTAGATTATTACACTAACGGGCTAGCAAGGGATTCTCACTGTGTGATAATACCGTACCTCTGCCAATCGATAGAATGCTTTTTCTACATTCGTATTCGCCTTCGCACTCGTTTCCAGAAACGCCAGCATTCCGTGTCTTCGCTGCAATTCTCCGGAAGGGAAGGCGGGGAGGGAAGGTTTACTTCTTACGTTTGGTACCTTATCGAGGCTCTGGGCACAACTATCGGGGCACAACTATACTCATACGAGTATAAGCAACATAACAATAAGCAACCCCTCTGGTCAAATGGTTCCCAAATCTCATGATCCAGACCCAGAAGAGATGATTAGACAGTCGACTATTCCCTCGAATGCACAACTCTCCCACCTGCAGTTGCTCTCCATCCTCCACTTGCACGACCCTCTCACACTCCAAATCCGCTTTCGTGCCTGGTAAAATTCCAGCTATTTCTCAATACATCGAAAGCTATCATTGTGCCAACTGCTTTTACTTTGATCTTTACACATATCATCCATATTCCTCGATCATCATTTCCTCGCATATACATTGCGGATAGAAATCACAAGTGTCTAATTTTAGGTATCGATTATGATTATACAAGAAAGAAGGAAGAAATGAAACCGTAATTAGAGTGCGCCAAAGTCAGCTAACTAATTCCAATTTCTAAATACTCTGGCCAACGGATAAGCAAAATATAATTATAAATTAATGAACTACTCACCCACAACGACTTTGACAACATTGGGAGCAGCAAACTTAGAAACGTCGTCGATCCATCTGCAGAGAGAGAGAGGGAGGGAGAGGGAGAGGGGGGGAGGGGGGGAGGGAGTTCAGCAGTGGAGTACCTCTCGAGACTCTCGAAACTCTGTCTACACGTGATATCGTAGCACAGCACAATGCCATTGGCAGATCGGTAGTAACTCTGCGTGATCGTCCTGCAATCTCGAGATGAGGAAGGGAGGGGGGAGGGCTTACCTGAATCGTTCCTGTCCTCCCGTATCCCAGATCTGCAGTTTCACTCTCTTCCCATCCACTATCAAACTCTTCATCGTGAAATCCACTCCAATTGTTGTTCCTTGTCGATCCACGAAAGTTCCATTTCGGAAGCGTTGAACCACACAACTGCATGAATAAAGAGTTGTAAACAAGAAATATACATAACAATAGTAGCTCTTGCTTTTCTTTCTGGAAAATCATATGCGTAAAGAGATATTATCACAAGGAAAAGGGCAAAATTGTATTGCAAACTCACGTTTTTCCAACTCCCATGTCTCCGATGAGGACTACCTTGAAGAGGTAGTCGAACGAGTCATCTCCCTCCTCTCGATTCATTGTAGATAGAGCAGAGGATGATGGAGAAGGAAAGGAAGATAAGAATGAGACGAACAATCAACTATACATCCATCCACTCCATCTGCCCTCGAGGTACCCTACTATGCCGTCTCTATCCTCTCCTTCTTCTCTATCCCCCCTCCCCCCTCTTCTCAACCCCTCTCCTCTTTATACCGTACGCCAGGATTCCGCATGAGAATAAATACGCTTTGTGTATGTTATCAATAGCGTTAACAAATTGTGCTAAAGCAATGCCAATCATGAGATAAAACCAATATATATATATTGTGTTTATCAACAGCAGCACTATATCTATCTTCATCTGAAAATCACTAGTGATACGGATGTCTCAGGTAGAAAAATTGAGATATGCTATTTTCCAAGGTCCAAGAGGGTTCACTGCACGACAGTATCTGAAAATGAGTTATCATTAATTTAAGGGATATTTACCCCCAATAAACTCCCAAAAATATAAAATGCAGAAAACTGGCCCAATATTCGCGACGCTCAGATTTGATCGATGTCGTCCGAGATATTCGGATGGGGATCGCCCGTAAGGAACCTCAACGAGACAAATAACTCCAGAAAATTCAAATTACTTAAAGTTACCGCACGAGGACAAAATCGACCCCCTATTTTTTGTAATCCATCAAATAGCCGATGGCTGAATTAGTTGAGAATGAATATACAAAAATGCTAAAAATCAATAATAGCCTCAAGGGAAAGTCGGAAATTATCAGCGTAATCCCGCGCTCTCTCACTTTTGCATACTTTACTGTGAGAATAGAAAGCGCAGCAAGTTGGTGTGCCTCGGTGCACAAAGGAATCAGCAGAACGGAACGGGACGTTAAATGTACGGTAGCTGCCTGTCATGCTGTGCCTGCACGCACAACACAAGGCACAGCACGACATGCAGCTACCGTACATTTAACGCTCCGTTCCGTTCTGCTGATTCCTTTGTGCACCGAGGCACACCAACTTGCTACGCTTTCTATTATCACAGTAACATAAGTACACCATCAAATATTTTATTTAAATAAAACAAGAACTGGAAATCATTATGAAAGCTCACGTCTTGAGTTTTCCTGATGTACGAAACGATGATATAGTAGATGAAAAGGTTCCCGCTTTTAGATACTGGAACATTCGAACTAAACTCTAATTTTCTGCTTTATATTCTAACCATTGAAAATTCTATTGCCAGAGAAGAAGGAGCGATAGATGAAAGAGTGGACTACATCATCAGTTGAGAATGAGAGAGCGGAGAGAAAAGAATCATCCAACTCATCCCGAACTGACTCAAAAAATAATGATTAATATGCGAGTTCAAAGCTCATTCATGATAGTTATGAAGTTATGATAGAGAATTGGAAACCTGCAGAGAGTGGACCAACTCATTCGAAGCAACCGACGACAGCCTATCCCAGTTTCTGTTAACCATGTACGAACACGAAAGGGCGAGACCCTGTAATTGCATCCTCTCTTCTCCACTCATCAACGCATCCTCACATCATTAGCACCAATTAGCATAGACTCCTTAGTGAATGACTTCTCGAGAAAGGCAGAATACGCCGTCTGAGAGATGGTGGAAGAGACGAATCGAAGCAATTCGAAGTTCTTCGTTTCCACCAGTGCAGTTTCGGGGAACAATAGCGTTCGCTGCAACATTCCATTTTCTAATATCATTTTTCTAGCGTTGATTTAAGTACTCCGTTTTGATTTGGTAGCACCGCAGACTTCGCACTTATCATCGTATTCACGAGTCTCCGTGCACTCCGTTGCATCTAAATGAGAAGAGAGATCAACAAACGATTGGCAACTTTCTCACGCAGAAAACACCTCTGATGGATCTATTGAACCATTTGAACGACGCAAACATGCTCATCAGAACAGAATACGAAGGCACTTTATTATAATTACATCAAACGTTAAAATATTGATGAATATCTACGGGCGAAGAATTCCAGAGGGGGAGAGTCTGCGTTTCAATGTGACGGAAATCATCAAAATCGGTATCGATTGATGTTTCTACGTGACGAGTTTCGAGGAAGGGTGGGTATTGAACAGTTTGGATCGACTGGTTCGTTGAATCCTGAACAGAATTTTATATACGATATATCACAAAAACGCTTACAGTAATCAACGGAACAGATGAAGGAGGAAAAAGTTCATCAGTCTGACTCATTTCATCCACCTTAGAAAAATCCTTCTTGTTCAATTCTGCGATTATGTCTTCTATCAAGCTCTAAAAGAAACGAGAGTTATATAGTTTTGATAAAAAATATATAGCACTACGAGTAGGCTAACCTGTGAAGTATCTGCCTTGAGGAGAACTACTGTTGTTGAACCAGTCCTGATTATTGTTGCCTTCGCTTCACTTCTCGTACTCATTTTCTTCACATTCTCTTCAGCATCAGTTGTTACCCTATTTCGACATCTACAAAGAATTTGCTCGTCTAAACATCATAAAAATCGATAATGAAAATTGATGAAGGGGATATGCATACCTTTTTTTCTCGTGGTAAAGCCGATCCCTCTTAAGGGCAAATGTTAATCCACATTGATCGCACTTTTCATTCTTCGGTCTGTGAGTTTTCTGAGATATATACATTACAATCAGAATATAGCATATATATGACAGAGAAATATTGTAAAATCCTACTAGGTAATGTTGCGTAAGAATTTTCTTAGTAGCGTAGAACTTGGTGCAGTCGTGATGAGGACAGAAGAAGCGAGAGGGGATGCTGAATGGATGGGATGGGGAGGGATGCCCCACCCCCCTCACTCACTCGGAGGAAGATGCATCACTACATCCCTGAGGATCCTTTAGTCTCTTGTCGCCATCACATCTTATCGAATTGTGTTTCTTTATCTGCAACTGGTTTATTCAGGTATCTCATTAGACATTTATGAAATACGTACCCCTTCTAACTACCTCATTTTGGAATAGTCCAAAATTACCTCATGTAATCGTCTCGCACTAGAGTTTGAAAAGTTGGATGGGCAGAAGGTACAATTTGTAGACTGGAAAATTATTTTTAATTTTAAATAAAAAAATTTAAATAGAACAAGAAGACTGGATATATGGAATATGGAATATACCTGAATAAGAATGAATACCTGAATACCTGGATAAGATCATCTACTGAAGGATATTGATCTACCATCTGTAATGAAACATATTGGCAAACATATCACGCCTCTCATCAGAGAATCGAGCTAGAATCGACAATCTAGGGAATGGAAGGAAAATCGTGAAATGAGTTCTATCTGGATTTGGACATCCTGAGGCATACCTAACACTCCCCCAAAGTCTCAATGTGCATACTTCATTTTGGAGCTGCCTACGCCGGGCATCATGTCAACAGTTCTCACTTTGATTGCGCATATCTCGATTACATTGACAGATAGAGTAAAATTGACCTCTGAGTGACCCCAACTCATTTTTCAAGCTCTATCGATCTTTGTAGTTGATTTTGTCTTAATATCGATTTTAACAGTGATACATTGCATGTCAATTTTCTCAAAAATGTAGACGCAGCTCAAATTTTAGCAATGGATGCAGCCTAGCGAGGGCTATCGAACGAGTGGCTGGCGCCAAAAATACGAGTTCCTTAGTGCGACTAATGGTCTCTAAACTTTGAGGAATCATTTGAAGATATTTCACCACAATGCATAATGTGCGCAGACCGGTCTCATTGCTCGCGAGGCCAAAAATGATTAGGCTTTCTTCGACTTTCCTGTTGAAAATGATCTTCAAATGATTCCTCAAAGTTTAGAGACCATTAGTCGCACTAAGGAACTCGTATTTTTGGCGCAAGCCACTCGTTCGATAGCCCTCGCTAGGCTGCATCCATTGCTAAAATTTGAGCTGCATCTTTACCTACATTTTTGAGAAAATTGACATGCAATGTAAAGTAAAGTTCGTGAGTCGTGAACGCATTTCGCATTGTCGACTACCCCACGCCAATGCAACTGGGGCCTATCCTGAGATGATCAGTGGCCTGTTGCTAGGCTATCCTCCGTGTTGTGTGCACGGGGATCGGGGAATTTATTCGTGATTACCAGTCACTACCAACATTTTTTAACCCCCTTGGTTTCGGGTGGATCTGCAGGCGCGGGGGTCGAGCTCATGACCTTCGGATTCGCATTCTATCACACAACCACTGCGCAACCCGGCCTGCTATGTATCACTGTTAAAATCGATATTAAGACAAAATCAACTACAAAGATCGATAGAGCTCGAAAAATAAGTTGGGGTCACTCAGAGGTCAATTTTACTCTATCTGTGAATGTAATCGAGATATGTGCAATCAAAGTGAAAACTGTCGACATGATGCTCGGCGTAGGCAGCTTCAAAATGAAGTATGTACATTGAGACTTTGGGGGAGTGTTAGGTATGCCTCAGGATGTCCAAATCCAGATAGAACTCATTTCACGATTTCCCTTCCATTCCCTGGGTCAGCTCGAGTTTCTCATGAGAGGCGTGATATACATTGTTGAATTTCCAATCAGTAGTATATAGAGAATTTAAAACTCTTTCTTTAAACTTAATAAGGGCGTTGAAATATTGCAAATTTATACAGCATTGATCTTAAACATGACCGAGTGTGATATATGCATCATCAGGAACGGCGAAATCTATACATCCTTACGTGCAACTCCAGAGATAACCCGATAATGTAATTGTGCCTATGTACCTATCAAATATATATATATCATATATTCATTTAAAATATACAACTATAAAAACACGCGATTCCATGCTAACTAGCAACTGATAGCAACTGAAGATTAATCATTTCTTTAGTAAAATACGCGATTCTCAAGTATTATAAAGGCATGATATTGATGAGCAAGTTGAGAAGGAGGTAAGCAACGGGTCTATGAGACTAGAATATTCAAGGTAAACAGTGAACACTATTCAATAGTCCATCGTTTGGAATTCAACAGTTTGAGGGGGAAAGGTGTCTCGATCGAATCATAACTCAGTCCGTTGCACCTATTCTGTCATAACAGACGCAGTACGTGGCAAGGAAATAGTTCCTGCAATAATAATATCAGACTCCATTATGGACAACAACCCGTCGTCCCAAGTTGTAAATGATTAGATGCAGGGTTCGAAAGCCTAGGGTGAACTTGGTTCCATTTTGGGGGTGTACGTTTTGCCAAACAAATTTACAGCAAAACGAACACCCCAGAAGTGAAAATAATATTATACCGTGGCACGAACACCCACGTTATAAGACTATTTTCACTTGGTTAGATGACAACCCTGGTTAGATGACAGGGCATAGAGAGCCTACCGATCGATAATGCAGTGTGGGTCGTCTCCATACTTATTCGTGTGTGAGATAGCAGTCAGATCGATCTCCACTCTCTTTTCCATCGTATGGTAGAGTACAGTCACTTCGTAAATGGCACGACCAGGAGTCGTTCCCAGTTTCAACTCAATGCCACCAGTCAGAGTAATGATGTGAAGAAGGGAGGTAGGAATGCCCGAGATATGGGAGAGGAGAGAGGGAAGAGGGGGGGGGGAGGGGGGGGGGTACCTGGTAGTGAGCAAATGCAGTCTTCGTCGTTCCACTCAGATCAGGCACGAATCCATCGACATCTTTCACATTCTTGTATGCCATGAGTCCATGGTTGGGCACCAATCTGCATCATCCTTATATCTCTTCCCCCCTCCTCCCCCATACTCCTTCGAGTAGTGAATCTCCTTGAGAGTGAGAGGAGCACAGCTCTTCCTCTCTTTCTCCGTTTCTCCATTAATCGTCTTCACAATGGCACGAGCAATGGCGAAAGAGGTCTGTAAGTGATCTCTTTCTCTCTCTCTTCAATCAACAATCCACACTCTCTAACAGCATATCCAGTCAAAATAAAGCCGTCAAACTGTAAAAACGAACGAAACTTATCGGTGAAAGAAAGACCTTTCGGGGATTATTTCTGAATTTTTGTATATCATAAAATAAAACACACTTTCTGAGAAAATCAACATATTTCTTCAACGACTTGGCACTGGCCGAAAACTCTCCTTCTAACTTCGCCAATAGGTAGTACTCAGTAGTGATGCCAAATCGGTGCGCGCTCTCGTTTCGCACGCTCTCTCGCTCTGTCTGACCGGTGAGAGAGCGTGTGAAACGAGGAGAGCGCGCGCCGATTTGGCATCACTAGTACTCAGTGAGGGAAACATACGAGCGTCGATAGAATGTCGATCCGCGTCCGCGCGCGCGGCAGCGCGGATCTAGAAAAAACTACCGTAATCCCCAAATTTTTTATACCGATTCCAATCATTGAGGCGGTAGGGGGAATGAGTCGGCGAACAAATTCTAAGACTTTTTTACTTCGGTGAGTTTTCCGATCAGACTTGACCTAAGGCCGCAAATCGATATTTTATTTTTACTTTATTTTTTAAAAATATTTCCCATGGATAAAGCAAGAATTTTATTTGCTCAAAAGCTTTTAGTGTTATGAAGTCTTATTTGACTAAAATATAATAATTTTAAAAAAATATATTATATTCGAAAAAGCTCAAAATGTAATTAAATTTTGAATTGTGGTGTGAGAAATACTGTAGTCGCTTTTCCCTAACTTTACCATTTTTCAACTTGGAGTGGATTTTCATCTAGGGGGCACCACGAAAATTTTAAAATTTATCTAAATAATTCTTTCCTCTGGTCTTTTGGGTAATCGAGGGTGTGGATTTCCGGCAATATCCTCAGATTTCTTTAAAAATTCAAATCCGCATCGTATGAAGCACCCTGTGTTGAGCTCATATTTCGTGGTGTAGTTGCTGCCGCACGCCCGAATTTCACGCGTTCGGTCATGTCCGCTGGGTCACATCAGTTCAGCGAGTCATTCATTTAAAATTTGGGGCACTTTCCTAGAAGCTTACCAAGCCCCGCCCCCCCCCCTCCTCTGTCCTCCTTCTCATTATAAAGATGATTGCAATCTGCCTTAGACTGCTTAGGCATAGTAAAATGTTGTTAGAGTTGTGCTTAGACTACTTTAGGCTCGGATTTCGGTTGATTCAGGCTAGGTGCTATACCACGCCCACAAAACGGGTGGGGCCAAGAGGGCGGGGCCTGGTAGGATTCTAGGAAAGTTCCAAATTTGGAGATAAACCTATATTTATTTACTTATCCCCTTGAGGTAGAGCAACTCATAAAATAAAGTAATTGATAAATTGTGATTGATTTTTGTCTCTGCTAAAATATACAGGAGAGTATATTTGATTTGGGTATACTGTAGTTCAGCAGACATTCGCTATTTTTAATGAATATCTCAGTTAGTGTACTATTTTCGCACTTTTTTCGCCTCCGGGAATCCGATTAAAGCAGGAAATAAATTATGATATGGAACAAAATTAAATCTTCCAGCAATCCAACAATACGTTTCAAAAATGATTGTAAGAATCCGACACTGTGAAATTTTCTCTTTTTCTGTAAATCTTCATAAAATGATAAACTTGAAAATATAATTGTTAAAGTAACTTGGCACACTTCATCCATTAATGTGATAATTGATAAATTAACGATGTCATGAAATTCCTAGCTTTCATGTGTGTTTCCGACACTGTCAATATCTTTCGTTCGTTTTTGGTGAACTAGGCATATCTTCAACTATCATATTCTTTGAAAAATGGCAAGGCACATATCGAATTAACTGAGAAATTGAGCAATAACTAAATCGCAATGCACATTTGAATTCCCGCAATGGCGACTTTTGCCACCAAAATCTGTCCTTTCTCCGGATTTCATATTTTAAGTTTCCGGTTTGGTGGCCCCTAATTTTCATCTCCAAATAACCTTCATGTAGTTCGTAGACCACTTTTAATCCAAAATTCGCTTCATTTTGATGAATTTTGCAAACTTAGGGAAAAGCGGCCACAGTATTTCTTACACCACAATTCGAATTTATTTTAGGACCCCTCAAGCAAAATTTCAAACTTTTCCTAAATTCACCATTTGGTTATTGGCGATACAGAATCAAAATGCTCTGGGCGGAATTTCATAAGATTTCAATTTCATCCAGCATAGAGAGCCCCGTCAATTATGGTGTGCTCTCGCACGCACGCGCTTCTTCATGCGTCGCGGATTCAATGCGCTCTGTCACGCGCTTTTCTTTTCTTCTCTTTTACTTGATAACAATAGAATCTTTTTGAGCAAATAAAATTGCTTTCTCCATGGGAAATATTTTTAAAAAAATATTTAAAATAAAATATCGATTTCCGGCCGTAGGTCAAGTCTGATCGAAAAACTCACCGAAGTAAAAAAGTCTTAGAATTTGTTCGCCGACTCATTCCCCCTACCGCCGCAATGATTGTAATCGATATAACAATTTTTGGGCATTACGATAGTCCTTTTCAAGATCCGCGCGCGCGGACGCGAATCGACATTCTATCGACGCTTGTATGTTTCCCTCACTGAGTACTACCTATTGGCGAAGTTAGAAGGAATTCGATTTTTTAGCCAGTGCCAAGAATATTTCGGTTTTCTCAGATAGTGTGTTATAAGCATTGATGAAAACAATACCACCCCTCCACGCCAAAACCCGACCGAAATAGGTTTTCCAAAATGGTAGATCATAACTTCGTTCAACATGAGGCCAATCTGCCGCATCGGTTCCAGGATTTTCAAAAAAATCGGTGCTACAGTACCTCAGTATCCTCCTTAGACGCCATAGCATCTTGCCAGTTCAGACAAGTACACCAATGGGGGGCAACTCCAGCCTGTGAACACGACCTGGATTGCGGAATCGGCCGCCAGAGGGAGAGAGACCGGGAACGAGAGGCATCCTATAACACTCACACCATACTACTGTGAGAACAGAATGCGTAGTCCGTGGTGTGGTGTGCGAGTGTTATCACATTTTGTTGTATTACTCGCGGAACGCGGGAGAAAAAAAGTTCCGCGAGTTATACAACAAAATGTGATAGCTCTCGCACACCACACCACGGACTACGCATTCTATTCTCACAGTACGCGTTGGTAAAAAAAGTTTAAAAAATAACTATAAATAAAACTTTGCGAATGAATAAACTAGGAAAAGCAAAAAACCTGTTCCGTCTTGAAATCAGTAGGCCAGTGTAATAAGTCCAGGAGAGTGGGATGGATATCGAAGGGAGTCGTGAGTCTATCTTTGTTCGCTTTGAGATTTGCCCATGCCTCCTTCCCTCTCTCCGATTCCCGGAAGGATTTCGGGAGACTGAGACTGAAGAACGGGAGACGTTCTTCCAATTGACCCTGATGACGAGACATCATCATCCTTCTCTCGAGAGAACACTTACCTGGTGAGTCTCCCTCAGTTTGGCGAATCGATGGCCATGGTCAGCCATGACGATGACTAGAGCATTGTCGAATGATCCTCTCTTCTTCATCGATCCAAGATGAGAAACGAGATCTTCGTCCATCACTCCCACCTAAGCATCGTTATACCCATCATCATCATGCTAATATATCTTTATATAAGTCCATTTCGGCATAATAAAGACTTGAGAAAAAAGTATTATTTAACCTAGGGAAACATACCAAATTGATATCATCGTGAGAGAGGATTGAATAGTGCATGAGAAGGAAGCGAGGAATCGTGTATCGATCCATGAACTCTTTCGCATATCTCAGCCACGACTGAAATACAATTTCACCCATCCAATGATAATACACAGATACACAGAATACTAATAGTATGATACATTCTACTCAACCTACAGTCCATTCCTCTCACCTTATGCAGTGGTTCGGACCCCACACATTTCCAGTCCTTGTGCACTTTTTCAGCCTCTTGGAAGAATGTCCGCGTGTAATGATCAGTTGGCTGATTACGGAATCCCTTCAGTCGATATGTGAATGTACCTCAAAAATTTGTGTTCACAGTCAGATAGTCAAACATCTGTATTTTGTTCCAATCTTAAGTAAAGATCCGTAATTTTGAAGAGTTTTACGAGTGCTATAATAGTTAGTCTGATTCTTGCGTCAATCTCACCGATATTGGCAGCATCCTCCCCGTATCCAGTAATGTATCCATTATCAGAGAAGTTCTTCCACACAAAAGGATAAGCATCATCCACGTAATTGGCAGTCTTGAACCGTTTCCTGCCATCTTCTACTTCTTATTCTCCCCTATACCTCCTCTTCTTCATCTCCATGCACTGAATAAGTCTTACCTCGTGAGAGGCAACTCTTCCTCTGTCGACCCAGTTAGAATGGGAATAAAAGCTTGCGGAGTCCCATCTCCCACTATATTATAACCTCAAACCAAACATTTTAACGACACGCAAAAGCGAGACAACAAACCATTTAGTACTACAGATCCCAGCTCGTTTTCAAGGAACTCAACTGTTTTAGGAAGAGTTCTCCTACAAGCAAGAAAATAGTTGGAGATTCCCGCTGAGAACAATGAAGATACCTGAATGACATTTGGGAGAGCGAGTCGAATCCGAGGAAGTACACATCCAATCCACTCCAATCCTCCCCTCTCTTCTTCTCTTTCAATTCCTCGACTCTCTTCTCAGATCCAACTACATTCATCATCAATCCACTCCTCAAAGTATCAATCCATCTGGCATAATTTTTGAAAAGGGTATTATGTATATAATTGAACGGTCCCTTGCCCGTCGACATTCGGAAAATCGGACCGCCTAACTCCGCCCACTTGACCCTTTTCTCCAATTCTCTATTTAGCAGTGAATTGCAAACTGAAATTTGGCAAAAGACGCAGAGGAGAGGTATAAATACTGTAAAATTTGAAGCTTAAATGACCCGCAATTTCCTGATTTCCTGAGGCAGGGTCAATTTAGGCACGTTTGAACGATTTCCGTTCGAGAGAAATTAGGCGGATGAGGTTTTCTAATGTCGACGAATAAGGGACCGTGTAATTGTAAGTAAATGGTGAGTACCAATTCTTTCCATTCAGTGTGCAACGAATAGTCACGAAGTCAGAGGGTAGTCTGTCTCCCTCCTTTAGCTCGACTGGACTCCCCCGAGAGAGAGAGTTGTCGTTTTCTCTAGTGAACGCTTCTGCGATGCATTTCGCATCCTTCCTCAAATACACAAATTCAAATTACTTTTTCACCCATTAAATATTCATTTATGACACAAAACTGTCTTTGATAGAAGTTTTAAAATGTCACCTTTCAGGGATGAGAGTAAATTTAGCATCATCGTCTAGAAATGCCCAATTCTTGACACTTGTTCGATCGCAGGATAGCGGAGAAGGTTTATGATAGAAGTGGATCACCTCCGACCCGTTTATATCCAATTTAGGAATGTTGCAAGACTACAAATATTAGTATTTAAAATATATCAAATTAATTCAATAATGCATTTCTCGACAAAGTGACTAAGACAGCTATAATATAACGCAGGAAAATTCATAAACAAGAAAGCAAAACAAACAACTGACATGTTTTTCTAGAGAACTAGCACTTTGACTTGAGTTTCGCCTTGTCTCTTCGTCTCTTCCCACCACGGTTATATTAAGAATACTCTTCTCGCCCACCTCAAAATATCACTCTATTTACGTATATATTAATTGTTCCAGAACAAACCAAAGGAGAAGTGAGCGGTTGGGAGACGAATGATGATACTTGATTACTAGTTGAATACGAGTGGAAGAGAACGGCCAATGTAAAGAGAGTTATAAGTATGATGAGCAATTGTCGGAATCGAAACCATGATCCTCCCATCGGGAGATAAACGAAGGCTGAAATAAGCAATATTATACACTGCAGCACGGCCCGGAAGATCGACATAGACTTTATGAAAATGTGTCACCCCATCAGGGCGAATCAGGCAGCTAGCTGCAGAAATGTTAGAGATAGAGAGGAAATATGCAAATTTAGTTTCCCAACACCCATGAAAATAATTTGAATTGGCGGGAGTACCTTGATCACGACAAAACGAGCGAGATAGTGTGTTCAAGGGAGAGAGCGGGTGTGATCAGGCAATTCAGACTCTTACTTTGCGGTTCTACGCTGGTGCAAATATTGCATTTCAATTATTTTTATTATTCCAGTTTAACTGATTAGAGCCCGTTCTATTATATTGTTAAATAATATAGAAAGGCTTTTTCGAGGGTGTTGGGTAACTTTAAGAAGGGTTGAAAGCTAAGCCAAATATTTAGACTGAGTAACAAGAAACGTGGATACCAATATTCACCATGTATTTCGGGAACAGATGTCACGATTGGAAGCCTAAGCGATAATATATGTTTAAATGTAAGGAGCGCAGCAAGTGACTTGAAAACAAGGAAAGGGCAAACAGAATCAGCATATAATCAACGAAACAACGAAAGGGCATATAATCTTTCAATGGTTCACTCACGAAGGAAAGCGATTGGTATATCTACGTATACGTATGAATGTACTTAGTAGCAAGAAATATAAAGATGAATATAACTAGAGCAACATAAACAACTTTGACCAATAACTAAAGTGAGTTGCGCAAAATCGCAAAAAAATACGGATGCAACGTAAACCGGGAAAAAGTGCGGAACACCGGAAGTCCGCGAATTCAAATCCGCTATTTTCGGTCTTGGCCAATGCCTATCAATAGGGACTGCAACGGTGTTAACGAACGAGCAAAACAATTCACAAATTGGTATGCAATTGAAAGCTATGCCTACCCCATTTCGACTTTTCCCTTTAGTTTTAAAAAATAATGATCAAATCAAGAGAAAAACAATGATAAACATAAGTCAAAATGCCGACGCTTTCAGTCCAAGTGGAGCGCATCTCAAGTCACTCCTTTACTCCTACCTATCGCAAACTGAAAGACTTGTAGTTACATGGCTAGCGTCGAAACGATTTCGTATTTAATTATTCTATGTAGAACGCACTCTGAAAAATCTGAATGACGTAATCGAAGAAGAATACAAACTTTAATCGACCAAGAAGACAAAATCGATCACTGCTTCTACACAAACTACGGTAGTTCGCCGCGTCAAATTCACAATAATCAGTTTTAAATCAATATCTGTAAATGGGGGAACTGTTCACGCCTTGTTTTCATATGAAAAATCCATTACTCGTATATGAATAACATACTAAAAAAGATCGCATGAACAGTTCCCCCATTTAGTTATATTCTGAATTAACCAAATTTACAACGGTAAAATGCTCAACTTTCGTGGCCTCGTTCTCTAATATCTTTTATTTATATTTATTTTTATTGTGAAAACATTTTTTTTTGATTGATGATCTAGTTAAACTGAGGAAATGAAGCTTCAACACTTAATTCTGAAAACACGTATATTTTCGAACGTTTCGTGCGTCTTCATTTCTGCAATATGTCTCTTCTTGCCAAGCTTGGTGTTCTTTCATTATGTGTTCTTATTCATTCCAATCAATAAAATTGTCGAATAATAACATTAAATATTTTTAAAAAATGTATTAAAATATTGAAAGAATTTGGCTTGAAAAGTACGGTAGTTTGAAAGCAAAAGCGTCGGAGGTAGTCAACCAATATTCCGTACTCAAAAATTCCCGTTGCCGTCCCTACCTATCAATTAGGGACGGCAGCCCGAATTTTTGAGTACGGAATAATGGGTGCCTCCTTTCGACGCTTTTACTTTCAAACTACCGTACTTTTCAAGCCAAATTCATTCAAAATTTTAAATCATTTAAAAAATATTTAATGCGATTTTTCGACAATTTTATTGATTGGAATGAATATAAACACATGATGAAAGAACTTCAAACATGAGAAGACAGGACATATTGCAGAACTGGAGAAGCACGACGCGATCGAAAATAATCTTGTTTTCAGAACTAAGTGTTGAAGCTTCATTTTCTCAGTATTTGTAGATTATGAGGCACAAAAAATTGTTTTCAAAATAAAAATAAAAATAAATATCAGATGTTAGAGAATGAGGCAGTCAAAGTTGAGCGTTTTACCGTTGTGAAAATGCATAATTCGTGTTTCCTTGGAAGGCGCAAACCGTATTTTCGAGATTTTTGGGTATTTATTTCAGAACACTGTTCCGCGTATCATACGTAAAAACTAAAAATATACTGTCTGCGCCTTTTTTTAAAACAGACTTCAAAGTTGCGACTACCGTAATCCACGCATGTTTACGTTTCTGTTGAACGTATTTTTAATGTTTGGTGCGTGTTTGTAGCAAAAATGTAATTTAGTTCTTGCTTGTACGCGGCAAATATGTAGACACAATAGTCTACGCGATTTAAACACAAATCAGGCAAAAATGATTGTTTCAGTTTGCGATAGGTATAAGTAAAGGAGTGACTTGAGATGCGCTCCACTTGGACTGAAAGCGTCGGCATTTTGACTTATGTTTATTATTGTTTTTCTCTTTTTTTGGTCATTTTTATTATAAACTAAAGTGAAAAGTCGAAATGGGGTAGGCATAGCTTTCAATTGCTTACCAATTTGTGAATTGTTTTGCTTGTTCGTTAACACCGTTGCTGTCCCTACTATCAATTCGACTCGATAATATTCTATTCAATTGCAAGAATGATCATGCAAACAACCATACAAGATTCCGACTGCACTTACTCTGCTATAGGTCGCACAAGTTTAGAACACATGAGAGCACAACATACAATTGTCTCCCTCCCCCTACGCTCAAGTCGATTTACAACTTGTAAACTAGTCTGATTCAGTCTTCACAACTTGTAAATTAGTTGATCAAACTAGTTTACAAGTTGTAAATCGACTTGAGCGTAGTGGGAGGCAGACAATTGTATGTTGTGCTCTCACTTGTTCTAAACTTTTGCGACCTATACCAGAGTAGCCTGTCGTACTACCAAAGTAGCTACTTCCATATTGTGCCAAACCATAAAAAATAAGGATAATGATTTTATCAGCTTTTCCAGTTGATGGATAGATATATAAATTATGAATAGTTCGTATAGAATACTAGTATTCTAAATGATCCTTGATATCCGGAATTCCAATGTCCCTGGAAAATAAAGGACAACCTATAAATTAAAAAAATACACTCACACTGCCAGTTGTCTTACAGTTTCCAATGGCGTCACGCATTTCAGCTTTGGCCAATCGATATTTTCCTTTGAGGAAATGAGAACGATTCTATTCATAGAAACTAACGAGTTTACCTTCAAGTAAATAATGCACTTCACAAAATCATTTTCACATACCAAAAGCTTTGGTTCGATTCCAATTGAGTCATTTCGAAGGTGGGTATAAAGTTGGATTAGAGCCTCTCGAATGAATAAGAGCCTTTCCAAGTCGAACATCTTTGGAATTCCCGCTGATTCATTTCTTTTCTGATTAGCTTTCACTTTCTCTTTGTTATGAGTCTGAAATGAACATATCGAAACATCCGTGTATTACGATATTTAGAATACCTTAATAAAATATCTTTTGTCACTGGAAGGATGGTTGTGAGAGGCGAGAAAAGATGCCACTAAGAAAAGTTTAGACGCCGTACTCAGAAGTGAACTCGATGAGTCCAGCCAATCACTTCCGTTTTGCTTCTTATTTTGGTCCTCAAAACATGGACTACGCATTCTGTTCTCACAGTAGCAGCCAAATGAAGCAGTCACCACACTCACAAGGATTTGCACTATTTTCTTCACTCCACTCGGTGTGTTCCATACTTCACTGTCCACATCAATCCATGCCTTTTCGACCTAAAGGCAAATACATTCACAACAACTTCTCGAAATGCGCACACTGCGTATCAAAGAACAATATGAAAAAAGTGCATGCGTTTTACGGGTTGCGGGGCAAAATATATGAATCATGTGCAGAACTCACCAGATTTTCGATGACGTTCGGATTATTGCTTGTGGGAATTAAATGGTCTACACAAATCTTCACAAATTGGACGGAAATTTTAGTTTTGCTCGAGATTGTCTCGACCATTTCCTCTGGAAATATATTTATACACATGTATGTTTATATAAAATAAACAAAAATAATGGAGCAACATAAAACCGTTGGAGGGAGAGTTAAACCGCATGGAAATTGGCTCCGTTGCACATGAATTAATCTCTCGCTGTATATCCAGCCAAGATACATGTGATACAGTAACAAAGGAGAGTCGACCATTTGGCGTCTGAATTTTTAATTCTGAATAATGAATAATTAAGAGAAACTAGCTTTTCTTGCAACATCGAACAATGCTTTGAGAAACGCAGACGTGAACGCATTGAGAGCCTGACATGCGCATTTGTCGTTAGTGAATACTTAAAATACAAATGAATATAATATTATTAAAGTGAGCATACATGAGCTTCCAGCAGAATACACACCAGTCTTTCCTTCTTATCACAACAAAGTCGGTTCAGATCATGTTGCAGACTCTCAACGTTGTCGCACTAAAAGAGATTTGAAGGAGAGATCCGAAGGACATCCTTGCCTTCGAATGTTTCAATCTCAATCCCTTGCTGATGCGAGACAGAAGGTTTTTAGTGCATCCTTCGATCGACAGACAATTTATGAAGACTATTCGCTGCAAAATATTCAATGTTGTTGAGACATTCTTCAAATGCATAAAATGACTCACTGCTTCTGCAATTTCCATCAATTGAAGGGATTCGATAATTCCGGAGGCAGACGTGCCATGGAGGTGGATATGATGCGCGTCTGCATGAGGATTGGAGAAGATGTTCATCAGAACTCTCTTCTCCTCCTCGTGAGCACTCCGATGAGCACCCATCTATCATACTTATACTTAATTAAATACAGACACGACATAAGACAACCGCAACCGAGTATATAGGTATCTACTACTTACACGACAAAAATAGTATATCAATATGAATAGATACATGACTACTCGAGAATGCAGTTAACCGAGATAAAAATTTTATCATAAAATTTTATAAAATTATCCAACAAAATCGGTGGAATTTTGGTCGTTGATTGTGATAAGTCAAGACAATATTGAAAATAGAAAGACATAAGACTCTGAGGCAAAAATTGTAACACTCAACGTTGATCAACGCGTTAAAGTTACCCAACAAGGACGAAACCCTGATCTCACCCTGATCCCGTCGCAAGTACGAGAGAGTATGCAAAAGTGAGAGAGCGCGGATCATTTCCGGCTTTCCCTTCAGGCTAATATTGATTTTTAGCATTTTTGTATATTCATTCTATACTAATTCAACCATCGGCTATTCGATGGAGGACAAAAAATAATGGGTGAATTTCGTCCTTGTTGGGTAACTTTAATGTTGCGTGCAGGTCAAGAAACGCAGCTATACTATAATAAAAAAGAGGTAGAAAGCGTTAAAAATGATTAGGCGATTTTGGCGATTTTGGCTCATCGTTAATAACTGAAGCAACATCACAACTTATTTAACAACTATATTGATATATCGAATATTCGAGAGTACGCCGGCAGATTTGTGTTGAGGTGTTTCACAGTGAAAACTTTCACTGTGCGTATAATTTATTAATTTAAAATTTCAAAAGTGCGCTCAAGTTTAGCGCGCGAAAAAGTGTTAATTCAACGTCTTAATTCCAGTCCCGGTTGTTAAAATACAGTAATCCAATCAAGATACATTTTATATGTTTTTATAAATTGTTGTACTAAATCGATTTATATACTTAATGTAAATAGTAACGCAATGGCACAAATCTTCTTTCTTAACGTATTTCGATACACATAAAAAATACGTTCTTCATACATACATACATCCAATATCTTCTCTGCACATCTATTCTCATTGACTCATACACTTTTCCAATCCCACAAACATTAACATCAGTGGTATAAATATTGGAGAGTGACGCATTTAGTTGTGATGCTCTTCCTCTCCTTCTCAATCTTCCTCCTCTTTAATTCGTATGCATACGCACATTCTGAGTGCGGTGCAAATCAAGAGTTGACGGTGAGTCCTCCACTCCCGTTCTTCTTTCATCCTCTGCAGATGGGCGGAGCATGTCCTCCGAGATGCCAAATCGCATACAAGATGTGCATCCTCCCCGCATACTACAGATGCTATTGCAAGAAGGGATTCATATGGAACTTCGAGTTGACGGAATGCATCCCAGAGAGGGAATGCGAAGGTACCCAGAGAGGGAGAGGGAGGGAGGCATCTCCAGTTCAGATAAGTGGGAAAAGGGCGAACATCAATTCATCCTCGATCAAGTCTTCAATGAAAATCGAGGATATACTATCAGTTGTGATAGAATGGCAGTATGCGATCTCTCCCAGATCGAGCGGGTTCGTATTCCATTCCCTACTTCTCTCATCCATCCATTGGAGGACCCGAACGACAAGACGAAGATCATTGATCACACGCCGATTCCCAATCGATTCATCGAATCTTATCCTTTCTCGGGCCATTCCGGCTAATATATATCGATAAATACATATTTGTCTTTGGTAATATTTGGATGAGTGAGAATAGACGTCGATTGACCGGACAAGTCATAGTCCCCTTCTGTCTATTTGTACATCTTGACTCCGCCCCCTCGGAGGAAGAGGAGGAGTGAGAAGGAGAGATCACTGTCCTTCTGATGGAGACTTTCCATCCTCAGAGTCTCTTCTTCGCTTCCATCTACCCTCAATGGAATCAACTACAAGGTTTACACTTGGAGATATTAAGGAGGGAAGTGATGATTGGGAGTGTCGTAGAGTGAGTCTTCTTCTGCTGGCAGGTACTTCTCGTGCCTCTCCTTCTCCTTCTCAGAAGAAGATTCGGAGGAACAGGACGGCCTTCTCGGAGGAACAACTACACACTCTCGAAAGGTCCCTTTTAGTCCAAGAGTCAATGATTCAGTGGGTGAAAAGGAGTGTGGGCGCAACTATTCTCCAATTCAAAATAAATACTATATAAGTACAATCCTCTTCTTGGACTCTCGAAACGAATCTTTGCTCTATCACTATAAACTATAGTACAGGGGAGCTGTAGGATTTTAGAACTCTACAGAGGGTAAAAAGGTGAAGTGTTCAAAATTCATCACTGAGGCCAAAAACTTTTCCAAAAACGAGTTCTTAAATGACCAGTTCTAAAATCATACATCCCCAGTCTAGGGATGCAAATACGTGTCCATCGAACACTTTATTCCGGTTTTTTTTGGTCACACCAGAAGCGAATGGTTCTTGAAAGAATGAGAGGAAATACAAGCAGGGGGTTGGAGATCATAGGAGGGATTAATTAGATATCCGATTATGGGATTCCCATATCTAAACTACGATTGAGCAGTAGCTACCATTATTGCGTGTTCTCAATGGGTTGTCTCAGATGCTTCTCCCAGTCTCACTACCCTGATGTATCGGAGAGAGAAAAACTTGCCAGAGAGACTAAACTGCCAGAGGCCCGGATACAGGTCAGTCACTATCTCACTCGAGACCAGAATTCCTCTTTCTCTTACTATCGCTTCACTAATTCATCCCTTTGCTTCTCTAATCTACTGTAATCTCAAGCCATTCGCTCCTCTAAGTAGCACCTCAAATAACAATGTTGACGGAGTGTAGTTGGAGGGAGGTATATACGGTATCTTCTCCTCTCCCCTCGTCTCTCTATGAGTGGAACAGGTGTTTCAACAGTCTCAACAAGAGGGACAAGTCTTTGGGATTCCCGACAATCGGAGTGTGTCTCCAAGGGATGATGATGTGATAGAGAGATGAGTACGAGTACCTCATCCCTAGTTGTTAATCCCTACAAACAGTGTCAGAGTATCGGGGTCTTTCATCTCCTCCTCCTCTCTCTCCATTGGGTCATCCTTCCGTTCAGGTCTGGTTCAAGAATCGTCGTGCGAAGTACCGCAAGCGACAGAGGAATGTCCCTTGTGAGACTCTGCCCGTCGTGCCCCCTCTGACCCCCAAGGAGACTGTCGTCAGTGAGTCCCTCCCTCCCTCCCTCACTTTATCCATCTCTTTAGCATGGACTCACGGGGAGACATTCGCCCATCTCCTTCCATTCTCCTCCCATTCTCTTCCCTTCCAATCACTCACTCCATCAGTCAGTTTACTCCTTTCCAGTCCTATCAAATGACCCAAATGAACTACCATCCAAAGGGAATCCTTCCACTTATTCTGCCCACTTGTCATTTCCTTTCTCATATTACCCAATCTGACCACACTTCCTTTGCGGATAATCTCAGATTATTCGGGTACCGTATCCCTCGACCCAATCAAGATTGCATGATGATATCGGGTTTCAGCGGGAGTTAAAGGAGTGTCTTCATTCGACAGGCATGCCCCTCTCTACTCCACTCAAGACATGAAGGCCATTCAGGCATCTCCCCCTCACAAATACAGTCCATTCTCACTTCATTATATTGCATGTTTAGAGACTTTTTAATTATCAAATAGATAAATGGTCTCCTTCTAATGAAATACCTCTCCCTCTTCCAGTCATTCCTTTACTTCTCATCGAACAGATTGAGTTTCTACATTGATATAGATATATGATTGATGTGATAGTGGAAGAACCGCGCGAGAAAGATATTCAACGGTTCGTTTAGCTTCAAACCGGCCGGATTGTTCGTCGGCCATGTTATCAGCTAAACAAATACACTTTTGTATGTTTTCAGTAAATACGCTAAATAGATTTGCAACGGTTCCTTCACCTTATCCAATTCCCCGATGAGATTATCTACGATAGACCAAAAAGGGGTAGACTGCAAGCTATTACTCCAAAAGAATAGAATAGCCAGTCCAAAGAATGAATCCAGAGCGAGAGATATCCAATGAAATTGTTTAAACAATTGCCAAACCTATTGGCACTCTGTCTCGCCATCACAACTTTGCAGCAGTTGACTTTTGATTCGTGATTCTATGTTGCATGTTCTATGTTGCACAGTGCGTTGCCCAGAAAACGGATACACTTGCCGGATCAATCATTTATAAACTATCTGAATCTATTTTAAACCAAGAAGCTTACAATTAGGTAAGCATGAGAAAGCTTCTCGCATGAATTGCATCCATGAAGAACACATTTTCTCCGGGTATTTATGCGCGTTATTTATTCGATAAGTGATGACGTAAGTAGGGATGTAAAGATAGTAGGACACCAGTATTTATACAGATAGGTAAATCAATATCTAATAATTAGGGATGGTCTAGGTGCAGAATTTCTTGCACTGGTTGTAGTCGGGGAAAGTGTTGGGGTTTCCCTCACTGCCATAGTAAGTGAAGAGCATGCAATTCTTGTAGTCCTTGTTGTAGAAGTACATGGGCACGTGAGAACCAGACACTGGGAAACGACCAGCATCGTATCCAAGAGAACACGTGAACTCTGGAAGGGAGGGAGTGGAGGGGGGAGGAGAGGGGGGGGAAGGGGGGAAGGGGGAGGACTAACCACGAGTCCCGCAGCAGACTCCATTCACACACTCGTATCCATGAGGGCATCGATCACAGGAAAGAGAACCATTCCTGTCGTTAGCGGCGACATTCCCGGCTGGACACAACACTCAAAGAACAACCAATCAATCACTGCCTTTCTTCGACCCATTGTAGTCTCTAGCGACCATGCTGACTATTCACTCTCGAGTTACACCATCTAAGGAGTGGGAAACAAAGAGTGTTGATGAGGGAGGAAGGAGGGGAGGGGGTGGGGGAAGGGGGGGGGGACTAAGGGAGGGGGGATGGGGGGAGAGGTACCTCTGGTGCTCGATCCTCCATGACCCGATGAGGAGGAAGAGGAGATGGTGGCATTGGCACAGGAAGAGATACACTCGGGTCGGGAGGAGAAACGATTCCCGTTCCCATTGCAGCCCTCAACCATTCCACTTTTACTCTCTGCTTATTTAGAGTGAAATATTCGGGTGATGAGTAGAAGGAAATAATCATTCGAATCTTTCATTAGTATCTATCGTGGATGATTCTTCCCGCTCCCGTGCTCCTTCGAAGGGATGGAACTGGTTAACGGTTAATTCTCACTTTGTAGTAGAATGGTTGACACAATCGAGTGCGAGTATCAAAGTAGAATCTCTGTCCTCCCGATTGGCCACATGAGGAATCGCCAGAGTCACGACCTGAGGGGAGGGAGTGGAAGGGGTCCTCGGGGGGGGGGGGGGGGAGGTCACTCACCGTAGGAAGAACATGCTTCGTTCTGGGCAGCAGCGAGAGATAGGAGACATGCGAGTAGGAGTAGCATGAAGGAGTGATGAGTGGAGGGGAGGGGCGGGAGTATCTACTCTCTCATTACAGTCAACGGACGAGTTTATCTACTCTTCGCACTGTTTGTTCCCTTTATTTGTATTCCTTCTACTCTTTCTACGAGGTAGAAACGATGATTAAAGATCGACTTAGATACTCCTCTGAAAATTATGTTCCCTTCTTATATGTAATAATGGATTTAACTGTTATTTAATGACAGGAGTTCATTGTCGAATTGTTTCAATCGATTGAAACAATTCGACAATTAACAGAGAATGATGGCAGAGATGACGAAGCAGAGAACACTTCCTAAGTTTCTATTTGTTGAGACACGAACTTCTTTCCCACGCATTCCAATCCTTCTCTCCCATTACTGTGAGAACAGAAAGCGTGGTTCGTGGTGCGGTGGCGAGGTTTAGTACATTTGTCTCTAAATATACGCGGAACGCGGAGGAGAAAACGTTCCGCGTATATTTAGAGACAAATGTACTAAACCTCGCCACCACACCACGGACTACGCTTTCTGTTCTCACAGTAATTGAGTACCCTGTAGTAAGGAGTGCGTTGAACGAAGAATGCATCCATCGCCAAGAGTCAACATTTATGCCTCGAGATCAACCCGTATTTCTTCACACAAGGAATGGCCAGATTGGAATGAGAGCAGAATTGAGAAAAGAGAAATGAAGAAGGAACGAATCTATACCTCACAAGATTGTGATTATGAAAAGGAGTGGGCACCAATGGAGACGAACGACTCCCATCCCATTCAGATCCTACTTCGATAGATCAAGTGAGAGATTGAGATGGGAGACTGGCAGAGTATGTACAATATGAGACCGAGACTAGATACAGTACAGTGATACACTTCAATGAATGATATGAGAGGAGAGATATAAATACAGTACAAATATAAAGCAAGAGACTAACACAAACTACAACTAAGTAATGAACTTATTAAAGAGAATGTATAATCAGGCAATGATATCCCTGAGTGAGCAATTAGACTCGAGAACACATCTGAGATCCTCATCTACACTTTCCAGAATATTCCTAATTTGAGAGATCAGAGCTTTCCGCTTCCCAGACGAATCTTCCATCTCGACAACCCGCTGTCTGAACAGCTCCCTCGTTAGTTACTCAATACACGATTCCCCCATCCGAGGATTGATCAAGTGATTATTCCCTCCTACTTACCGTATTCTGAGAACCAGATCCACAATCTCCACGTGATGTCTGAAATTAATAATTAATAATAAATCTAGTTGAAGATACAAAATAGAATGTGAGATGGTAGAAGGAGGGAGTGGTACCTCAGAGCGAGAGTCTCCTTGTCGAGGGTGGAATCACAGAGGGAATCCACGTAAGCAGATGTGATCTGATGGTTCATCGAGCACATTCGAGAAGAGAGCCACTCAGCGAATGATGGAGACTGGATGAAACGACGATAGAGACCTCAACAATACCTCTCCCGCTACCATCATTTACAACTGCTCCATTTTCCCATATTCCCAAAACACCGCATTACTTTTAGTTAATATTTAAATTCTAGAAAAAAATGGATGCAAGCGATTAGACTGTGAGTGCCCTCTGTCCAGGGTACACTCAATGTCAATTTGATCTGGTTTTTGAAGTAGCGTCGCTTCATTTTATTCTCTCGACAGACCAGTGAGAAAGCATGCATAATGAAGGGAGCCTTTTTGAGAAGAGATCTCTAAGCTAGAGGGACAAAAAGGGAGAGGAAGGAAAGGAAGGAGAGATACTCACCAGTCCAATCCCCTTTGATCACACAAGTGAGTGAAGGACCTGCTTCCTCCACTGACTGCACCAAGTTATCCAGAACGAAGGGACGCACCGAGGGAATGCTCTACAATCGACACTCTCCCCCTTCCCCCTTCCCTCCATCTCTCACCTTGAATGGACTCATCTCCTTCCGCAGAGGCATCAACGAGGACAGGTATCTCTCGAGGGGGATCATAAACGATTGAGTGAGTTCGAGTAGATGTCTTTGCAAAACGGAGGAGTGCATCTCCGAAGGACCATCTCAAATCATTCCCTTTCCATTTACTTTCAGTCGACAATATGCTAATATGCACAATTCAAATATTTTTGAGATATATCATGTAAATGTTTAAATTAAAGTATATTTTTGGATAGATACGAAACAAGTGAAAACATATAGTTTTTTTAGAAATGCATGCACGCATAGTCCTTATTTTTAGTGCATGGTCACGTTCAACCATCCACACAATACCAACCAAGGAGCTCGATACTTACAAAAACATTCAGCGAACTCTATTAACAACTGCTCAATCATCAATGATTCCAATACCGCCTAAAGAACGATTTTCTGTAAAAACCCGAAGTTTATTTGCAGAAAGGAGACGACTGAGAATGGCCGATCCCAATCCCCTCAACAGAATCAATTTTTCCTTGACAGGGAAGGCTCTTAGAATGTCAATAAAGGAGGATCTCTATCGAGGACATCTGGAGACTGTGCGTAAAGCCATCTATTATGGGAAAAGTACTAGAAGAGCCCTGCAATCATCTCAGATTGGCCGAACTCAAATAAACCAATTGGAGAAAAATGACGGAACTGTCGCGAGTTCCAAGGATGAAATCAACAGTATCGTTCAAGCTTTCTACAATAAGCTATTTTCCCAATCGATGCGGCCACGACGGTGTACTTTCCGATGCAATGATCGCTTTTTGCCCATAATGGATAGTGAAGTTAAACGAGGAATCGAGAAGCTGAAAAATGACAAGGCAGCGGGACCGGATAGAATCAAATCTGAATATCTGAAATGCGGAATTGAGGTTCTAACTCGTCCATTGAGAGTTTTATTCAACAAGTGGATAAACGACGAATGTGTCCCTGATGATCTACCGGAAGCGATTATTTCATTAATATTCAAGAAAGGAAATGCCTTGGATATCGCTAATTACCGTCCGATTTCATTACTGAACATCATCTACAAATTATTTGCCACCGTACTCGATTCACGAATAGAAAACCAATTATCTGCAAATCAAAGTAGAGAGCAAGCAGGATTCCGAAGAAATTTTTCTACCATTGATCATGTATACGCAATCTCAGAACTCATCAGTCTCTCAGAAGAATATCGTTTCCCGGTGTTTCTCTCATTCATTGACTACAAGAAGGCCTTTGACTCAGTCGAGTTCCACAAGGTTTGGGAGGCACTATTCAACCACGGCATTCATCCAAAAATAATCAATACTCTACGGATCATATATAGCAGAAGTTGTGTATCCGTTCGAATAGGGAGAGACAAAGTTCCAATAGATATCAGACATGGAGTGCGGCAAGGCGATCCTCTAAGCCCACATCTTTTTAATGCGATCATTGAAGAGATTTTCCGAAAGCTGAGCTGGGAGCAATACGGTATCAAAATAGACGGAGAGCGATTAAACCACCTACGATACGCCGACGATGTTGTATTAATATCGCACTGTCCCAAGGAGATTGAAAGAATGTTGGAGGAGCTATGTGCATCAAGTAAGAAAGTTGGATTAGAGATAAATCAAAGCAAGACTGTAATGATGACGAACGATGTACCTGTCCCCCAATCTGTTGACGGAAATCACCTAAAATACGTGAATTCCTTTATATACCTCGGAGTGCGACTATCATTCGACCAGAACTTAATGCTTGAGTTGAACAGGAGAATTGGCGGTGCTTGGAAATCGTTTAACAAATTCTATGATTTCATGACGAGCCGAGGAGTCGGAATGTCACTTAAGACCAAAGTATTCAGAATGTGTATTGAACCGAATTTTCTGTACGGATCTGAACTATGGAATTCAACTAAGAAGGAGAGAAAACGGCTAATCGTAACGCAGCGTGCAATGATGAGAAAAATGGCTGGAGTCACGAGACTGGACAGGAAAACAAATGAGTGGCTCAGCTTGAAAGTTCCCCTACCAGATATCCGTGTGCGAGCAATGTGCAGAAAATGGAATTGGGCCAAGCGAATTGCCACTATAGGAGATGATCGGTGGGCAAGAAAAATAACAAATTGGTCGCCTCTAGATAGAACGAGACCGCCCGGTAGACCGAAGATACGATGGAGAGATGAGTTTGTCAAGGCGATTGGACCGAACTGGGAATCTAAGTGCAGAAGACACCCTGATTTATGGAAAACTTGCATCGTTCAACAGGCATACCACCTGAAGCTTGAATAAATATTGTATTGTATTGTTGTATTGGTCACGTTCACTCCACAAGAAACTTTTTAAATCCAAACATATCCCGAAAACACATTTAGGGAAAATAAGTTTTCAACTTCTCTAAGATGGTTGTACTCTAATCGCAAATGGCCTTCTCCCCCATTTCTTCCCTCGGATATCCCACTATGGGCTAAGATACCTTTGCTCAGCTTCTTGATCAATCCTTCGTCTCTCTGGAGGTACGGTTTGTACTGAGTGAAGAGTCCATCTTTGGCATCGAGTGTCCTTCCATCCCAGTGCTTCCTGTGTTTCGTCTTTCTACTCATGTGATAGTATCGCCCTGCACTCCTCCTACTCCCCATCTACCACACACAACAATCAACGGCACATAAATTAACTTGAGGAATCAAAATAATCTGATTCATGCATATATGAGATCTTCTGCTTAAGGCGGGAGATGCCCAACAGTTGGAAAACGTAAAAAAAAAATATTTCTTGAAATATTAGGGTGTCCAATAAGTCTTGTCGTTTTTTTTTCTTTTTACTTTCGCAAGCAAGTTACAACGCGATTTTCATAATGATATATTTCATATAAAACATTTATCTCTGATTTATTGTTTTCAACCTTCATTGCAGTAATAAGTTGCGTAGTGATGACGTAATGTGTCAAAACGTTGATTTTCCGACCCCACTTTCGGAATTTTCCCTTCCTTTTCAAAATAATGTTTGCAATCCCTAATTTATTATGAAGTATTAGGACTCACTGTACTTTACTATGATGCATCAAAAGTAAATGAATCTTGCAAGGATGAAGAAGAATTAAGAAAAAAACAAAAAAAATCGATTTTGCATATATTCGATTTTGTCATTTTTTTACGAATATTGACCAATTTCTGAAACTCAATTGACTATGATATTTAGTTTTAAAATATTTAGAATAGGTTGCAACATTCGGAAGAGTCAAAATCTGTAAAAAAATTTCAAAACACGTTGAAAAATTCGAGTTTCGTAGTACAGCCACACAGCGTTTTAGAAGGCCGGTATCCAGTAAGCTTCTCGTCAACTACGAAATCACAGGACATCATTAACTCATTTTTATCTCTTTATAGGATAGGAATTTTTTATAGGCAATTTTTGTAGCATGCGTTGAAAATATTTAGATCAATACAAATTGCCTCCATTTCCCCATCTCAAGGTCCGAAATCGAAGAACACTGGTTGGTCAGTATAACGCAGCGTATAAATAATAAATTTGAAATTATGCTCCGGAGAAAAATATTTTTAAAAATTGGCGACAAGACTTATTGGACACCCTATTAGTTAGATTTGGGATTCTAGAGTGCGCTGATGAGGATGATCATATGCATTATTGGGGCCTCATTCGGACAAAATGACGTAACACCAAAATCAGCTTTCCTCGTTAAAATCGGAGGAAAAGTCTAACAAGAATGCTTGCATTGTGGACACACCTGTCTATTCACGGCCCGTTAAAGCCTCCGGGGTCAGAGCCGCAACGCGCAAGAAATACGCAATGCGTTCGCTGGAGCGAGACAATAAAAATGTCAGATTGAATATTCTGCGAGTGTTAAATTTTGGCTTAAAAAATATTATTTCTTTATGTGATCGACTCTGGAGAATGACAGAGAATATAATTCTTACAAAGAAATAATGCAAAACGCCATTTACGCGAAATAAATTGGCTAAAAACAATTTTGATACTTTCAAATTACTTTCTTAAAACCGTGATAAGTAGCTTCTTTAAACCAATCAGGTTATAAATTTGATATGCATGCATTCTCACAGACTTGCCTTATAATTTGTAGGTTTCAAATATAAGCAAAATGTTGAAATACTTTAAGAAAGTAATTTAAAATGTCGTTTGGGTCGATTTTACAGAAATGCAAAACACGTGATAAAAACACTCACAACCCGATTTGACCGGAATCGTGTATACAATTGGATTCAGAATTAAAGCGTCTATCGATTGTAGGTTTTTAAAATTTAAAATAATGCCGTGCTATTCAGTTTTTCGAAATAAAATATTTTAATTATTTTTTCAATGAGTAAATATCACAGCTATTCGTAGGATCGCGATTAATAAGATCAATAAATTGTACCGTAGTCACAGATGAAAAACCCATGGTCAAACCTACCATAGGATTGATCCTATGGTGGATCCTAAGGTATGGGGTTCGAATCCCAACCTCTACAGTCACCTTTGCCAAGCTTCGGGGGAAGTACCCAACAGTAGGCAAAAATTGTACGAGCTTGGCAAAGTCACTGCGGAAGCCGGTACTCGAACCCACCCTACCATAGGTATGTAAATTACAGCGCCTTATACCTCTAGGCCACGGTAGGATGGCCATGCTTTTTCATCTCTGAACGTAGTGGCCGCAGCAGTTGATGGAGACAATCTAGCCTCAACGAGCCCCAAGTTTTAAAAAAACCGTCGTCGGATCTTATTGATTCTTAGACGTTACATTGAAAAATTCTGAGAGACTGCAATCAGCAAAACGTTTCTTTCCTAAGAAAAAGGAAAGAAACGTTTAAAAATATCTCGAGTATTCGGCCCGCGCCAACAACGAATAGCATGTTAAGAAAATAATCGACACAATGAAATGCGTTCGAATGCATGAATGATCGAAGAATAAACTAATAGAAACCTCGTCTTTTCTGATGGTTTATCATTCGACTCCGTATCGTTGGTATCAGAAACCTGCAAATTACTATCGCTCTTCAATGGAGGAGGGGGAGGGGGGAGTAGAGGGAAGGGGAAGGAGAGAAGGGGGAGATAGTTCACCTTGAGTATGTGTGGCCAGTGGTCGAGTGCCTTGACGAAGAAAGGATTCGTCACTCCCAACATCACCCGAGCACTTAATAACTATCCTAATTAGGTACAAATGGAAAATCCTACGTGTGTTTCGATCTTCCCGTATATTCTCTGAACTCCGAATCGTGTATAGTGAAGTATGGTCGGAAATCACTCGCGTATCTGACATCATCATCGTTTAATTATCATACCGTCAATGCACTCTTTAGATGAGACAGTACCTTAGTGGAGATATGAGAGCGACGAGACTTTGAACGATGGAGGCCACTCTAGTGGGGGAAGGGGCCATTACGAGCAACGGCTGAACACACCCTTTCATCCTAGTATTGAATACGGCGCATGCAATTTACGCAATGCGCGCGCAGTTTAGCAGTAATTATTTACTGCGAGTCTGTATATACAAAAATACCGTATACTCCAAACAAAACATAATCGTTAGTGATGCCACCGACATAAAAATCAATAAAATGATTTCGATTATTAGAACAGAGCTACTCTATATAGTTTTAAAGAAAATATAACACTGTTTCAGAATTTTAGACGATTTTTCCAATTTCATATGGTGGTCCCTAGAAGAAGAAGCAATCCCTATTAAAGATGCCTGTTCTAGTCATATGGATATAGAGCAGGAAGTGTAATTGGATGGGAGGAGCTTTGTGACTTGCCTCTCCGATCAACACCAACTCCCACAGAAGTTGAATGTGCTTCACCATCCACTGTAGATTCCTGCAGACATTCCTAAGATAGACGAGAGATGATTGACCCATTTTACTCACTTATAAATGTCGGGTTCATAGATAGACTTGATATTGATTATTCCATCGGAGGTATTCAACCGGATGTCATCGAATTGAGTGAATGGAATATCACAAGAAGAAGGAAGACGACACTCAATATCGATATTCAGATGGATTTGTGGCTATAAAGGGAGAGAGGATTGTCTCACTTGGATGACAGTTCCCATAAGAGGGAGTTGGTATGACTGGCCAGGTACTGGAGGCCCCCATTGATCTATGTCGTGACACGCTGTAAGTGGTCCACCATCGGAATCATCTTAACCCCCCCCCCTCCCCATACACACAATCTACAATATATTCGATCAAACATGATATCTAATATTAATATTTTCTGAGATCTTTGAGACGAACAAACTAAGCCCTTACAATTGTGATTATCATAGTCAACTGATGTTTTGCATGGTCTAAACGTGAATTCCTTCGGTTGACTAACCAGCTTCTATCGCGGGTTCGCCCATTTCGAAGTAACCAAGGGCAATCTTCTCGATGATAGTAGAATAGAGATGGAAGAATGGGATTATGGAGACGAGAACTACACTCTGCAGACATCTCTTCCTCCCCCCTCTCTCCACCCTCCCTCCCCCCTCCCCCCCCCCTCTCCACCCACCTTCTGGTAGTATCCTCGAGGCAATGAGGAATCTCTCTCCTGACGGAAATGGACGAATCCATATAGGAATTGAACATGAATGGGTAGATTCGATGGACTATTCGTTATCAAAGATCGTTGATAGGAAGTCACATCACTCTGGCTCCTTAAACTTCTAATTGAACCGACTAAATAGTAGGAGAACTATTAGCCATGGTAGTGTTAATGAGGGTGCATCTGCTTGGAGGATCCCTTCGTCCCTTCGTACCTTCGTATCCTGAAGTGATACTTGGTATCCCTCTTGTGTGCATTGTTCGAATCGGGGAATGCGAGGTAGCAAATGTTCGCCTTCTCTGGTGCAGACAAAATAGCATCTCCAGGATAGATAATCTGAAATGGCCTTTACTTTTATCAGCATGTCACTCATGAGGTACTAACAGATTGGCAACCGCCAGCTAAACGAAAATCTCCAAATGTTAATAAACGAGTCAACTTAAATATTGGTAGACTGAGAATGAATGCAGTGCTTACCTCGAGTGCCTGTCCCAATTCCAGATCGAAAGTGACAACACAAATGGAGTGAATCCACTGATTGAATCTACTCCACGGGGCGAGATCATTCGAGGACGAAGAGGATGAAGACATCCAATGGACAAGAGATATACCCTCAAAAGAGATCACTATTCAAGATGACAGAAACAATTCTGGAAATATTAGATCTCACGAATAGAGAACGAGAAACGAGGAAATGAGAGAAAGAGAGAAAGAGAAAGAGAGGAAATGAGAGGTGAGAAATGAAAGAGTAGACTGGGCAAGTTTAATTGCCAAAAAGTGAATTCAAAATAATAGAGGAATGAGAGGAATAAATCGATGACTCTGCTCTGAGACTGGAGTGTGGGAGAGTAGACAGAGAGAGAGAGAGGGGAGAGAGAGTGCGACGAGAGAAAGAAAAAAAGATAAATGAAACAGAAGAGAGCAGGAATCGTGTTTAAGAGTAGACAACGGGGAGATAGCGCGCAAAAAGGGCCAGTGATCGACAGGAGAGACAGAATAACCAAAATGCACTCATCCAATTGAAGAGGAAAAGCAGTAATTGTTTTGCATTATAACTAAGTATTTTTCCAGGTAAGAGAGGGAGGGTGGGGTGCATAATTAGAAATGGGAGAGATCGTGCGTCATTCTATCGAGTAACGATGCAATGCAGTAAAAGACGATAAAGGTCAAAAAGCGCGACAATGACTGAGAAACTATCTATTCTAACAGTTTTGACGACAAAGCGAGAAAGGTGAAAAGAACAGTAAAGCACATTTTACTTAATTCAAGAAATTGCATGCAAGCTATGAATCAAATTGAAGGGGTAGTGAGGGAAGAAACAAATCTACACATTAATTCTACAATGACAATGAAGCATACGTGTATGGAGAGCCACTGAGCGGAGGCAAAAAAAATCTCGGCTTAAGAATCAATCTTTTATCTGATAGATATGCAATTACGTCAAAAGATAGAAAGAGACTTGTTCTGAAGGCCAGCCGAGTTAACGACAGTGTGAAAGGCCGAGGGTCACTACTGCGTTTGCAAGTATATAATTAAAAGCAACGAGATTGGAGTAAGTCAAATAGACAGACAATATTCGAATTTACACGACAAGTTACTAAAGAAAAAGCGAAAGCGAGAATTGATAATTAGCAAAATTAAAAAAAATCATTTCTAAAATAAAATTACGAAAGAAAAATAATAGATCCTGAAATCGAGATACCGGTCAATGTATAGTCCCTTAGAAAAGGAAATATATTGGGAAAAGGGATGAATACTAAATCATTCAGAGAAGCTTGTGAACAGCAATTGCGAATTCATCGAATTGATCGATTCGATGAGCGATTCGAGTCTCAATCTCATCCCTCCATCGTTCCATGTTCTTGCGGAGAACCTTCTTGAACCTGCAACAATGATTGGATGATGGCAAATCATGGGATCCTTCTAAGGGCACGAGCAGTCGTCGAAAGGGTAGGTTTCAAAAATTGTAAGAAGTGGGCACGTTTCTAAAATTTTAATATGAAATCATTTAAAATGGGTACGTTTTTACAACTTTATCAAAAAAATACTAAAAAAATGGGTACGTTTTCTACCTTTGCACTGGTCTGGACTCCAAAAACTGGGCACGTTATGCCATTTTGGACCTACTTTTCGACCACTGGGCACGAGAACTGCAATGAGTGATCACCTTTCGAGGGAGTACCGATGGCATTCCTCCTCAATATCCTTCAAATTCATCATTCGTTCATCATCACTCTCCAGTGTATTCAGAGTAGAGGCGAGTCTTCCCGATGCCAGATCTATCACTTTCTTCATCAGATCCCGTACTTCCTTCTTGTCCTTCGACTCCTGAACTCTCTATCTCTCTCTCCCTCCATCCCCCTTCTACTGACCACTCCACTCCGTGTATGAATCCCCTTGGCAGCCCATGTCCCCTCCTCCTCCTTCTCTTCTTCCTTCTTTCTCTTCTCCTCTGCTTCCTTCTTCTTTGCTTCTTTCTCTCTATCAATATCCTTCTGATTCCACACGATTCGATAGTCGATTATTCTCATCAGCATAAGTAATTCCGACAGCTGAAACCATCACATCACGCAGTCTCACAGGATAATATTATAGCGAGAATATAATAACGAACTCTAGTAACTCCTTTCACTCGACTTCTCCATACAATAAAAGAATGATGCATCATCGTATCATCAACCATTCTGAAAACTTTGAAGAGTGCGTTATTCTCCTTCGATCGATCAACCAATAGCCTCTCCAATTCGAGTAGAAGGGAGATCTGGAATATCCATATGCAATCCCTCTTCCCATTTAACCATGGAAAGCAGAATACTTAAACCTTGATAATCAATAATCACACAACTCGTTCTTTATTGGTCCCTACTGAGCTACTCATCCAGATTAATACGAAGAGGAAATAGCAATGATATATTTGAAGAAATATTTATTTTTGAAATGTACATACCCATTTCTCGATTGAATGAGCCTCCTTCGTCTTTCTATTAAGAATAGATATTTCCTTCACTTTGAGCAGTTCTCCATTCTCACTCTTCTCCAGCAAACTCGTCATCTCTCTACGAACTGCTTCTATGCCACTCAGTCTATCTTCCACCGTATCATCATCTTCCATCTCATCATTTTTCTTATTCTCCTCAACCTACAAAACCACTGCTCAATTCAAATATCCTCCAAATCGCAAACCTTCTTATGCCATGCTAGTCCACTCTCAAACTTCTCTTTGTTTTTCTCCATAGCCTTCATTAACTTCTTCTCACTCTTCGATCCGTTCTTCAATTTCTCACTCAGTTCATCCCATTCCTTCACACTCATCACTCTTCTCCATTCTTCTTCCGAAGGCACAAATCCTGAAAGGAGTCTCTCCTCCATCCCGCCCTCTTCTCTTCTCTTCCTCATTCACTCACCGAAGTATTCGCTTCCATCGTCCTCCTCAATCCATTCTGCACTTCCAGTCGATTGAATGAGCAGTCCAGCATAGTGTGGCATGAGCATGTATCTCCTGTCGTGTCTGTCCCTTCCCATCGCATCCAGACGATTCCCATACTTTGCCAGATCCAATTCCTTCTCCAGACTCTTCAAACAATTCTTTGATATCTAATCAATAGTCTGGAGATAAGACAATTCTGAATATTTAACTCGGAAAAAGAAATTTCGAAAACATTACACTTAAAATCTACTTTCTAGAAATTTTCTTGTTATTAATGGATAATAATGCTTGGTTTATATTGCAAATGGTGAAAACAAAACTGAAAATATTATTTTAATCAGGAGAAAATAGCTTCAAAAGACATGTGCGTGCTCATGAAATTTTATCAAATATTTCCGAAATGTCCTTATCTGAATTGGAAATTGCAAAGTGTGTTATGACCAATCTGGGCGGATCTCCGCTTGTTTTCGTACCTTGATGAGAGTGTTAATCTCTTCCATCCTCTTCTCCTGCTTGTTCTTCGTCTCCTCCGCCTCGTACATCTTCGCTGACTCTGCTCTGCAATCAGTCCATTACAAGAATAACAAGACAATTTGGGCGAATTAATGATATGGAGACTTTGATAGTTATCATCTTGAAGAGATTAGTCTCCGATTAGAAAACTCAGTCCGAAGTGGCAACTATGATTACTGTAAGAGATGTATGTTCTATCCTCACCGGGGAAGTCTCAATCCAATCGATTCCCTCGATCCAATTGCATCCTTGAGTACTTTGATTTGAGTCTTCGTCTCTTCCATCTTCAATTCCACCATCATCCTCATCCTTTTAAGTTCCCTCACCTTGATCTTCAATTCCTTCTTTTCCTTCTTCAGATCATCATACTCTTCTTGTAGTTCAACATCAGTCTTGATCTCGAATGGGGCAGAATCGAGGAAGAAGTTGAGTAGGAATTCCATCAGTTTTCCTTGTTTCTCCCCTTCGATCGCATCCCATCGCCCGTCGCAGTCTTCCAATGCAGCCACCAGTTCCAATCGATCATCCTGCAACATCCCCTTCCACCAGCAAACAATCAACGATAAAGGGAAAGGGAATAGTTGCATCAATGGTAGTTCCAACTTCGTTCAGGGTAATATCTCCTTCTTTCTCATCTTCATCTTCCTCTCTTTCTTCGGGAGAAGCAGATCGACCCTAAACAATGTTATTAATATGCTACTCTAATCTATCGATACCTCTTCCTCTCTCTTCCCTTCCTTATCCTTTCCTTCTTCCATCTCATCTTTAAATTTGTCTCGCTCCTCCTACAATTAATTTAATTAATAATACATTGAAAAACTTTATGATATTCATTAGTTTTAGGCGACACCTTTGTGGATGGGCGCTCTCCACATACAAGCACACGAAGCAATTCCATCACTGAGTATTCATCTAGCTTGAGCTTGGAAATGGAAGTATCGCAGAATGCATAGCGCTTCTGGAATATACGAAGTGAATATTTTCGAGAGAAAAATTAGTCTCGTACCTTAATTTGGTCATCTTGGAGAAGCATTTCCATTAAAATGTTAACAATAGGGAGTGTGACTTTCTTCGCCTTCACTTCCTTCTCTTTCCCTTTTGCACTCAGAGCATCGACTATCTCTTCTGAAGGAATACTCCCATTGCATGGATGAACCAATATCCTCACCAGTCATAGGCAGTCGACAGTTGGAAGGGAATAGATTAGATCGAGTGAATATGAACTCTGAGATCATGAGTGCAATGGGGAAGTGGGGGGAGGAGAGGAGTACTCCCGATGGTTGCAACTTCCCCATCGTCTTCTCGTAGTTCTCTCCTTTCTCTTCCTCTTCCATCTCTTTCATCGCCTTCTCATTCTTTATCCTCTCCTTCATCTTCTCCATCACTATCTTCCCTTCCATTCCATCCAATTCCTTTCTATTCGACTCTCTCGCTGCTCCTCGTTCTTCCTTCGCCAATTTCAGACTTAAATATTGTTCATAAGAATCAATAATTTAGAAAAACGAGTAAATATTTCAAATAAGTACTGACGCTTGAGCGTTTAGAGAGTGCCATGCCTTCCTCCATAGAAGTACGTGTAGGATCTCAGTCTGGAATGGGAATGTCCCCCTCCCCATTGTATCCGCGAGAGCCGATAGATCTATATCTCACTTCTTCTCCCCTTTCCCCCCTTGTCAGTCGGATGTAGAGAGATGACGGATAAACGTCGTTACCACTGAACCCATCGATTCATGGTGCATCGGCTTGGTCTCGGTCCCGGATTTTGATTGTATTGTTGTGTTGTCGTTGGTGGACAAGCGGTCCACATTTTGTCATCGTTGGTGAACAAGCGGTTCACATTTTGTCGTCATTGGTGGGCAAGCGGTCCACATTTGTTTATCGCTGAATTCCACAGTCGTAGGACTGGGAATAATTGTCGTTAATTTGTAGATTCATATTCGTCCCATTTTTTTGCTTAATTACTCAATCATTTTATCTTTTGCTTCTCACACTCATTTCCAACATGCTATCTCCTACCTATTGCTCCCCCACAAATCCTTTCACATCTCCATTTCCGTACTTCGTATCGCCCCCTTCTGTCTCAACGCTGTCTGTTACCACTGGGACTACGACAACTATTACATCTAGCCGCTGTTCTGTAATGTCACATTCACCATTCTCCCCTTCTTGTAACATTACTGCGTTGACTTATGCGCAACGCCCGATTACGTCTCACGCGATTTCTCATTCCTACGTGAATCCTCATCTTTATGTATCTAATGAGCAGTCTACGCACCATTTATCGCTTTCCGAACCTATCTGCTCGCAAACTTCATCTGTTGGGAATCATGTGAAGTTACCGATGACTTCTATTCCTACTTTCGATGGAAATCCATTGAAGTGGATTGATTTTATTGATGTCTATGACACCATAGTGCACAATCGATCTTTGTCTGACCAAGAAAAAATGATTTTTCTCCGTCAATCTCTATCTGGCATCGCAAAAATCGCCATAGATAGATTTCGATCGTCTGAATATCTGAAAGCGTACGAATATCTAAAGTATCGTTTTGGCAATTCGAGCATCGTTGTTCAAAATCTTGTGAACGAGTTAGCTCAGCTGTCTCAAGCGAAAGATGATCTAATTTCTCTTAGGGATACAGTTGAAAGGATCCATTGGATCATCAATCGGATTGATGGATACGTTGAGTCTACTAATGAGTCTGTTATCCATCTGATTTCATGCAAATTCAATCTGAAATTGCGGTCCAAAATCGCCAAGGCGATGATTCGCGATACTTCTTCGTCTAAATGGTCTGTTTCACGTCTAATGGACTTCGCTAACAAGTATCTCATGGAGCAAGAAGAGCTTCAAGTGCGACTGAGGGTTCAATCTCCATTAGCCTCAGATGATCCTGTGAAGCTGAACAATTCCGATTCTCAATACGATTCTAAAAAATCAAAAGAAGCATCATCAGATCATTCAAGGTATTGTATTTTCTGTGAGTCTTACTGCTCTGACCATTCATCTATTTTCTGCCAGAAATACAGAACTATACATGATCGTAAACTGCGTCTGATGAAACTGGGCCGATGTTTCAAGTGTTGTCGGAAAGGCCACATTGCCCAGGCTTGTGATTTTAGCACCTGTCCCCGGTGTGAAGGTGCATGTCTCCATTCTAAATTCATTTGCCCATCTCTTCTTTCTTCTCAATTCCGATCTCGGTCGCCCTGTTACAAAGATCGAAGATCAAGCTCAGATTCATTCCTGATTCCTGATTCCTTTCCGTGTCCCCTTCTATGAAAGACCTCGGTATACTTATGCAGCCATCACTAAAGTTGATCATGTCACAAAAATTATTTCAAAGGCTAGAGCGCAAGTAAACATTATGTTTAAATGCTTCTATTCCACAGATCATTGCTTGTATAACCGCGCTTTTGTAACTTTCGTTCGACCACTATTAGAATACTGCTCAGTAGTATGGTCTCCAACTACAGTTACTCTTGCAAATTCGATAGAAAGTGTTCAACGTAACTTTACTCGTCGTCTCTTTGCTCGGTGCAATATCCCATACACGTGTTACCCACAACGAATTTCCCTTCTTTCATTGCAAACTCTTGAGCACAGAAGGTTCCTCTCTGATCTACTGTTTCTTCACAAGTCTATCCATGGTTTTTACTCTTACGACCACTCTTCTCTATATATAATCTCCCCACTCACTCGTAATCTGCGTAGAGCACATTCTTTGCGTGTTTCCTTACCTTTCGCGAGCCCTAAGTCTCACTCAAGTTTCGTGACTAGGACGATCGACAGATGGAACGTGTTCTCTAATCAAATCGTAACAAGCTCGCCTAAACATTTCCGATCTCACCTTCTCTCATTACCTTCCATATCTTTTACTTCCGATTCACTCTTGCGAGTTTAACCCAACCTGCTGCCCCCCTTCAATCCCTCAATCTTCAAGATATTCTCAAGATCATCTATCTCTTTTCTCCCTCGAATCTACGCCGTTAGCGACCCTGGGGGCGTTAGATTCGAGGTGACCCCTGTATGCAACCACATCCACCGCAAGCTACCGAAGACTATCGCATTTCCCCTATATTAGGTTGAACAGAAAGTCTTTATAAACTTTTTATTTCAATTCTTCTGACAATAAAGCGCAAGAGCGAAATCAAACGTATGCACCATTGTTATCTACGACAAATCTCCAACGTTCAGGCAACTTATGGATTCCCTCCTTATAGAACCCATCTCGGCGCGAATCAAAATATTGCTTGAGTGCGGCCTCGATCGCCCCACGGGAAGTGAAGGATCTCTGATCGAGATGACGGGTCAGATCCGAGAACAACCAATCATCCGAAGGGGCCAAGCCAGGAGAATACGGTGTATGAGGGAGAACCATCCAGCCATATTTGGACAGCTCCTGCTTGACCTGCCGTGCAACATGGGGTCGGGCGTTATCGTGTTGATAGTACACTTTCTTGCCGTTCAGGGCAGATTGTGCGAATTTCTTCTTGAGATTTCGTAGTTGTTTAGTGTAGACATATCCAGTAATTATCCGCTTCTCGGGTAGGAGCTCCCAGTAAATCGGGCCATCCACTCCCCACCAGGCAGAGAGCAAGATTTTCATAGGGTGAAGGTCAGGCTTTGCGACGTCCTGTGGGGTCTCATTGGCATCCACCCACTGTGCCCTCCTATGGTGATTCTCATAGCAGACCCACTTCTCGACCCCTGTTATGAGACGGTCCACCCATCGATCTCCAGCGTGAAGAGTGAGTAGAGAAAGGGAATCGTCGACACGGTGGTCAAACTGGTCTTGGGTCAATTTGTGGGGTATGAAACGGCCTAGCTTCTTCTTCTTGCCAATGGAGACCAATCATTTACGATGGTGCTTTGCGATACCCCAAGTGTGGCTGCCATGTCGCGGGTATTTGGAAAGGATCCAATTCCACTACGATCCGTAGCGCATCCAAATCCAGCTCGGGTGGCCTCCCAGACCGGTCATGATCATCCATGGAAAAGTCCCCCTTCTCGAAGAGTTGGTACCAATTGCGCATGGTCTGGTAGTGAGTGGCATATGAATCGTACACTTCAGCCAACTGACGTTCCTATTCCTTCATTGTAGTGTGAGAGAGGAATACGAATAACAGAACGTTGCGGATGTGCAAGGCCGTGTGAACAAACATCGTGATCTTACTAGTAGCAGAATGAAAGGCGTGGAATGGGGAGTTGTTGACCACATAGTCCCTTTGTCATTTGTTATTCACTAGAGGCGAGGGAACTCCAAAGGTCTCGTGCACTGAGCAGTGATCGAGCAAAACAGTTTATAAAGACTTTCTGTTCAACCTAATACTTCACCTGGCGGATAAAGAATTGAATTGAATTGAATTGAATCTGGATATTCTTCTCTCAAATCACTCTCTCGAGGATCTGATAACGGCTGTGATCACATTCCTCTGGGAGAACAAAATTCATCTATATCATCTGATAAACGCTCAAAGAGCAACAACTCTGATCGAGATTCTCCTAGAATTCGAAGTCGATCGAGGGATCGACGAAAGTGTTAATTCTGATCTATGGTCTTTCATCATCTTCGGTCTATTTGTTTTCTCTAACGTTATTTGCAGTTTTGCTCACCATCTCAGGACATCGGCGGAAGGAACGACAACTCGTTTAGCTTTCTTGTATTTTTCTTGTTTCTGATTCCTAAATTGTGTTGTCCAACAAGCTGCACTGCCGTCAACATCCGCCTCCCCACAATTAGTCGTCGGTCGTCGATCCTTTTTTTATCCTTTATGTAGTCTTTACCCCCCCCCCCCCCTTAGTCTCTGGTTCCCATTAGTCTACGTTCATCGCATCGTAACTGACCACCCTATTTCCTTCGATTCCCATTTCTGCTCAGCCATGGTTAAGATAAGATATAGCTCTAACCCTCGGAGTGGCGCCCGAGAAGGCGAGTAACTTGGGAATTCGTCGCCCATTTCGGTTGCCCCCCCCCCCCCCCAGTGTATCGGCGAGAGCCGATAGATCTATATCTCACTTCTTCTCCCCTTTTCCCCCTTGTCAGTCGGATGTAGAGAGATGACGGATAAACGTCGTTACCACTGAACCCATCGATTCACCCATCTAGACTACCCACCTCGATCGACAATTCTCCACTATTCGTCTCTCGCACACTCTCTAATCTTGAATCCATCATTTCCTTTGTAATCGTCTTAATAACAGAATCGCATTCGTGGACAAACATACGAGGATCTTCTCCTTTATACAGAGCAATCAGAGGTTCAATCTGAAGGAAAGAATTGATGCAAAGGGGACAAATATCCCCAATACAATATTCGAAAAGTATTTTGCACATGCCCGAACCCCCTCCCTATCTGAGCAAGAGACAACTCACTGCCTTGGTGACCTTCCCTTTCTGTTTCTTCGACGGACTTCCCTTCGACGAGGAGGGAGAAGCCGTCGTCAGGAATTTATCCAAAAACTGAAATAGACAGTGATCACCTGTCAATATCCACATCTATCGTGGGAGTAGTTCAGATTGCGAGTATGCCACGAGGCTAGACAACATTAAATAGTAGAGTAATACGCGGTTATATACTTCTCCCTATAAGTACATTCTGAACTCACTCCTTGTTTCTGTTTCTTCCCTTTCATCTTCTCAGCCAGTACACTCAAAGGTGCCTCATCGTCCGTTGATTCCAAGTTAACAGCAACTTCCTGCAGCCATATCATTTTACAATCCACGAACGCAGAATAATGAACCTCTTTCATCTCTTTCTTCGTTTTTTTCTTCTCCACTGCCTCTTTCGTCTCTTTATTTTCTTCCTTTCGTTTTTTTGGTTTCTTCTCTTTATCTGTCTTCTTCACTCCATTCTCCTTCGAACTATCATTGCTTTCTCTCTTCTCTTTCTTCACAAGAGAAGGGAGTGCAATTACATCATCATCTTCACTCGAGGTCGCTTAAATTTAAAAAACCATAAAAAAACGTAAAAATAAAATTAGAAACAGGTCCCAATGAATAAAATAAATGCGCCTATCACGAAATTCAACAAATCTTTCCGATATTTGACTTCATAGATTCAAATATAAATTCAGATAAAACAATAGACAACTCACTTCCCTTTTTCGTTCCGTTTTGAGGTTTGCAGAAAATGGGCGCAAGTTTCTCCTTCATTCCAAATTCCTTTTTATACACTTCGTCTGCTTGCCACGACCGATCTGATTAAATCATTCCATTCACCATTAACATATGAGTTACAATTGACCAACACAACTGTACTAAAAAGATTTACCGATGTCGGAAAATGTGCATGTAAGCTTGATGAAGGTTTCAATATCGAATGGAGTTAATTCATGAGGGCGTCTAAATTTAAATAGAGTGAAAGAGGAATAGCAGAAAGAATAAAATGAAGGGAAAAGGTACCTCAAGTGTGCAGAGGGGACTCGGAGGATTTCCCGTGTACCGTCGTGCACTGTGTATGTCGTGTATGTCGTCTCCTTGTGAATCGTTTTGACTTGGCACGATAGAACCCTGAAAGGAACCTGCTCAATGTCCGATTTAGGTTACATTAAATAACTCTAATTATAAAAATACAAATACAACGTAGTAATAAGGCGATATGCGGAAGGGAGACGAAAGCCGAATACACAAACAGGACTCTTCCCTCTCTCCCTCTCTCGATTGATTGCCGAGAGAGAAGAGACGGACTAGATAGAGAGTTGAGATCTACCGGAGACACCCTTTCCATACTCTACTCCACCAATCTGTATTTCTTTATCCATCCAGAACTTACAAATCGTCTCCGTTTTCCATTCTAACTTCTTCTCCCTTGATCAAACTTTCGCAATTCTTCGAAATCACAACGATCAGATCTTTGAGAGGCAAAACAGCTGCAAAAACAGTTGCAAATAATATATGTCGCTGTCGACAGAACTCCAGACATCCAACACATCACTGGAAAAAAACTCACAATGGGATACTTTGTTGGCAATATGCTTAAGAAGCATAGGATGAAACTTGTCTCTGAGGACACCAAGAGCCTTAGTCTCAGCCGATTTAGCATTACCCCAGGTGGTGCACTTCGCATTTAAATCGTGACGAGGCTTCCACGTAGAGCTGTTGTACTCGGAGATTCGAGAATCGAGATCACTGAGTAAGAAAAAATAAGAGCCATGACAAGCAGAAAAAAAATACCTCTGAGTCGTGAAGAATTCCTTAGTGGGAATGTATTCAACTCCAGAGATCAATCGATTCTTTTTCCATACTTCGCCTTTTCCATTGACCGGCATCCTTTAAAAGGAAGTTATAAATTATTAGCATATATTAGAAAAAATGGAAAAATCAAGAAATTTGAAAAGCATGGCGAATGCGCGCGAAAACGATGCGAATAAACAAACTACTGTACACGAATGTACTGTATGAAGACTGGTCAGACTTCTAAATAACAAGATAATATAATAGGGTCATCCACTCAAAATTTCAAAATTTTTCTAAAATTCTTTTATTATATGGGACGGGGTTATCGATGGTGCGGAAAGAGAATAGCGTCACTAGAATTATAATATATTTCATTTTCAATGAGTATGCGCCTATTTCTCTAAGCTCCGCCCATCGTGGTGTAGTGCAAGCTCTCCAGAGGTTTGCTGGGTCATGTCAGTTCAGCGGGACAATATTTCGAAATTTCACATTGAATATATCATGCTTTCTTTTATTGCATTACATAGAACTGTTAAATTTGGTAAATAATTGATCATGTTTTATATTCTGGGACGTATGTGCTTCTAATCATTGAGCTCGATTGATAATGGTATACTGTAGCTTCGTGCATCTCTGTGTGCTAAATTTAAGTAAATTATTAATATACCTTTTGAATACATAGTATGTTCAATCGGGTGATATTCAATCGTATAAAATGAAAGAAAACATAAATATCGCTTAAATATTAGCTGCGGCGTCCATCATCTTCTAAAAGTTCAAACTTGTATTGCAATGTTTCGCTGTCATAAATTTTGCTAATTTTTCGTTGAATAAACTAATCTTGTACGTAGAGTATTCCAACTCAGATTTGGAGGGCGGTACCCCCTGAAACGATTTCTAGCTAATTTAAACTGAATGTGGCGAAATACAAGTGCCTACAGAATTTTTTCGCTTCATATTTTTTTCCTATTTTTTAAATATATTTTTCTCATGAATAACTCTTTATTCGCTGTAAAAATTGGAGAACGGCATCCCCTAGAATTCGGTAACTGATTTTTTAAAAAGATTTCTTCATAGATTTAAATTCGCGGTGCTTGGGAAACATCGCTCCGTGCACAACCTTTTCCCGGTTTTAAGCTTTTTAATTTGCAGATGATTGTCCCTAATAATATAATATCATAATATTATTAATTTTCCAACAATTGCAATGTTATCAATGGATTAATTTCTGTATCATGAAAATATGACGAATTCAAATGAATGTGATACTATACACAACCGAATAGACAAGGTAGGCCCATGACAACTACCTACTAGATCTAGCTATATGCAAGGTATGCAGTATCGCAATACGTATCTATCGTATACTTCATGGAAATAGATATTATAAATATATGCATTGATAATATGGAGCCTCTCATGAGAGAATCGAGTTGAGCATGGGAATGGTGAAATGAGTTCTAATGGGTTTCGGACACCCTGAGGCATGCCTGAGTGACCCCCGAAGTCTCATTGCTTATATTTCATTTTGGAGCTCCCTACGTAGGGTCGGATATCGGCATCACTTACTTTGAGAGCTGTTTTCTTGGATACGGTTAAAGATAGCGCAAAATTGACCTCTGAGTGACCCCGACTCATTTTGTGAGCTCTATCGATCCATAAAAACCAATTATTCTAAAACCCATTTTTAAAGTTACCGGTCGAGGACGAAACCCTGATCTGGTCGCGTGTACGAGAGAGTATGCAAAAGTGAGAGAGCGCGGGATTACGCTGATCATTTCCGGCCTTTCCTTGAGGCTATTATTGATTTTTTAGCATTTTTGTATATTCATTCTCAACTAATTTAGCCATCGGCTATTCGACGGAGAACAAAAAATAGGGAGTCAATTTTGTCCTCGTCCGGTAACTTTAAAGGGGTGCTCCGGGGAATATTTAGACGCCACAGTGACAATGGGGATGTTGTATAGCTCACTCACCCGATCATAAATCACTTTGCCCGAAATTCCACAGACGTGTCTGAGGCTATTTACATACCCGCCAAATTCATTGATTGCGCAGGGTTGTGAATAATTCATTTATGTTTCACTTCGTCTACATAATATTCACCTCCATCTCTGGGTTTTTAAAATTAGCTGCAGTTTCCGACTGAGAGCGCAGAATTTTCGTGGAGGGACTCCCTAGCATTCATTCCACGGAGCACCCCTTTAAAGTTACCGGACGAGGACGAAACCCTGATCTGACCCTGATCTGGTCGCGTGCACGAGAGAGTATGCAAAAGTGAGAGAGCGCGGGATTACGCTGATCATTTCCGGCTTTCCCTTGGAGCTATTATTGATTTTTAGTATTTTTGCATATTCATTCTCAACTAATTCAGCCATCGGCTATTCGATGGAGGACAAAAAATAGGGGGTCAATTTTGTCCTCGTCCGGTAACTTTAAGAGTACTACACTCGAAGTCACTTTTCTCAAAAATGTAGGTGAATGCGCAGCCAAAATTTTCACAGTAGACGTAGCTCAGCGAGAGCTTTCTAATGAGTGGTTTGCGAAACAAATACGAACGCAGTGGTGAGATTTTCACCCTTTTAACTTCGTTTGGATCGTTTGAACTTTATTTTACAGACGATTTCATTTCACACCGCTCTTTTCGGAGCACTCGGCCGAAAATGATCGATTTTCTATTGCTATCCCTGTGGAAAATATAGTTCAAACTATCCAGATGAAGTTTAAAGGGTATAACTCTCACCACTGTGTTCGTATTTGTTTCGTAAACCACTCATTCGAAAGCTCTCGCTGAGCAGTGTATACTGTTAAAATTGTGGCTGCGCCTTCACCTACATTTTTGATAAAAGTTACTTAGAGTGTAGCACTCTTAAAAATGGGTTTTAGAAAAATTGGCTTTCATAGATCGATAGATCTCAAAAAATGAGTGGGGGTCACTCAGAGGTCAATTTTGCGCTATCTTTCACCGTATCCAAGAAAACAGCTCTCAAAGTAAGTGATGCCGATATCCGACCCTACGTAGGGAGCTCCAAAATGAAGTGTAAGCAATGAGACTTCGGGGGTCACTCAGGTATGCCTCATTGGGGCCACAACCGGTTAGAACTCATTTCACAATTTCAGCTCCATTCCCAAGAATTGCGATTCTAGCTCGATTCTCTCGTGAATGGCGTGATATTATTAAAGCATATGAAGAAGCTAATGAACGCCATGGCGCGCCAGTGCTCTCTGCAGAGATAGCAAAGATGAAAAGATGACATTTCTGCTGAGCCTGATCGCAGTCATGTACTCTAGATAGTAGCCAGAGTCAAGCATGTAGTGAACGCGAATATTTATGTAAATCGAATAGATGTTGCTATAACATTGATCAAACGCATTTTACCTCTTCTACAAATAAGATCGCTTACGCTTTGTGCGGAAATTATGCCACGTACGATTTAGTGCGAAAAGCTGGCTTTGATCACAGTACAATATCACTATATACAATATGAGCATGATCGAGCGTTTCTGATGTAAACTTAAGGATGTCATTTTTTTATTTGGATTCCTCAATTCAGAATTGAGGTATATTCATAGTTCAAGGACTGAATATCCCCATCCTTGTCCTACCCGGGTAACCATGGCTTTACACAGAACATATGCAGTGCAACTCAGGGATTGGAGGGGAGGGGGAGGGGGTATTCGAATCTAACGAAAATTATGAGTCATTCTATCTAAACATATTGGTTATCCTAAACTCTCTTGCATGTTTTTCATTCTATGGTGCGAGCTGCACTGCACTTAGCATCTTTAATTTGTAGGCTAGATATAAATATTTATCGAATATTATGGTGTTCCCGTTTCTAGTAAATTGGTAGCGTGTCACAATGAATGCTCTTCGGTACTTGCTATTCGAATGGTCGATGATATAGCTCCATTCGCATAATCATAATCATTTTTGACCATGTAGATAATAGCAAAGACTCCATATGTATAGATGAAGAGAATGAAGAGAGCTACGATCCTGGAAGGGAAGGGAAGGGAGTGGGGTGGTTGGAAAGGAGTGCCACTCACGAAGTCATGCTGTAGAAGAGATACGCGTGATATTGTGCGTAAACCAAGTAAACAAATGAAAAAATAGAAAGAACAGCAACGATAAGGAGAAGGCGCGAAGTGGAGAGTGGAACTGCTCTGTAGATGGTCCCATCTCAACGGAGCACACATTTACACTTATCATCAAAGCTGAATATCGAGCTCATTCTATCTCAGGACTCATAAAATCTAAACAATGTTATTTGCTGAAATGTGCACGAAAATGATGGAATTGTTTTGCGAAGAGGATTATACCTCTTTATTTCTCACCTCCTTTAACGCTAACTGCACATTGGGATGAATTATCCAAATCAAAGGCAACCTGCAGATACATTTTGAAGGTCCATTTCAGTTCTCGTTCAAAGGGATCAGTTTTAGTAATGTCTTCTGATTGTTATATGTGACAACAGGGCGGAGTTTTCACTCTCCTCTAAGAGGTGTATGACTAACCTTCGGAGGAGAAGAAGGCACTGACGACGGTATGATTGACATGATGAGTTCCAATTCTCAATGTGCCATGTAGTCAATTCAATCTGATAGAAAGAGTGAATTTCTTGTGAATCTTGAGAGTGAATACCACTCAATAAAGGGGTCAATCCGAGTGTTTCAATTGAGAAGAACAGCTTATGCCGGATTATGAGCTGAGAGAGAAGGAAAAGAGAAGAAAACTAGTAGGTAGTGAAGTTAGTTCCCATCCATCTATCCGTTCCACTCTGACTACTCAGCAAAAGTCAAGGAGTCATTTTAAATGAATGGATCTAAATCAGTGAGAAATAGTGTGAGATAAGAGGAAACGTGAGAGCAGAGATAAATAGAGGAAAGAAGCGCAGAGGGAGGAGAGTGAGTGAAGGGGAGATGAGGAGGAAAGGAGTGAGTGAAGGGGAGATGAGGAGGAAAGGAGTGAGTGAAGGGGAGATGAGGAGGAAAGGAAATGTGATTGTGGACGAAAGTGAAAGAAGTAAAAGTTCTGAATATGAGATGGATTTGTTCACAAGTGAGAGGAAATGGGAGAGTGACCCTGAGGGGAAGGAGAGGGGGGAGAGGGTTATAACTAGTGGGAGAGTGAGGAGTATTGTAGTGGAATGGCAAGAGGAACGAAGACTGGCTGGGGGAAGAGCAGTGAGAGCAGATGAAGAATGAGAGGGAGGGAAGGGGAAGAATGAATGGAGGAATGAGCAGGTAGAGAGCGGCAGGGAGTCTCCAATCAGAGAAGAAGTGATACAAAGAGAGCACGAATTGAACCGGAAAGATAGAGGGAAGCAGATATATTCTCTCAATTTACCTAACTGGTTTTTGATTTGGATTCCTGCCTGGTTCATCTCTCTCTCTCTCCTCTTCATTGTTCCTAATCGAACAATGCCTTCTGCTTGATCAGATGGAGGGATTGGTTGAAATAGAAGAGATACGATGACCATCCCCATCTATCATGTCTCTCTTCTTCCTCCTCCTTCCACTAGTCCAGGCCGATCAATCATGGACAGTGAATGAGAATCATCATCATTCTACCAAGTATGGAGATATGAGTGAGTTCCCTGTGAATCCTCTGTCTTACTGAGATGATTGTAGTCCTGAGTCCATCTCAACTCTCTCGATACGAGTCTCTCTCTTCTTCCTCTTCCACTCTTCCTCCCATCAGAGGAGGAGCAGTCATCATCGAGAATTCATTCAATCGATGGCCTAATAACACCATCCCATTCACAATCTCATCCAAATACTCCACTCAGAAGTACGATCGTTCCCTGATTCTCGAATAGTCTAACGAGTAACATTGAATTCAGTCGTAGATTCATTCGATCTTCTCTCTCATCTCTCCAATCCATCTCCTGCTTCACTTTCGTCCATCGATCATCTGAGAATGACTTCATAGATATCTCTCCCCTGGATGGATGCTACTCCTTCGTTGGTCGAGTGGGTGAGTCCCTCTCCCCCCCCCCTCCCCCCGGGATGAGTCCCTTTTCCCTTCTCATCCCTCAGGGGGCCGTCAACCGGTGTCTCTCTCCCTTGATTGTCTGGCTGATTACATCATCTGGCACGAGATTCTGCATGTCCTTGGATTCGAGCACGAGCATCAGAGACCAGACAGGGACGAATTCATTCGAGTGGAGTACTCGAATGTTCTCCCTGGCCAGATGGGTGAGAAGCACCCCCACCATTCACTCTCCTCCCAATCCATTCAGTCAACTTCGAGAAACTACGACCGAACACTGTGGAATTGAATGAGCCATACGACTATCGTTCCATAATGCACTATGATGGAAATGCATTCGGAAGATTCGATACTAGAAATGGACGAAGACTGGCTACGATGACTCCATTGAAGGTTTCCCTCCCTTTCTACTTCATCCAAGTATAACAAGCCTCCCACGAGAGAATCGGGACAACGAGTTGACATCGAGATTTAAAATGTTTAAGTTACAAAAGTTTTTTGCTGTGGGGTGTGGTCCTATGTGATATCTCTGGCTTCTTTGATTAATTTAAATCTTGCAGCAGCTGCAGTCTGCTGCATAGGTGAGACGTAGGTAATTGGAAATAGAGGTTTCCACTTGTAAAAGAGGTGATTTTGTCTTCAAAAGTGTTTCTATGATCAAATGATCGATTTTGGCAAGTACACTTTTCACTTTTATCATACGACCGTTGCAGCAGGTGCTCCGCTGACAGGTTTTTGATTCTCCATTCGAAGAGGGATGATTGCCGCTAAACAATCTTACACATCTTGTAGAGCTTGAAATTCTGATCATACGTTGATTTTTTGGTGAATTTATCTCTGTGCTCCTGGTACTTTCCCATACCCACGAAAACTTCTCAGCGGGCTACACGGTTCACTCTCTGTCAAACGAATATCTCAGAGGCGTAGGATCGACCCTCCCGCGAAAGAGACTTTTTTGTCAAGTTATTATCGAATACGCAAAAGCAGGAATATGATGGATGAAATATTTAAACAAAACAGATTGCAAAAAACGTTTTATCTGCAGGTGAGGGTCGATCTGAGAGACTCGTTTCACAAGGGTGACCGTGTAGCCCGTTGAGAAGTTTTCGTGGGTCTATGAAAGTACCAGGAGCACAGAGATAAATTCACAAAAAACCAAAGTAGGATCATAAATTCAAGCTCTACAAGATGTGCAAGTTTGGTTAGTGGGAATCGTCCCTCTTCGAATGGAGAATCAAAAACCTGTCAGTGGAGCACCTGCTGCAATGGTCGTATCATAAAAGTGAACAGTGAACAACTCTTGCCAAAATAGTTCATTTCATCATAGAAACACTTTTGAAGACACAAATTTCCACTTTTTTTGCTGAAAAGATGAATAACCAGTGGTCTGCGTATCAAGTGTGCAGAATCGTGCTGCAGCTGCAGTACATGGTGAAAAATCTAAAATTGTATATTTTGCCTAGACTCGTCAAGTACTAAATGGAAACATAATAATTAAAATTTCAAAAAATTCGAATTTCTACGGAAAATACCGATTTATCCCGATTTTCTCGTGAGAGTCCTGATAAAAAGGTAGATGATAGTGTCTAACTAAATATACGAATTTCAGAAGGGAATAATACTGGCTGATAACTTGTCCTTCTCTGAGACAGATCTCAGGAAGCTCCGTTCACTGGGGAGATGCGATGAGAGTGAGTCTCTCCCTCTCTTCCCTCCTATCCTCTCCCCATAGTCCGACCCTCTCCTCTTTCTCTCTGCCGAGACTTATCCTCTCTCTGCGGCAAAGTTGCCTCTCGAGGATTCTGCAAGGATCCTGCCTACTTCCATCTACTCAAGGACGACTGCAAGAAGAGTTGTGGATGGTGAGTCCTTCCCCTCCCCACTCCCCCCCCCTTCCCCCCCCCCTTCCCCCTCCATTCCAGGTGTCAACTGAACGACCCTGTTGTGAAGGCGGTCTCGTGTGAGGATACAGTAGGTCTCTCTCCCCTTCCTTCTCTATTCTCATCTCTCAGCTCCCCAATTGTCCTTCTCTGGCTACATCTGGCTTCTGCACCAATTATTTCTATCGAGATCACAAGAAGAAATGCTCTAAATCTTGTGGACTCTGCTAGGACCAATGGCTCTCATTATCAATATTAATTGTTCAACGGGTATAATAATAATAAGTTGTAATCGAAAGTTCTAATAACCGCGTTTCCCGTGATAAAGATGGTTCGGATAGTGGTTTGATTTACAATTATATCTCATGGATGGAGTGGGGGAGGGGAGGAGATATCACTCGAGATGAGAGCTATCGACTGGTTACTCCTTCTTCCCCTCTACACTTCCTTGCCCATAGGAGTAGAAGAGGAAGTAGATCATTCAGGGGAAATCCCCTCCCTTTCCCCCCCTCCCAAGTCAACCTCGGAATTCACTCGTCTCTTCGACACTCTCTCTCTACTCGTCCAAGATGAATACAAGACCAGGATCATCGCCCATTCAGTTAGTTACCTTCCTCCCTTCCCTTCCCTCCTCCCATCTCTCCCCTCCTCCCATCTCTCCCCTTCTCCCATCTCTCCCTCAGGACGAAGAATCGAGACTCGACGAGGAAATCAAAATGAAGAACCAGAGTGTCACCATCGCTCATTTCAATGCTAATAAGTCGATGAGGTACAGTATCGACCACAAGTCAGCGTCCAAAATTTCCGAGCTCTGTAATTTTTGAACCAGATGTACATTCCGGCTGAAATTTTAAATTTAGATATGAAATTCATCGGAGAATAAGGTGAGCTTATTGAGACCTCTTCAATATTTCTAGCTCTTGCATAGTGATGACGCAATCACAATACACTTTTTTGAAATGTATTATTTCCTCGGAGAAATTTTCCGTGCTTACCGAACTTTCTGAGGGTTGAGAGGTGTCATACGACTACTCAGAAAACAATTTTCAAGTTGCTGCGACTTCGCGCCTTTTTGCTGCAGACGCTGCAAGTTGGAGGCTGCAAATTTATAACTCACCTTCTAGACAAGCTAGAAAGTTTGGTATTGATCGCACATAATTTGCCTTCATGGCACGAAAAAAGTCATTTTTTTGGATGGCCCAACTTTGGCCACTTACCGTCTCAAGGGCGAATTTGCATAAAATGTGGTTCCTGCACAGTAATGCTCAAAAACCATCAAATAAACTATTCCCAAGTGGTTAGTTTCTCTTTCCGGACCATGGCGTTCGCTAAAAGAGCGCGCGGTGCTCAAAGAACGCGGTGTGAAGAGAGAAGCACGCGTTCTGTGAGCACCGCGCGCTCTTTTAGCGAACGTCACGGTCCGGAAAGTGAAGCTAACGCTACCAAAAGTTGGGAATCGATTCTTTGATGGTTTTTGAACATTACTGTGCTGGAACCACATTTTATGCAAATTCGGCCTTGAAACAGAACTCGGCCAAAGTCGGGTCATCAGAAAAAGTGACTTTTTTGTGCCTTGAAGGCAAATGATAATCGATCGATACCAAACTTTCAGGATCATCTAGGGTAGTGGTAAGGATCATTTTCCTACTTTACACGAGTCTCTAGCTTGTCTAGAAGGTGAGTTATAAATTTGCAGCCTCCAACTTGCAGCGTCTGCAGCAAAAAGGCGCGAAGTCGCAGCAACTTGAAAATTGTTTTCTGAGTAGTCGTATGACACCTCTCAACCCTCAGAAAGTTCGGTAAGCACGGAAAATTTCTCCGAGGAAATAATACATTTCAAAAAAGTGTATTGTGATTACGTCATCACTATGCAAGAGCTAGAAATATTGAAGAGGTCTTAATAAGCTCACCTTATTCCCCGATGAATTTCATATCTAAATTTAAAATTTCAGCCGGAAGGTACATCTGGTTCAAAAATTACAGAGCTCGGAAATTTTGGACGCTGACTTATGGTCGATACTGTAGAGGAGAGAAAAAACTCAGTCATCATTTGATCCTTCCCATCAGTGGTCAACTATTCCAAGGAGACATTCGGATATCAGTGAATCAGTTGGAAAAGATCATTGATGGATTGATGAACGAAGAGGATGAAGAAGAAGGTTCTGGAGAATATGAAGAGGAGAATGAGAATGAAGAGGAGAATGAGAATGATCACTCGAGGATGAGAAGAGAAACAATCAAAGGATTCGATGTGAAATGGACTGATGGAGTCCCTTATTCCTTCCACCCTTTCCTAAGTGAGTCTCCCCCCCCTCCCCCTCCCCTTCCTCCTTCCTCGCAGGTCTCACTGCTCGTCAGTTAATTGAAGAAGCCATCGACTTCTGGCAGAGGGAAACTTGCATTCAATTCCGTCCCAGACTCTTCGAAAGTGTACGTTCCCCTCTTCTTCTTCTCCCCATAATTTCCGCCTCACAGCAATATCTCTTCTTCGTGGCTGCAGATGGATGTTGGAGTACTGTAGGGAAGGATTCCCTGCAGGGTCAGCAGTGGATATCGATCGATAAGGGATGCGAAGAGGTAGGTCACCCCCCATCTCCTCCTCTTTCTCTCTCTCTCTCTTTCTCTCTCAGTACGGAGTGATCAGTCACGAGATAGGTCATGCTCTTGGCCTCTTCCATGAACAATCTCGATTCGATCGAGACAAGTACGTCTCCCTCGATCCCTCGAGAGTTCAGATGGGATATATCTTCCAATTCTCCAAGGTACTTCATCTTCATAGTTCCCTCCCAGTATATCCCCCTCCAGATTCCTCCCTCTCAACTCTCTACTCACGGATTCCCATATGATGTCGGCTCCATAATGCATTATGCTCCCAACGAGTACGGAGCTCCGATTCTTCCGAAGGAATCAGAGAGGGGGGGGGGCTGAAGATTGCTTATCTAACGATGCTTGCTTTATTCTCACAGCGCTTCAGCTTCCCTCTGTCTCTCAATCGTCGTTAACGAAAAAAATTGAGTTATTTTGAACATGTGAAATTACCCAACGCATAATGTGAACAAGAAGCTAGCTACCAAAGTTATAGAGAGAGTTACTTTCAACTTCGGCTAAATGCGATGTCCCAGATCCCTTCGTTCTCCCTTTTGCAGATTCTCATCGGTGTCCTTCCTACCAGCCCTCTCATCGGTTGATCCCTTCCTCCAACAGTCAATGGGTCAACTGGGAGGTCCTTCCTTCCTCGATATCGCCATTCTCAATGTGGACTACGAGTGCAAGAGTGAGTCTCCCCTCACTCAGTGATTCCTTCTCTCTCTCAGTGCGTTGTCCCGTCAAGATTCACTGTTCAAACAGAGGGTACCAGGATGCACGAGACTGTACCAAGTGCAAGTGAGTCCTCCCTCCCCCCCCTCCCCCCCCCCTCCCCGCCCTCAATACCTTCCCTTGTGGATGCCCCTCTGGATTCGGGGGAGTGGACTGTCGAGAGATGGAGACTCCTTCTATTCTCAAGTGCGGGGGTCGACTCAATGCCACTCTCTCCCTCAGACAACTTACTGTGAACATCAAGCCAAACATGGCGAGAAAGAAGGAAAGGAAGTGCATCTATCACATCATCGTTAGTTCCTCCATTGAATGTTCCATTGAGAGAGACTGCACAGGCACCTCCAGACTCGGAGAAGATCGAGGTAACTCTGATCGAGATGGACACTACCTGTCAGTATGGATGTTGGAGGGAAGGCATTGAGATTAAGACTCAACTCGATCCAAGACCCACTGGATATAGGCAAGTAGCTTTACAATCACTCGTTCCCATAGAATGTACATTCTCCCTGAGTGATTCCCCTCTCAGATTCTGTTGTCTCCGTCAGAGGAAGAGTAGGGTATCATCTTCTCGTCGTCTTCTCCCTCTTATGATCTACTCCAGAGGACGAAACTCGCGAGTTGTTCTCCACTACAGATATTGTACCTCTTTATTTCATATTTATTAAACGAATCGAATACATTTGAGGGAGGAATGGAGAGAGTGAACAGAATTGGAGTGGAGAAAGAGGGAATGGAACAGCGAGAGAATTGGATGGAGAATGGAGGAGAGGAGATGCTGTGAGGACACTACTCAGTAATGGAAGTGGTGAGAGGAGAGGAGAGAAGGAGAGAGAGAGGAGAAGGGAAGAGGATTACAGAAGTGGAAGAAGTGATGCACCGAAGAAGAAGAAGAGAACGGAATTGGAGAGTGGAAGAAGAGGAAGAATTTAGTATGGAGGACAGACCATTCATCTACTGATTCTCCATAAAGATTACGATTGAGAAGATGGAGAAGAAGGAGGAGAAGAGAGTGTAAAGGAGGGATGGGGAGCCATTGCAGTACAGTTTCTTGCACACGAGTTATCCAGACCGAGAATGTTCACATTAGAACACGCTTTGCGGATGCTGTAGCTGTCTGAAGAAGGGGAAGAAGAGAAGGGGGGAGGGGGGGGAGGGGAGGTTGGACTGACTTCCCATTCGAAGGACACTCTTCGTGCAGTACTTCTTGTTGCATCTGTTCACCTTGCAGTTCTTCTCATTCTCTCTCCACTCGTAGCAGTTGAAAGGACTCCCGTTGATGGCTGTGCACCTTTCTCTCTCTCAACTCAAGTCATTAGGACAAAGAGAGCATTCTGGATATGAGAGTAGGAAGAACTCTCCCATTGCATATTCAAGTTCTCACAATTGTTATACTGTGATCTAGTGCAGATGTCTTTGCTTCCCGAGTTGGAGGGAAGATGAGATCTCTTGTTGCATGAGTCTTCAGAAAATCCTGACTTGATGGACATCATTCAATACAATTCTGACTCTACAGATGCCCCACCCAATTCCAAATATTATTTCGGCCCTCCCAGATGCGACATGGCCTTCTAAAAATTCTGACGGTCCTCATAAAATCGTATGTATCTGAGAAATGACGGTTGACGACCTTCAGGAATGTCCAGCGACCTTGTGACATATCCGATGTTCCTCAGACAATTATAAATGTAGTATTCAGACTCGGAATTCCTTCAGAAAATTACGAAGGTCCTGCTAAAATTCCGATGTTTTTCGGAATAATCAAACATCCATCAGAACCCCACCCCTTATTCCGATGTCTCTCATTCAATTTTTACGACATCTGTAAAATTATGAAGACCTTCGAAAAATTTTGACGGATCCAAAAAAGCTCTGGCACACAAAATCATGAAGGACCTCATACTATGTCTAATGCAATGTCTCTGAAGGAGAACATTTCCTGTCATTATTTTCTGATGATCGTCGACTTTTGAGTGACCGCAGAATTTTTTAGTGGTGGTCGTCAGTCTGCTAGAGCCTGAAGAAGTTTTTTGAAAGCTCTCTCAGAGCCGTCCACGTTTTCTGATGGCTGTCGACAAACTTTCAGAGCATTTAGAATTTTCTGAGAGTCGTCGACCATCTCTAGAGGCCGTCAGAATTTTTGAATGTCGTCGAATATCTGTAGCAGTTGCCAGAATTTTCTGAAGGCAATCGACCAGCTCAGAGAGTCGTCGGATTTCGTGGGACCTCTAAACTGATGGGACCTCTAAACTGACAGTACCATGGGACCTCTATACTGACAAATGTCATGGGACCTCTAAAATGTTTGGGACCTCTAAACTGGTTGGGACCTCTAATCTGACAGAGTATACCTTGGGACCTCTAAACTGACATGGGACCTCCAAAGTGTAACAGAGCCGAGAAAGCAAGGATAGAAAGTGACGATATGAGATCACTCCAACCATCATCATGACATCCACGAACAAAAAGAAGTTGATTGGCTGAAAGAAATATTACTTATCCTCCTCCTGAATATAAGTTACGGTAGAATGGAGACATTGATGGAAACTAACGAGTGTCGGGATCCTCGAAGATGTAAGTGAAGCAGGGACCAGAACAAGGCTCTCGGCAAGGATAGAAAGTAAGCACACTGAAGAGGAGGGGAGGAGAGCGGAGGAAGGAAGAGGAGGAGGAGGAACTCACTGAGAGACACTGCCGAGGCTGCTGTTGAGAAGAAGAGAAGGGAAGGAAGACGAAGAGAAGGAGAAACATCAAAGGGTGAAGAAGAAGGAACGAAGTGAGAAGAGAAGAGTCAATGATGGGGAGAGGAGAAGATACTCATTGACCCCCCCCCCCCTCCTGATTCATCTACTCACATATTTGGTGAGTTATGGAGAAGGACGTGGATAGTTCCTTGTCTGAGAAGGGGGAAGGAGGAGAGAAGAGGAGAAGGGAGAGAGGGGGGAGGAGGAAGGAGATCATCACACGGAAAGCGGGCAGATCTGAATAAAATATAGAAATGGAAGGATGAGATGAGTGAAGGGATGAAGAGATGCTTGCAGTTCATTCATCCGTACCTTTTGTTCCCCAATCTCCTCACGATGAAGTCTACGGGTAAATGGAGGGAAGGAGAGAAGAGGGACTGTATCCATCCTCATCCATTCATCCAAATCCTCCTTATTGTCTTCTCTCGCTTTCAACCCTACTCACTCCCATACTTCGTCCGTTCCTCCAACGATAGGAAGGATCTTGCTACTCTTCCCTCCATTCCTTCCTTCCTCCTCCATTCATCTCATTCTCCCCTGTCTGTCCTTCCCTCTGATCATTCGTGAATCGAGAATGAGTCTCTTTCTCCCAACCCTTACTCAATCCCTCCAATCTCCCCCACACGTTGTTTCTTCTGGGCATATTTACTCTAGACTATCAAATGTCTTCTATCTCATTCATTCTCTTCATTCCTTCTCCACTTTTCGTCCCTTTCGTCACCTTTCGATCCTCTTCTTCCCCTTTCAGAATCCGTCCTCTTTCGACTCCCTTTCCCTTTTCCACGATGAATATGGTTCGTATCCGTCGAATAATGGAGATGCGGAAAGAGTTGGCAGCCCCACCCCTCCTTCCTCCTAAACTGAAGAAGTGAAGGATTCCCTCTTCTCATCTCATCCTCCCATTGCAGAAGTTCACTCGAAGCTGTTGATAAAAGCCCTCGAGACATCGTGATCTTCCACTTCCAATTGAGGTTCGTGTCGTGAGAAGGAGAGAGAAGAAGGAAGAGATTGAGGAACAGCACCATCTCCTTCCCTCGTCCTCTTCTCCTTTCCATCCACGAGAGCGAATCAGGAGGACGCGAAGGACCATGGAAACTGGTACCCCCTCCCCCTTCCCCCCTTCCCCCCTTCCCCCTCCCCCCTCCCCCCTCCCCCTTCCCCCCCCCTTCCCCTTCCCCTTCCCCCTTCCCCCTTCCCCTCCATACTCTCCTTCTCGAGTCTGCCTTCTCCGATCGATTCGAGCTGCCTCTCAATGACTTCGTTGATCTTCCCTCTGTATTCTCCATCCAATTTGAGTTCGAGATTGTGCAGCCAATGAAAATTGAATTGTGAGTGATAGAATGGGGAAGGGAGGAAGGGAGGATTGAGGTGTATCGACAAAGAGGACTCCCCTATTGCATTCTGCATATTCAGTCTCTCCCAAGTGATCAACACTCGGAGACTCACTCTCCCCTTCATGTAAGAGCCCCCCCCCCCTCCATCCACCTCCCCCTATCATCAGTCCATTCAGCTCTCCATCCAGAGGGGAAGAAGTTGCCATTCTCGATATCACTTTCTCACTCAAATTCCCTCCTCCTCCTTTTCAAATTCAATTCGAAGTTCGAGATCTGAGTCGGAAGTTCATCAGTGATTCATCAACGGTATCGTGTCCCCCCTCTCCCCCTCCACTTCCCTCCCCCCTCCCTCTCCCACCTCCCTCCATTCACTCCCTTTCTCGATCCATCTCAATCGAATGCATATTCGAGATTGCAGTTGAGTGTGTTAGTGCATGAGATTCGAGAAGGGAATGAAAGCTTCCGAAGTGAAGCAGTGAGAGTAACCAACTCGCGAATCAATTGGAGACCATTCTGTATATTCATCGGAGATGAATTAGAGTGAGGAGTGGGGAGAGAGGAGGGAGAAGGAAGAGATTCAGAGTCATCATCATCACTCTTCTTCTTCGAGATGAGAAGAGTAAGAGTGAATTGATTATCGGAGAGACTCAGACTACACTCAGTCAATTAGAGAGGGATTGCATCGAAGGAAAGGTCTACCAGGTAGGAAGAAGAGGGAGAACGAATGGAGTGACCGAGTCGTGTCGTGATCATATTCGTTCAGTTGAATCGTCGGGGTGACGGTGGAGAGGGACGAAGAGTGATTGGCCTTCTTGAACCTCTTCGAGTCTCTCCCCTTCCTATCCATTCCTTCCTTCACTTCATCTCCTCGGGGTGAGTAGACACTCCCTCTCTCCCTCATTCTCATCCATCTACAGTACTTCTCTCCATCTCTCATTCGCCATCGATTTCTCTTCTCCCAATGAAGAAGAGATCTCGTCATGTCTCTCTCTAGATGCTGAATTCATTATTCGATCAATCGGAGGCTGTGTCGAGGATTACCTCAAGTAGTGTCCCTCTCGTCTCCTTCTTCAGTTACCATTGCAGCAAGTCGATATCAGCCCTTGGATTCGCAGGTCGAATTCCTCCCGTCGACCGGGAATCGCAGCAGTTCTGTCTGGTAGAGAGAAGGGAGGGGGAGGGGGGGGAGGGGGGGGGGAGAGGGAGGGGGAAGGGGGGGGGAGGGAGGGGGGAGGGTGGGGGGGACAAGGAGGGACAGAAACACTTGAGAGTCTGGATACGAATCCATACTGCGACTCAGTGGATAGTGTGGTATCGTGCCTCCATGGATCGATGGAGAAAGTCCTTCCATCGAGAGTCGCCCATCTATCCCATGTCATCTACTATGTCTCCAAGTGAGATGCAGAGGGAGGGAAGAAGGGAGATATCCTCCATTCAGACTTGCCATTCATGCCAATCTCAGAAGATCGACGGCTAATACTCAGTACTTCATTCTGGTGATTGTAACGAGAGGAGCAATTGATGATCTCAAGGTGACGTCATCCCCCCCCCTCAAGATGGACGAAGATCATTCGAAGGAAGTCGTTCAAGCTGTCATATTCGCATCCAAAGCACCCATCTCTATTCTCTTCGTGGGAATGGGGGAGAGGAAGAAGGATGAATTGGATCGACTTGGAAGAGGAGGCACACGAATCTCATACCAGGGAAGAAGAGTCACTCGAGATTTGGTGAATGTGAGTCTCACTTGTCCTTCTCTTCTCTCTTTACTCTTCTCCCTTCCAGTTCATCGATCTCAAGGAAGTGAGCAGGAAGGGTGAGAACGGATGGGAAGATGGGAACTCCCTATCCGAAGCTGCCTTGTCCAGAGTTCCCTCCCAATTGACAGCGTATCTCTCGAAGACGACGTCCTCTATGAGAGTGAGTTCATCTGCTCCCATTTCCTCTCTATTCAGCACAGAATCCTTCTCGATCTCGAGGGTTCGGATCGATGACGTCAGTGGATTCTGAACAGAATGATGAAAAAGAGAGAAGATCGAGAATGGAATACGGAAGAAGAAGAAGAATCGATGGTGAAGATATGGGTGGAAGATGGACTCTTCCTTCTGCAGGAGATCCTACTGAGGAAGAGGAGAGAAGGGGAAGGAGTCCGGAGAGATCATCTCACAGGTAGATAGGGGAGCCACTTCCAATGATCACCATTTCCATTTGATTGGAAGGATCTCTCTCTGACTAGATTGGCTACCCAGTGATCGATGGTCTTTGAGATGTGTGAGTTCACTCGTTCGGGATGTCCGCTCCATGTCAATTGCCAGTGAGAAAGAAGAAAGAATATTCAGAAAAAACCGTCACGATTTTCCTACTTTCTGAAATCATCCTTATCATTTCCAAAATATCCATCACTGTTGATTTTGACATGCCGATTTATTTTTTTCGATAAATATTTTGAGGAACGTGGCAATATTCTTAAGAAAATACGTAGATAGTATATATTAATTTACTAGTGCTTTCGAAGTTGTTCCTTGCACACTGGATACTGGGAAACTACGTAATTCAACTTTCGAGTCACAAAAGGTGATAGATTTTTGCTCTCTAATATGTATTCGAAATTATTTACATTAATTTACAAGTGCAAATATTGGGTTGTCCCATAATTCGTGTCGCCACTTTTTTAAATATTATTTCGCTTGAAGAAGGAAAGCATTTGATTTTATGTATGTTGCATTAGATACAGTGGTCAGCACTCTACATTTTAGGTGCGTCAGCGAGTAAAGATATGGCCGTGGAGGGGATTAGACGATAGCGAAATTTTTGCTTAAAAATCAATGCTCTTAAAATTGAAAAAAAAATCAACTCTAATGAACAGATAAAAATATGTGTACAGTGCATCGTTACTCTCTAGCAGCAACTAAGTTTATTTGGCACAATCCCTGCCTTCCAAAATGCTTTGCGAGGTGACTACAAAACCCGAGATTTTCAACGTGGTTTGAAAATTTCTTTGGATTTTCTTTCCGGAACAGTGTGGAATCGTTTACAAATAATTGTATGCGAATTATCATTGTCAAATGAGCTAGGTTGGACCATTGGAAATACTAAAATCGTGAAATCGACCCTTTTGAAACTCCCCTGCGATGACAAATTGTGAAATATTTCAGCAAACTTTTCAGAAAACTATGATTTAGAAGCATTAATGTGAAGTGTTGTGCACCACCCTTCCACCCGTAGTGTTAGGGATTTTAAACGTTAGTCGTAAAATAACAATACATTTTTGAAAAAAAGGTCGGAAATTCTATATGTTCACTTATCTCATCATTATTAGGCAATGTAAGGCGGAGATAAATGTGCGATAAATTTCTTAGCATGAGTCGTCTATTAAATATAGCCTGAGGTAATGAAGGCGTTTTTTTATTTACGAGAAATTAAATGTAGAAGAAAAATGACACGAATTATGGGTAGGAACCGCGGAGGGGTGTTAAAAAAAATGCATTCTATAATATAGAACATGTTCAACTCTAAGCAAATATGCTATATTGTTCAATATTTGAGACGCCCCAAATATTGAAGTACTTTTTTTCTTAAGACTACGCCTTAGTATTGAACACGAATTTTTGCATTAACATGTTTGTGAAATGGGAATGCTACTACCCATCCTCCTTATATCAATTCCGCAATTCTTATCTTATGAAATCGAGGTTGCCACGGCCCCCGGAGCATCGACATAAGGAAAAATAAAACGTCCGCAAGCATCAAGGAAAGGGAGCGCACGTTCGAATAATGTACAGTCAGTATTGCCTGATTTATCACGAATGTTGCCTGATCGTCACTAATGTTGAATGTTTCTCGTAGCGATGTCCCTGAAATTTCCCCAACCAAACTCAGTTTGCGATCAACAAAAACCCTGAATTTCAGGCATTTTTCCTATGTTTAGCGGTAATTCTGCAGCATATTTTTATACAACTCAAGCAATTTCATGGACAGCCCCTGGACGTTTTCCCTTTCCTTATGTCGATGCTCCGGGGGCCGTGCATAGCTCCGGTTTTACGATGCAGGATGCGCGCCACTTTTGCGAAGCGGTGCGGACACCTTACAACACCACCTCGCAAAAGCAGGGTTATTTAATTAGTCCACGCCACTTTCGCGAAGCTGCGGCGTTACTTACATGAAGCGGCGCCGCAATTTTCACGAAGCTGCGCGGAATACGTTTGCGAGGTGGTGTTGTAAGGTGTCCGCACCGCTTCGCAAAAGTGGCGCGCTTCCTGCGCTGAAAAAACGGAGAAGTCACCCCTTCACTCCGAATTATCGCAAACTGAAGTAGCTGATTTTTTTATTGAAGTCACGCAAAACCATTTAGTGTATGTTTTTTCCTTGTGAATAGCACTCTAACAAACACTAATTATCAGTTATAAGTACAAATTCGGAAAGAAATTATTCTAGGCACCTTGAAGCCACACTGACAACCATAGATTACGGTAGTTGCAAATTCGACGTTCATTTTCTCTGAGGACGACATTCGTATATTTCTAATTAAATTTTGACGGCCTCATTCTCTTTTATTTGATATTTATATTTATTTTTATGTTGAAAACCATTTTTTGTGCTTCATAATCTACAAATACTGTGAAAACGAAGCTTCAACACTTAGTTCTGAAAACACATGTATTTTCGATTGCTTCGTGCTTCTCCAATTTTTCAATATTTCCCTTCTTGCCATGCTTGGTGTTCTTTCAATATGTGTTCGTATTCATTCCAATCACTAAAATAATTTAAAAATAACATTAAATATTTTTACAAAATGTTTTAAAATATTGAAAGAATTTGGCTTGAAAAGTACGGTAGTTTGAAGGAAAAGCGTCGGAAGGAGGCAACCAATATTCCGTACTCAAAAATTCCCGCTGCCGTCCCTAAATAATTTATAAAATTTTTATTTATAGGGACAGCAGCCGTGTTTATGAATGAGCAGAACAATTAACAAATTGGTGTGCAAATGGAAGCTTACCCTACCCCATTTCGAGTTTTCACTTTAGTTTTTCAAAAATAATGTGAAATAATAAGAAAAACAATAATGAATGTTGATGAATATGCCGACGTTTTGAGTCCAAGTGGAGCGCATCACAAGTCACTATTATACTCAATTTATCGCGAACTGAAACCCGATAAAATATTTCAGCACCGTCCATATGAATTAATTAATTTCTTATTAATGTTTAACCGGCTCTAAAAAATGCGATATATCACCAATCCTAACAAAAAACACCCATAAATATCTCGGTGTTTCAGAAGCGTCAAGCAAGTGCAAGGATTACGGTAACATCGAAGTAAAATAACATTTTCTATAAAACCGCTTTCCGTATATTTTTTTGTTTTCGAGTACGTTATAAGAAACACTAATATCTAATAAAATTTAAAAAATCTCGAATATGCGGAAAGCATTTTTCGAGAAAAATCATAAAATGTGTATTCACTGAACAAAAACGCTCAACTTTGGCGGCCTCGTACTCTAATATTTTAAATCTTATATTTATTTTATTGGGAAAACAATTTTTTGTGCTTCATAATCTACAAATACTGTGAAAACGAACGTTCAACACTTAGTTCTGAAAACACATGTATTTTCGATTGCTTCGTGCTTCTCCAATTTTTCAATATTTCCCTTCTTGCCATGCTTGGTGTTCTTTCAATATGTGTTCGTATTCATTCCAATCACTAAAATAATTTAAAAATAACATTAAATATTTTTACAAAATGTTTTAAAATATTGAAAGAATGTGGCTTGAAAAGTACGGTAGTTTGAAGCAAAAGCGTCGGAAGGAGGCAACCAATATTCCGTACTCAAAAATTCGGGCTGCCGTCCCTAAATCACACTAGGGACGGCAGCGGGAATTTTTGAGTATGGAATAATGGATGCCTCCTTCCGACGCTTTTCCTTCAAATTACCGTACTTTTCAAGCCAAATTCTTTCAATATTTTAAAACATTTTTTTAAAATATTTAATGTTATTTTTAAGCTATTTTATTAATTGGAATGAATATGAACACATATTTAAAGAACACCAAGCATGGCAAGAATAGAAATATTGAAGAATTGGAGAAGCACGAAGCAATCGAAAATACATGTGTTTTCAGAACTAAGTGTTGAAGCTTCGTTTTCACAGTATTTGTAGATTATGAAGCGCAAAAAATGTTTTTCAACATAAAAATAAATATAAATATCAAATAAAAGAGAATAAGGCCGTCAAAATAGAGCGTTTTACCGTTACGAAAATGAGCTTTCAATGTTTCCTCGGAGGACGACATTCGTATATCTGAGATTTTTTAGTATGTATTTCAAGACATCGATGCGCATCTTATATTACAAAATCAGAAATATACGAACGTCGTCCTCAGAGAAAATGAACGTCGAATTTGCAACTACCGTAATCTCTGGTTCTCAGTGTGGCTTCAAGGTGCCTAGAATAATTTCTCTCCGTATTTGTAATTATAACTGATAATTAGTGGTTGCTAGAGTGCTATTCACAAGTAAAAACCATACAGTAAATGGTTTTGCGTTACTTCAATAAAAATCAGCTACTTCAGTTTGCGATAATTCGGAGTGAAGGGGTGACTTGAGATGCGCTCCACTTGGACTGAAAGCGTCGGCATTTTGACTTATGTTTATTATTGTTTTTCTCTTTAGTTGATCATTATTTTTTTAAACTAAAGTGATAAGTCGGAATGGGGTAGGCATACTCTTCGATTGGGGACCCATTTGTGAATTGTTTTGTTCATTCGTTAACACCGTTGCCGTCCCTAAATCACACTAGGGACGGCAGCCCGAATATTTGAGTACGGAATAATGGGTGCCTCCTTCAGACGCTTTTGCTTTCAAACTACCGTACTTTTCAAGCCAAATTCTTTCAAAATTTTAAATCATTAAAAAAAATATTTAATACGATTTTTCGACAATTTTATTGATTGGAATGAATATAAACACATGATGAAAGAACACCAAACATGAGAAGACAGGACATGTTGCAGAATTGGAGAAGCACAAAGCGATCGAAAATATACGTGTTTTCAGAACTAAGTGTTGAAGCTTCATTTCTTCAGTTTAAGCAGATCATCAATCACAAAAAATTGTATTCACAATAAAAATAAATAAAAGTATAAGATATTAGAGAATGAGCCCGTCAAAGTTGAGCATTTTACCGTTGTGAAAGTGCATTTTTTGCTTTTTCTTTAAAACCGCTTATAGTACATTCGAGATTTTTGGTTATATTGCGATAAACTCTGTTTTACACCACATACTAGAAAACAAAAATATACTATTAGCGGTTTTATAGAAAATGCTATTTTACTTTGATGTTACCGTAATCCTTGCACTTGCTTGACGCTTCTGAAACACCGAGATATTTATGGGTGTTTTTGGTTATGATTGGTGATATGTCGCATTTTTTAGAGCGGGTTAAAAATTAATAAGAAATTAATCAATTCATATGAACGGTGCTGAAATATTTTATCGGATTTCAGTTTGCGATAAATTGAGTATGAAAGTGACTTGTGATGCGCTCTGCTTGGACTCAAAACGTCGGCTTCTTTATCAACATATATTATTGTTTTTCTTATTATTTTACATTATTTTTGAAAAACTAAAGTGAAAACTCGAAATGGGGTAGGGTAAGCTTCCATTTGCCCCCCATTTTGCTAATTGTTCTGCTCATTCATAAACACGGCTGCTGTCCCTAAATGTGATTGTGCGATTGTGTAAGAACATTTGCCGTTTTAAATTCGCGCAGGGAGCGAGGTTTACCACGGAAAATTTGACCTTTTTCCGGAATTTTCCAGTTTGATTTTCCGGTTTAGTGGTTCCAAAATTTAAAATCTTGCAAGATCTTCTTTTTGATGTATTGCGCTTCTGCTATAGCAAAATAATATAATGTTTCTATATTTTCTTTGCATCCTTCTCTTTCTCAGGATGTCAACACAGGACGATATCACTGTAACGGCAGAAGATCAGCAAATGATCAACAAGTTCGCCAGATTACATCAGAACTTTGTCTCGCTCACTGTGGGTTTTTCTCAATACATTTTTCGGTATTAATATATCAAATCTATGATTTTACCCAATATCTACTGAATATTGTTTTTGGAAAGAAGGCCGGACCAGGGGAAGGATACTAGAAATTCATCCACCCTGTTCAGTTGAAATTGTTTCGTTCATTCTCTTATTGAGTCTCTTATCATGCGCATCCGTGGTAAAATGTCTATATAAATTCCAAACATCCTTCGTATTGAGGTCGATAAAATGAAAACCAATTTATTCGTTTCCATTGATACGAAGGATGCTGCCTTAGTTGCTCTGTTTTAACCAATATTTAAAGTAAAAATTGCTTACATGCCTAGGATGAGATCAAATCTCTCGTGAACGACGTGCAGAATCTGAACGAGGCAGCGGACGAGATAATGCTGCTGGGAGACGATGACTCGATCCCTCTGAAGCTGGGAACTTCCTTCGTCCATTTCACTCCTGTCAGTTGAATCAGAACGAGAGATACTGATGCACATTGCACTAGAAACAACAAGGCCATAATTTATCTTTTTTTTAAATATTTAATTAGACGTATTTTTATATGTTTCCATCAATAAAATGCAAAATCTTTTTGAGAGAAGTGATTGATTGTAGGAATCGGCTGGTGAGCGATTGGAGTCGATGAAGAATGAATCTGAGGAGAATTCGACTGAGAAGACTAAAGAAAAGGTCAGTTATACTGAATATCTCATAAGGACTTATGATCAAACTTAAACAGATGCTGGAAACGTTGTTGTAATTTTATTTTAACAGCAGTCATAACATACCGGACCTTTGTATTGGGGGTGTTCCAATAGTCCTTTCATTCTCGTAAAACTCGAATGCTAATTCATTTGCATCATTTATGCATTTTGTAAACAATATCTTGTTTAAATGGGAATGAGATTTCTCCAGTCTCCATCTTTAAATCAAGGTGTATGATCACGTTCTATCTCTCGTTGAACTTTAATTACTACCAGCTTATCAGTTACCTAAAGATACCCCCTCTTCTCTCTTACAGGGGTTGTATTTAATAGTATCTGCCTCCAATTCTGGGCATTGAAGCGTCATAATCACCAATTTATACTTTCTGCCTTCTTCGGCCAGCCTATAACTTCGAAACGCTTTTATCTCCCAGGCTCAATGTATGCGAATTAGAGATAATCTCTGGTACTCTGGTATCCAACGTGAACGGTTTTTCATATGCATATCAAGAGACTATACATTTAGAGTGATTTTTCACGATCTGACTTATGTTCACGACATATACCAATTTATATATCTTACTATTTATGCGACACTAGAAACAGTCTACGATGGGCTGAAACGATCATACGAACTGACTGAGAAGTACATGAGGTACTGTATCGACCACAAGTCATCGTCCAAAACTTCCGAGCTCTGTAATTTTTGAACCAGATGTACACTCATGCTGAAATTTTAAATTTAGACATGAAATTCATCGGGGGATAAGGTGAGCTTATTGAGACCTCTTCAAAATTTCTAGCTCTTTCATAGTGATGACGCAATCACAATACAATTTTTTGAAATGGATTATTTCCTCGGAGAAATTTTCCGTGCTTACCGAACTTTCTGAGGGTTGAGAGGTGTCATAGGACTACTCAGAAAACAATTTTCAAGTTGCTGCGACTTCGCGCCTTTTTGCTGCAGACGCTGCAAGTTGGAGGCTGCAAATTTATAACTCAGCAAGAAGCTTCTAGAGACTCGTGCAAAGTAGGAAAATGATTCTTATTATGACCCTAGATGATCCTGAAAGTTTGTTATTTATCGCACATCATTTGCCCTCAGGGCACGAAAAAGACACTTTTTTGGATGGCCCAACTTTGGCCACTTACCGTCTCAAGTACGAGTTTGCATAAAATGAGATTCATGCACAGTAATGCTCAAAAACCATCAAATAAACTATTCCCAAGTTTTGGCGTGGTTAGTTTCTCTTTCCTGACCGTTGCGATCGATTTACGGACGCGCGCTCCTCGAGCGCACACGTCATTTCCCTACACGACTAGAGAGAGGAGAGCGAGCGGTATGAAGAGAGACGCACGCGTTCTTTGAGCACCGCGCGCTCTTTTATCGAACGCCACGGTCCGGAAAGAGAAACTAACCACTTGGGAATTGTTTATTTGATGGTTTTTGAGCATTACTGTGCAGGAATCTCATTTTATGCAAACTCGTACTTGAGACGGTAAGTGGCCAAAGTTAGGCCATCCAAAAAAGTGACTTTTTCGTGCCCTGAGGGCAAATGATGTGCGATCAATACCAAACTTTCAGGATCATCTAGGGTCATAATAAGAATCATTTTCCTGCTTTGCACGAGCCTCTAGCTTCTCTAGAAGCTGAGTTATAAATTTGCAGCCTCCAACTTGCAGCGTCTGCAGCAAAAAGGCGCGAAGTCGCAGCAACTTGAAAATTGTTTTCTGAGTAGTCGTATGACACCTCTCAACCCTCAGAAAGTTCGGTAAGCACGGAAAATTTCTCCGAGGAATTAATCCATTTCAAAAAAGTGTATTGTGATTGCGTCATCACTATGCAAGAGCTAGAAATTTTGAAGAGGTCTCAATAAGCTCACCTTATCCCCCGATGAATTTCATGTCCAAATTTAAAATTTCAGCATGAGTGTACATCTGGTTCAAAAATTACAGAGCTCGGAAGTTTTGGACGATGACTTATGATCGATACTGTATGATAACTCATAGACCAAATTCAACACAGCACCACGCACTGTATGCAAACTGAACTCATATTAAGAAATTGGGGCATTGGTCATTGCATTCAAATTTTACGACAAAGTGCTGGACATTTTGGAACACCCAAATAGCATCATTTATTGCATTAAATAGTAATATTTTCCAATAATAAAAATGATCAGGAAGTGATCGAAGTAGAGATGAATCGTCTCAAGGCAACTCTGTATTCAAAGTTCGGAGACCGCATCAACCTGGAAGATGGAGATGATTAATTCCCTCTCCCCCTCTTTCGTTCACACTTTCTTTCCCTGCTTCTCTGCCTTCTCATCTTTCTGTTGTTGAAAGTGCATTATATTCTGTTATGCTATTCAATAAAAAAATCAGTGGATTGTATTGCTTATATCAAAGAAAATATGGTAGCCTTACCATGATTACTGTAATTGACTTCGTGGTCCATGTATTTAAAAGTGCTCTGTGTGTTCCTATGGGGCGAGGGGTTTCGACAAACCCATGCGGGCGTGTAGTGCTGATATCGTAGTGCGACACATACTCCATCTCCATGGTTACGGAATGTAGATCCGATGGTGGGAGTGGAGCATAGCGAGTTTGTGCATAGTCATGAGCACTCCTACTACCAAAAAGAAGACTACAGTGAAGGGCGCTCCTGTGCGGGACAAAGGGTGAGGATCGAGTTGGAAAATGCATGCCATGGTATCTTCATTCTATGCATTCTCTCCCCGATCTCCCGCTCCAGAGAGTAGAATGAAGTGATGAGAACTCTAGAGAGGAGGTCTGGTTAAGTAATCAACGTCTTCCGTCACCTTTTTTTCTCCAAGAGTTAATGTATCTCACAGTGTCCATTCGAAAGCGGCGAATCGTTCTTCCTCTAGGAGTCCATCATCAAAAGAGACTACTCGCAAAGAGCGTGAGGACAGGTGTAGTTTGTGGTTGGTGTGAGGATGTTGTTTATCCCTTCTCTCCCCTCTCCCCTTCATCCTCTGTAGTATGTGATGAAGAGTGCACAATCTGTCGCCTCTTCTGCTCCATTCTTTCCCATCAGAATAGTCGAACGATGAGATGGAAACAGTTGGATGTTCTCTTTGTTACCTCCTCACTCGTCTCTTATCGCTTTCTATCACCTTCCATTTTTCCTCATTCCCTGCTCTCTATTTCGGAAATACTTCTCGTCGGCTAATTAGTTTATTTATTTGATTGTTTCATTGCAAGATGTGTACACTTTTACAGCATAACAGTAATTATCAATTTCAAGTTAAATTATTTCTTATTGTAGGAGCTCCTAGGAGTAGATACGTAGGGTTATCCACCCAAGTGCCTGCTCTTGTCGGCAAAGTTTTTTCAATACTCTTGTTTACCCTTATGTCATTCCTGCCCTCTACTTCATAGAGAGGGAGTTCATTCTAGAGGGAACGCCTGTGACAATTGTGAGTGGCGGAGAATGGACTAGTCCGATGGCGCCCGTCTTCCCCGCTTGTTCAACCTTGTTCGTGTTAAAATGACACGATTCTCCTTTTCAACAAGCGCGCACACTCCCCATTCACTCCCCCTCCTTCTCCCTTCTTTCATCATCTAACAGCTATTGACACGACCCTTGATTCGTCTAGATAATTTGTCTTGCTCTCTGCTGCATTATCCCGATTAGGCCGATTTTACTGTATCTTATTATCCGATTAAAGTTACCCAACACCTTTGAAAATGTCTTTCTATATTATTTAACAATGTACGGGTTCTAATCAGTTAAACTGGAATAATGAAAATAATAGAAAATCAATATTTGCAACAACGCGCAGCCGTAAAGTTTCAGTCTGAGTTGCTTGATCACGCCCGCTCTCTCTCTTTTACACACTCTCTCGCTCGTTTTGTCGTGATCAGGGTACTCTCGCCAGTTCAAATTATTTACATGGGTGTTGGGAAACTTTAAATCTTGTCCCAATCACTACAAATTCGTACTGTCCTTGATGGATTGGAATTGATGCTTGAGGTGAGATGCCTTCATCGACGACATCTTCACAGCCATCCCCTAACCCCGATGCAAGGGGCAGGTATCTACCCTTATCCTCCTAGTAGTCACTGTCGTTTAGCACCATACGCGTGTGTGGATTTGGGGAGTAGGAGAGGCACTCATTCGATTCCCCATTCTCATCTGATAGGTCATTCATTGAGATCCCAATCGATATCTGATCCGCTGGCTCCTCAACTGGTGGCCTATCTGCGTGAATCAATGAATGGAGTGGTCGAAGAAGATCCTCCCTACGTCTTCGTTGTGTTCGGTGCATCGGGAGATCTGGCGAAGAAGAAGATCTACCCTACCCTCTGGTTCGTCCTCTTCTCTTCTCCTTCTCATCTCTTTCCACGACCCCCATCAGGTGGCTCTTCCGCGATGCTCTCCTCCCGAACAATGTCAACTTTGTCGGATATGCAAGGTTCCATCTTTGATCGATCCCATATCTCAGTAGATGATCCAGATCTGCCCTCTCCATGGAGCAGCTAAAGGCATCTTTCGAGAAGTACTGTAAGGTATCGTATTTGCCAAATATTGCATGTTAACGTATTCCATTTAGGTGCGAGAGTCTGAGAAGGAGACATGGGATAGATTCCTCAGGAAGTGTGCATACGTCCAGGTATCGATCTATCCAATTCCAATTTATATTGTGTCTACCGTATCCTTTGAGGGCAAATACGACGACGCGGAGGGATTCAAGTGCTTGCAGAAATTAATCGATGGAATGCAGACTGCCGCTAACAACAGTAAGTTTCCATTCCAATTGGATTGTGAGAACAAATAGATGGGCACGCGAAATCACTCGTGTGGGATACGCAATGTAACTTACATCATTTGCAAAAGTGTAACTCACCAATATATTTGCAGTAGCAGTGAATCGTTTGTACTACCTCGCTCTTCCTCCCTCAGTCTTCGCTGATGTTACCACTCAACTGAAAGAAAACTGCATGGATAAGGGGTACACATTACCGATCATCATTTCCCGTTATTGAAACAGAACCCAGTTATTTAAATATCCAATACAGCAGAATTGTGCAGAGACAATGTAATCAGAAGAAAATGGGTCTATTCAATATCTTTAACTTTGAGTGATTCGTGGACGCGAGTGATCATAGAGAAGCCCTTCGGACACGATCTTCAATCATCCAGAGTCCTCTCGGATCATCTCGCACGATTATTCAAGGTGCCACTTGCTTAAACTATTTCGCTCAATAGGAATGCCACTAAACGAATGGATCTTTATATTCTTATTTCAACCCCCCCCCCCACCTCCCATTTTCTTGATCATACTGACTGAGTGAAGAATAGAAAGTTGTCTTACAGGAGGATCAGCTCTACCGTATCGACCACTATTTGGGCAAGGAAATGGTACAGAATCTCATGGTTCTCAGGTATTGTTGTATCTCTTTAATCTCGATAGAACTTGAAGGCAGAGTTTGAGGTAGGCATTGATTGCAGATTCGGAAACCGAATTTTCAACCCTTCATGGAACAGAGACAATATCGGATCTGTCCTCATCACCTTTAAGGAGGATTTCGGGACTGAAGGAAGGGCGGGCTACTTCGACCAATCAGGAATCATCAGGTTGGTGCAGTCTAAGGGCAGAAGATGGTAATGAATAGTGTAATTGAAGGGATGTGATGCAGAATCATCTGATGCAGATTCTGACTCTCGTGGCCATGGAGAAACCAGCCAGTCTCAATGCAGAAGATATCAGAGATGAGAAAGTGAGAAGGGCCCCTCACGGGGGGCGGACAATTGCACAACGGACAATTGCACAACAAATCGCCGTTCACTTGTGATTCGAGGTAGCTTCTTGGGAGTTGCTTCATTGTTACCAGTATGTGCTCCCCTACATTTGCATATGCAATTTGTGTTTCCAGGCGAACTTGAGTTTCACGCCTTACCTATGTATAGGGGTTCATGGTCCAAAATAGAACATTTGATTGGAAAATCAAGGTTAGATAACCACCAAATACCGCAACCAATTGATATTCCGGTACCCCAGTAACTATTCTAAACTAGTAACATTGAGGTCAATTGGTTACGGCATTTGGTGGTTATCTAACCTTGATTTTCCACTCAAATGTTCAATTTTGGACCATGAACCCCTATACATAGGTAAGGCGTGAATCTCAAGTTCGCCTGGTAACAATATTTGCATATGCATATGTAGGGTAGCACATACTGGCTACAATGAAGCAACACCCAAGTCGCTACTTCGAATCGCAAGTGAACGGCGATTTGTTGTGCAATTGTCCGTTGTGCAATTGTCCGCCCCCCCCCCCCTCACAACTACCAGACACACTCTCATTCTTATCGTTTCTAGGTGAAAGTGCTGAAGGCAATCAGTGATATCAAATTGGAAGATGTGGTCGTAGGACAGTACATTGGAGATGGAGAGGCCAGTGGTGAGTTTCCTCTCCCTCCCCCCCTCCCCCCCTCTCCCCCCCCCCTCCCCTCCCTGAGTGATTCCCTCTGAGATGAATCCCGTCGCATGGGGTACAAAGACGACTCGGAAGTGCCGAGAGACAGCAAGACTCCGACGTATGCAATGGCAGTACTGCACATCAAGAACGAGAGATGGGAGGGAGTTCCATTCATACTCAGATGTGGGAAAGGTGAGTCAGAGAGTGAAGGAGACAGTCAAGGGAGTACTCTCAGCCCTCAACGAGAAGAAGGCCGAGGTTAGAGTGCAGTACAAGCAAGTCAACGGGGACATCTATCCTGCGGGCGACCTCAAGAGGTATGAGGGAGTGAGGGAAGAGAGGAGAGGATGGATTGAGGACTGAGTTGGTGATGAGAGTGCAGCCGAACGAGGCGGTCTACCTCAAGATGATGACAAAGAAGCCAGGGATGGGATTCGGAGTGGAGGAGACTGAACTGGATCTCAGCTATTCCAGTAGATACAAGGTAGGCGGAGCGGGGGGGGGGGGGGGGGCACAGATGAAAAACCCATGGTGGGATCTACCATAGGATCAATCCTATGGTGGATCCTAAGGTATGGGGTTCGAATCCCAACCTGTACAGTCGCTTTCGCCAAGCTTCGAGAGAAGTACCCAACAGTAAGGGGGGAGGGAGTACTCTCCTCTTGCAGGATACTCGCCTGCCCGATGCATACGAGAGACTCTTCCTCGAAGTCTTCATGGGATCGCAGATCAACTTTGTGAGAACGGATGAGTTGGACTACGCATGGAGGTCTGTCTAATCTATTGACCTATCCTTAGATTATGATAAGAGTGTGTTACAGTGTTCATTTTCCAGAATCTTCACTCCTCTTCTTGAGAAATTGGAGAAAGTGACTCCGACTCAATACAAGTTCGGAAGGTGAGGAGAGGGAAGAAAGGGGAAAACTAGATTTGTTCAACGACAGCCTTAATCTGATTTATTCCTTTCCTTCACTTGAATACTAGGCATTGTCAAAGGAATCTGAGTAGGAATTCGAATGAGAATCTTCAATCCTCTGCACTTGTTCGACAGGGGATGAGATGGATGAGTGGATGGAGTGGTTCCCATTGCAGTCGAGGTCCTCCCGAGGCAGATGAACTCATGAGGAGACACGGATTCGTATTCACTGGCACTTACAAATGGAATCCCCCCAAGTTGTGAACCCCTCTCTCTCTCCATCTCTCCCTCTATCTTATGATACGACAACCTAAAACCACCCCGCCTATGAGATCAATCTATTTTGTTTCTTCAAAAATAGTACATTTACATCCTGTATATTTCTCATTGATTGGTGATATCTTCGCCCCCCCCCCCCCCCCCCCGTTGATATCCTCCTCCATCCCTCTCTTCCCCTCCATGTGCAATTCAGATGATTTCCTTGTTGATCAGCCCTTCTCGATAATCTTAATTTGGTGTCCCAGGGGATGGCCAGATATCCTCCCTCTCCATGTGATTCTTCTCCTCTCTCGATAAAGACATCTCTACTCAACTCACCACTTCTCATCCCTCCATTCTTCCCTCCTCTTCTTCCTTTTCGAATCCCTCGAGATCTCCTCCTTCTCCATTCTTCCTTCATTCCTCTTCTCTCCCCACACCTTGCAACTTTCTCTTACACTCACTTTGATCCTTCAATGGAATCTCGCTTCTCGGTATTTGATGTTGTGCATTCTTCCCTCATTCATTCGATGGTCACCTTCATATCTTCTTCCGCTTCTCATCACTTCTCACCAACTGACTCTCCTCCTCCATCCTTCCTTTCTCACATTTCAATTCTATTCTTAGCCCATAAGTGACCATATTCTTGCGAATACGGTAGGTCAATTGAGTACTATTCTTGTTAGCCTCTCCTTCTGAATGTTTTGGTTCTTTCTTTCTCTCAATTCTTCTCTTCATTAGTTAATTCTGTCTTCATCCTTCTTTTCTCCTTTCCACTTCATTTCCTCAGGAGGAACAGAAAAAGAGTGGAATGGAAGCATAAGACTTACATGAATTCCTATGTAGACAATCTCCCTCTGCCTCAATCCCTCTCTAATCTCTCCCCTTTATTTCTCTTTACTTTCTCATCTTCGTATTTCCACTGTTCCTCTTTCATTTCTACGTTGAAGATCTCTTCAGATTCTTGGTGATCTCTCATTTTTCCTTTCTCGCAGTCATATTCAATTCTTTCCGTATTTCATGTGAGCCTCTCTCCTTCTCACTATGCCCCATCCTGTCTAAGACTCCCTCTGAATTACACTTCCTTTACTTCTCACTCACACCTTACTTTTATTTATTCTTCAATTTATTTCAACACGATTCTTCCCGAAAGAGAAGTAAAAGGGAGGTTATAATCTGATTTCTCTTCCTCGATGACGTTCTTCTCGAATGGAATTTCTCCTCTCCGATCACTAGTCAGGTGTTTATGTCTTCCCTTCTCGACATTCCAATCATTCTTCAGTCCTCCCTCTCTCTCCCTTCTCCCCTCACTCGAATCACTCGACGCGTAAACGAGACCTCTCCATGCTCGTCACCTCCCCTTCCCCCTTCCCCCCCCCCCTCCCCCCTCCCTTTGACGATGGCCCTTGCAGGGGATGTGGCTGTCTCTGTTACTACTCCCTCTGGTCTCTTCGTCCATCCTTCCCTCCGATTCTCTTCACTCCTTCACAATCTCGCCCTCTCAATCCATCAAGTCAGTCTTCCCTTCGAGAATCAAACAATACTCTACCAATTCCCTTAGATGATTCACTCTGAAACGAGTACTTACTTTTCTATCTCTTCTCTCACTTCTTGTTTATATCTACCGTAATGGATAATCTCTTCCCAATTCATTTCTTCTCCACAAATCTTCAAGAATTGAAAATAGAGCATAGATATAAATAGTTCAATTGTTCTCATGATAAGGTAGCAACTGTGCATCTATCTATGAATAATTTGCGGAAGTGAAGAGCTTCATTCAGACTCTCTCTGGGAGAGGCAACTTCCCCATTTCTTCTCTCAATCTCTCCTTGTTCAACAGTTCATTGGAAGCTATTGAGAGTGCCTCGAGGTAGGGGAGAGAGGAGGGGGGGGGGAGAGAGTGGGACAAAGGAATGAATAGGGATCGTCATTGAATGCAAAAAGGAGCAACTCTCAATTTGTGAGTATTCAGAAGAGGGATGCATAGTCTTCCCTAGAGGGGAAGCACCATTTGTTTCGTCATCCATCCATATTTCATGAGAGGAGAAGGACAAGAGACAAAAAAACGTTCCGAAAAGAATTTGATGAGCGCCAGACTAGGATGGATTTAAATTAACAAATACGAAGTATTTACAGACAATCTCGATGGAGGAGAAGAAAAGGAAGAGGAGAGGGGGGAATTAATTGGTGGAGAAGAAGGAGAAAAGAGAATGGCATTCTACTCATCTAAACTCGATCGAGGTTCGATCAGAGAGGAAGGAGAAGGGGGACGAAGAAGGGAGGAGAAGGGGGACGAAGAAGGGTCTTGTAGTGAATCTCCTCCTCATCATCTCTTCATCTTACAAATCCACTGTTGATGTCATTCACTCTTCATCTCAATCTTCAATCGACGAGGTTTTCCTTCTTCTCTCGAATCGATATGATCCATCACTCAGATCTATCCTCCTCTTCCTTCTGATTCTCGAGTCTTCGTCTCATTCCAATCTAATTCATCTAAATCATCAGTGGATGCTCTTGTTCATTGGAAAATCTCGAGGGTGATCAAGTGAGTGAATGAGTGCATGAATTCCCCCTCTTCATCCTTCCTCTCTCAGATCCTTCCCCAATCCTTCTCGCTATCGTTTCTGTGTGTTATCCTCATCTCGCCCTCTCGATTCTTCTCTTTCTTGTCCCTCTTCATCTCATTACTCCGAGGATATCCAATGTGCCGACACGAGGAATCAGATGGAACTGAGAGATCTCAAACCTGCCCGTTCCTACTTCATTACCGTATTCATTCGTGACTCTCGACATGCTACCGTATCCTCGTATGACACGATTCAAGTGAATACCCCGGGAGAGAGAAGAGAGAGATCAGTAAGTAGATTGAGAGAGAGTCCACCCTTGCCCTTCCCTTCAGATTCCTCTTCTGACGGAGGGAACTCTCCACCATCTGGAGATCCCCCCATCCAGAGGAGCTTCCCTCTCTTATTACTTCCACTCAAAGGGACAAACTGCCAAGAGAGTGAGTTCACCCCCACTGATCTTTGATCTCTCTCTCTCTCTCTCTCTCTCTTCGCAGGCTCTTCTCACAGTCTTCTCTTGCTCTGGTTACATCAGAGTGTCAGTGTGGAGAGGGAAGAAGTTGCTGAAGAGAAGCGAGGCCTTCACTTCCTTCCGAAGATTCGCCATTCTCAATGGAAATGGGAGATTGAGGTGAGTGCATTGAATGAGTATCTCGAGTGAGAAGGGGGAGGAACTGCAGGATCGAACTAGTGAACGATGAATCTCGTCCATCCGCAGTGCGGGTTTGGATTGGGAAGGGCAATGGAGATTCCCCCTATGCTTCTCTACCCGAAGACACCAGGTAGGAGGAGAGAGAGAAGGGGTTATGGAATGAGAGTGGAAGTGAAGATGGATGGACTACCTAGATAGAGATCTCCCCATTCACATTTCTCTCACTTATTCTCTCTACGGGGAGTCTCTACCATCTCCCTGCTCCATTAATCACACCCCTCCTCCTCCTCTTGTCTTCATCTACCGTATCCTTCTGTCTCAGTCCGCCCTTATTGTCACTCTTCCCATCCCTCATACCGTATCTCTACCGTATTCTTCCAGTGTCCGAGTAGTTCGTCGTGGTTGTGATTGGGCGGATCTCCAATGGTTCCGTTCCTCCGATCCAAATGATGAATATTGTGTGTATGAGAGAAGGGAGTCGCATAATCTTCTGGCTCAGCTTGCTCTTCCAACTAAGGTATCTCCTTGTCCCTCTCCTCGTTCGCTTATCTCTCTCCTTTGAGAGTGAATGCTCGTCGGGACTCCCTCCTCTCTCTTCCCTGGTTGGATGCTACTCCCACAAGGGTCCTTCCTCAGACAACGTCATCGGTATTCTCCAGACTACGGTCACTGGTCTGCCTATCGATTCCACTCTTCGTTTCGATGTTCTCGTCCGTCCTTCCAATCGATCCTCTGCCCAATCTCTCCCCTACCGTACTCTGTGGGTGAGAACGGCACCATCCTGCTAGTCATTCTTCTCCCTACAGTATCCCTTCATTCCCTACTTCATTCAGTCCGTAGTAGCCAATCTCCAGTCCATTCACTTCTCAATTCACATTCCCTTCGATCTCATTCAACTCCGATCATAATCCAAATCTATTTATGAAAGTGCTTCGAAGTTCGAACCCGTGAGAACTGGCACAATTCGATGTGTAATCTAGTCAAACCTGTCACTGAATACGTGTAAACCGAGATAATAAAGAAGAGTCATGTACACACTTCGATGAGGGGGGACAATGGAGGAAGGAATGAGTCAGAATGGTCTCCATATCTCACTTCGATTCCTTCGAGTCAATGGAAGCGATCGGGAGGGGATAGAAGAATGAAGCGGAGGGTCATCCACTCCCATCCATTCCTCCTTCTCATCTGAATCCTTCCATCAACTGATATCTCACTAATATTCTAACCATTGTTGGCAACTCTCTTGAGTGTTTCTTCGAGTAGTTCCACTCCCAGTTCCACAACGTCTGCCTTCTCCCACTTGTGTTCCCATGCCTGCAATAAAGACCATCCCACCAAGGAACGAATGAAGGACCACGTACACATACTTTCTAGTATAATGATTCTCCGACTTTTCAATTGAGTTTATGCTCAGCATTTCATTTGGAAGTACTGTGAGAATAGAATGCGTAGCAACGTGGTGTACATGATAAATTTCTTAAAGTACTACAATATTCGCAGAACGGGAAAATATTAACGGCTAAATATTTTCCCGTTCCGCGAATATTGTAGTACTTTAAGAAGTTTATCATGTACACCACGTTGCTACGCATTCTATTCTCACAGTAAGTGGTAGTAAGTGTCTAAGAGATGTAAACCGACCCATAGTTGGTTGTTCTTGGCCCGTGCTTGTCTCTCCTTCTCAGTGGTATGTCTACAGATGATTTCCTTGAGTCTGCGAATGCATTCATTCATCCTCTCTCGACGAAGTTTCTCCAGTCTCTTCTTGCTCATCTCAATAGAGGAGAATAGAGGAGTGAAAGAGGAAGTCTCCTGGATGATCTTATCCCTTCTAGTCATCCCCCTCCCCATCTAGTGTTATCTCCTCATCCACACTTCCCTATATCTCAGAATGAAGAATGGGCCTTCCCATAAACTTTTAGGCTGGTGCAAATCTTTTTTCAATTTGTTAAAATAATTTATCATGCCATTCCTGGTCATTGTTTAAGAATTATGTATAACGATATCGTGCATTATTATTAAATTTATATATAGGTAATGATAAGTAGTATCAGCAAAATTGACTCTATAATGGAACAAGACAGTTGTGTGGTTCACCAAAGCCTCACTGGTATCCAAAAAAATTTTCATATCATTTATTTGAAGCAAGTTACGACTAGTTTGCTGGATGCCAACTTGATGTGACTCTGAAGAGCAAGAAACGAACGAGAGAGCACACGACTTGAAGAGAGTTCCTCCCCCCTATTTGAAACATATTTCAACCAGGTGCGTGGTTGCTGAGAGTCCCTCTTTATAGCGGGACTATCAGCAAACCTAGGCAGGGAAAACTGAAAACGCAGTTTCGAGACAATCGTAAACCGTAACTCATTTTCGAAATTCCGATTTTGAAACCTCTATTCAGAAGTGAGTTATGGTTCCATTAAAGCAATCAAAGTTGACCCTGACGCACAGGCAACGAGTGAGAGAGAGCGATATGAAGAGAGTTCTCACCCTATTTGAAACATATTTCAACCAGGCGCCTTTTTGTTGAGAACCCTGCTTTAACGAGTACGTGGACAAAATACTAAAACTATTGGAGGGTATGCATTGATGTCTACTCCGTTCTATTTTGGTTGTTTTATTATCCCATAAGATGTATAATAAAAAAAATGAAAAAAAACGTTTGCACCAGTATATCACGCGTGTCACCTAAGAATCGAACAGACTACTTCACATTGGAAAAGTCGAAAATAAGCAAATGTCATTTTTGGATAGTCCATAGGGTTCCCCATACGATAGCTTCGAGCTTTTTGGAATATCTCTTATTTCTGACCTTATTTAGGTCTTCAAAGTTTTTAAGGTCCAAAAAATTCAAAATTTGGAGCCTCACAGCTCATTTCAAAATCAATATTATGACAAACTGAAAAGAACGATTTGTTCCTAGGACCAATAAGAGTGTTCCTATCCAATTGGGCTGCTAATATTTTAATTAGCATTTTTGTAAATCGATTAAAATTAATCATTTTCATCACAAATCGAAGCCCAGGTTGATTTTATGCTTTTATGCTCAAGACCTAGATCTCGGAAAGACGAATCGAATGATATGCTAAACACATATCACAACATTGTGTGTTCGTAAGTTAGCTCGCATTATAGCTTTTCACTCCTTGTTCCCATGAGTGATGAATGGAGTTCTCTAATTGGAAATGTTTGCTCTCTTTTCAAATATGTTTTAGGGGCATAATACATCGGAATAACTTTCCTTTATAAGCCCGTTTGCGTAAGAATCGGACAATTTTTGGCACGAGGTCGTGAGCATAAAATCAACCTGGGCTTCGATTTGTGACGAAAATGATTAATTTTAATCGATTTACAAAAATGCTAATTAAAATATTAGCAGCCCAATTGGATAGGAACACTCTTATTGATCCTAGGAACAAATCGTTCTTTTCAGTTTGTCATAATATTGATTTTGAAATGAGCTGTGAGGCTCCAAATTTTGCATTTTTTGGACCTTAAAAACTTTGAAGACCTAAATAAGGTCAGAAATAAGAGATATTCCAAAACGCTCGAAGCTATCGTATGGGGAACCCTATGGACTATACAAAAATGCATAATAACGTACGGGTCAAAAATTGTGATCAGGATCCACCGATTTTATTCGATTTTTACACGACACGCGTGATATGATCTCGAGCAGTGAGTAGTTGACACTCACAGTGGCAGTCTTGAGAAATTTGCCTCGTCCATCCTTCCTCCGATCGAGAGAAGGGAAGGGAAATGGAGGAGTGTAGGAACATCCAGGATCAGATTCCATTGAAGACTGAAGAAGGAAGGGGTCAAGAAGAGAAGAGGAGGGAGAGAAGGAGAGAGGAGAGAAGGAGAGAGAGAGAGAGATCACTCCACTCAAGAGAGGAGAACGAGATACTGTATGTGCATGAACAAAGAGGAAGAAAAGAGGTTGGAGTGAACACAAATTGGAGCTTAGAACGGTAAGAAAATCAACGATGAATTCAATCAATAAACAACAATATGCCAATCATATATATGAAAAATAAAGAATTTTAGAAAATAGAGATTAGTCCACCGTGAAATATTCTGCGATTAGCCGTTGGCTACTGCCAACAAGCATGACTTTGATGACTCATGGTTTGGTGTGAGAAAGAGGAAGAATCCCCAGTTACATCACCAGTTACTTTAGAGAGAGAGTGGCACGAAATTGATAAAAATATAGTTATTACAGGATGCGGCAGGATTACTGTTACAAGATCTTTTGTCTGCTGTTTACGAATACATTGACACAGCGTATTCTAACAATAACATTTTATCAATAAATATATCGGAGACCTTACTCAATTTTAGCTTCTCGATTCGACATCCTATGCAGCGGTGGCAAGTGTGAATCAGTAGGAGTATGCACACGTCGCGGCGGAGGGGTGTGCACGGGCAAATTTATTCCAGTACCGGACAATGGCCAAATTGAAGGGACTCAGGCTAGAATAAGGAATAGCAGAGGAACTACTCTCACTGATTCATATGAGAAATTAGCCCGAAAAATCAGATAAGATAAGCAGGGTCGCTGGCAGAGTATTTAAAGTACCCGAGTCGACGCTGGAAATGATCTTACTACATATTATGAGCGCCCAGCATTATATCAATAAGTCTCGGATCGAAACTAAATTTCTACCAGTAATACTCATTGTTAAGACGTTGTTTTTAATCAATACGAGAGTGCAAATAGTGCACCGCAAAATGTTTCGTAAACGCAAAAAGCAAGCCTTGACTAACAGTAATTCTGCCGCACCCTCTATATATACCTTTTATCCCAAATAATTCAAGTTTAACCCTCATGACGAACAGTTTGGAAGACCCTCTCTCTAGATCACATATCATCTAACCAACTATTTTCTAATTATATTCGAACACAGCCCATTTATTGTATGTAATAGATATTATGCACAATCTGCTGTAATGGGCCTAATCTTGAAAACTGAAAGTCTGATTAAGTTAAAGTTGACGAAATAAGGAATGTGAGAAGTTTCATTCGAAGAAGAGAACAGTGAGAGTAGTTCATGAGTTCGTTGATAAGTAGGAAGAGAAAGGAGAGAATGAAATGCCCTCGCCTACTCCATACTTCTAATTCATCTAGATATTGAGTAGAAGTGCCCAAGTTATGAACCAATGGAAGGAGTAATACTAAACTGGTCACTTTTGAATATACTTCTGACAATCAATGAATGGAACAGATTGTTAGTGGAGTGATGAATGGGAGGGAGGAGCAAGAGACGGGATTACGGTAGCTACCAATGGAGAGAGGAGCAGGGGATAAAGGGGGAGGGGAGAGGAAGGAGCTTCCACCTCGAATTGTTTTCAAGTTGGTATATTCTTATTATTTGGCAAATCATAGAATGGATAATAAAGATAGAGAAGATCCGTCTCCACCCACCAAGGTGCCTACTCAATGGGGACGGGGAATTGGTAGTCGTGATTAGATCACGCAGGAAAATATCTGGCGAAAGGTGGGTACTCCACACTGAATCCGTCCATCCCGTATTCGAGACTCCCGCGAGTCTCGAAGACGGAATGCACCTTTCCCTTTAATAAAGATTTCGAAACCCATAAGGAAATCTTATCCTCCGATATAACCATAAGTGAGGGAGAGGAAGGAAGAGGAAGGAAGAGGAAGGAAGAGGAAGGAAGAGGAAGGAGGAGGTCAGCACTAGTTAAGAACAGATTATGAAAAATATGCTGTGAATAATGCGAACAATGAGAGGGGGGATGTGGTTTAATATGAACATTATTCTCTTCAATGGCTAAAGATTGAAATGAATCTCAAACTAAGTGCATAAATAATCCCACTGGGTAAGATTGCCATTTTGGAGGGAAGTTTGTCTATTAAGTGACCCTCGTTGATTTGTGGATGGTTGTCTCCCTTTTTCTCTTTCTCTCCCCTTCTCCTCCCTCCCCCACCCCCTCCCCCTCTCCCCTCCCTCTCTCTCTCCTCCGCCCTCCCCCTCTCCCTCCTATCACCACTTCAATCTCCGCTGACAAATTGGCACTCCGTCAAGGGAAGACTCGAGATAGGGGAGACATTCCAGGTAGATCACCTCCTACTAGGGGAGAAAGACTCGAGATAAGGGAGACATTCCAGGTAGATCACCTCCTACTAGAGGAGAAAGCTGTACGAATACTTCTTTATACTTTCACTCTACTGAAATGACAACATGAAATGTTAGTATGCAACCTGATTATGATAAAGATTTGAAAATGTGATGACTTCAATAATCTAATAAATGACACTTCTTATTTATCCTCTTCTTTCTCCTTTTTCAGTACTTCGAAGATTTGTTTCAGTTTCTCGTCTATTTCCAATTGCTTTTTATACATTGCATCCACATTTGTCTACAATTATGATATTACTTCTATAGATTAAGAGGCCTGATCGGTAAGAATGGACCACCCCCCGGACATGCGGCCCCCCGGAATAAGAACCCCCCGGTCCTGCTTTGTGCATGTATACTCCTTGGTCCCGTGTTGCACAAAGTGCAACTGGTATATCGATTTGACGTGTCCGTAGGAAAATATAACGTCACAAATTCAAAAAATCGAAATTTCATAATTTCTCAACGCAACAAGGTAGACTCAAAATTTCTTTTGCGTTGTATTATGCATGACTAAAAACCAAAAATAAGCCTTACCGGTTGATTTACACACCCATGTAAAACTATTTTCATCATCAAAAATTTCGAAATTTTTAGTTAAATTTCGTATATGGAGAGACCGACAGTTCTAATAGTGCTTAAAATGTAGCCCATTGAATTCTACATCAGAATATATAAACGCAAAATCAATTCTATTTTTACGTCATGCTATCCCCTTGGTCAGAATTTGACAGTGCTAAGTGGGCCATGACGGAAATTTCATAATTAGCGAATTGTATCACTTGATTTCAGTGTAAATGAGTAAATGGATTTGCTTTAAACAAAATACATCAAAAGGGAGGTGAACAGAAGCCGTCTACCGGTCATGTGGAATCAACCCCTTTTCGCAGCCTCAAAAGTTCCATGTTTGTGCATCAATATATCATAAGAAACAAGTATATGTGGATGGGCACCGTACATAAGTTATAGTACGTACTAACATCTATTAGAAAATCACGTTTGAGCCGAATCCATGAGCAACACAATATATTTAATTATGCTTAAAATCGCGAAATGGACTATATCGTCTGAAAATTTAGGTTTGAAAATCGATGAAACTGATAAGATTCAATAATTTTACATCAATTTGCACTGTTTTATGCGAAAAACTGCTGATAAAAACAAACCATATGCAACTTCTGAAAACCGACTTGTCTCATCCTTGATTGGACCCAAGTTTGGGAATTTAAAAATCAGAATATGTTAGCCCATAGTTAAGAAATCTAACAGAAATTCGAAGTATTCAAAAATGTTAACAAGATCATCGATATGCGATTTGATGAATCCTTTTCATTTTCAAAATATATCCATTCGAACATGGACCAATGAGAAATTGGACAATCAATTTATTTAGAAATTTCAGCGGGTTTCGCTGAAATCGATCACGATTCATGACATAAAAGTAGAACATAAATTAAAGTAGAACATAAATAAATTGTATATGCCATTAAAAAGCTAATTCAGACAATTGCAAAAAATTTCAAAATTCGAATTTTCCGAATTTCTGTATTTCTTAGATACGCATAAATTTAGCTATGATTAGCTTTTTTATGTTAGTATAAATCAAAAATAGTTATTTAATGTTCATTGGCATCATATTTCAGCGAAACCCGCTGAAATTTCTAAATAAATTGATTGTCCAATTTCTCATTTGTCCATGTTCGAATGGATATATTTTGAAAATGGAAAGGGTTCATCAAGTCGCACATCGATGATCTTGTTAACATTTTTGAATACTTCGAATTTCTGTTAGATTTCTTAACTATGGGCTAACATATTCTGATTTTTCAATTCACAAACTTGGGTCCAATCAAGGATGAGACAAGTCGGTTTTCAGAAGTTGCATATGGTTTGTTTTTATCAGCAGCTTTTCGCATAAAACAGTGTAAATTGATGTAAAATAATTGAATCTAGTCAGTTTCCTCGATTTTCAAACCTAAATTTTCAGACGATATCGTCCATTTCGCGATTTTAAGCATAATTAAATATATTGTGTTGCTCATGGATTCGGCTCAAACGTGATTTTCTAATAGATGTTAGTACGTACTATAACTTATGTGCGGTGCCCATCCACAGTTACTTGTTTGTGATGATATATTGATGCACAAACATGGAACTTTTGAGGCTGCGAAAAGGGGTTGATTCCACATGACCGGTAGACGGCTTCTGTTCACCTCCCTTTTGATGTATTTTGTTTAAAGCAAATCCATTTACTCATTTACACTGAAATCAAGTGATACAATTCGCTAATTATGAAATTTCTGTCATGGCCCACTTAGCACTGTCAAATTCTGACCAAGGGGATAGCATGACGTAAAAATAGAATTGATTTTGCGTTTATATATTCTGATGTAGAATTCAATGGGCTACATTTTAAGCACTATTAGAACTGTCGGTCTCTCCATATACGAAATTTAACTAAAAATTTCGAAAGTTTTGATGATGAAAATAGTTTTACATGAGCGTGTAAATCAACCGGTAAGGCTTATTTTTGGTTTTTAGTCATGCATAATACAACGCAAAAGAAATTTTGAGTCTACCTTGTTGCGTTGAGAAATTATGAAATTTCGATTTTTTGAATTTGTGACGTTATATTTTCCTACGGACACGTCAAATTGATATACCAGTTGTACTTTGTGCAACATGGGACCAAGGGGTATACGTGCACAAAGCAGGACCGGGGCGTTCTTATTCCGGGGGGCCGCATGTCCGGGGGATAACGAATATGGTCGATTCTTACCGATCCGGTCTCTTAAATGTTTTTTGAAAACGAACTTGCAGCTCGTCAAGGGACATTTTCTGAAGGTTCAACTGCGTTTCGAGCTTAATTTCTCGTCCCTGGAAAAGTATTTAGTTTGATAGGTGAATGGATGCAGTGGCTCCTCCTGGAGGGAATTGCCACTCTCTCTACTCACATCCTTCTCCGTTACTCCTTCCTCCCAACTCGACTCTTGAGTGACGTCTTTACTACCAAAGTTTTCGAGGAACTTCTGCCAGCATGCTGAGGAAGAAGAAAAATCATTGTCTTCTCGCACATAAACTCACTCTTTTTATCAGTGTAGACACAGTTCGATCCTCTGGAAACTTTCCTTCGAATGAAGCCAACTATGTTGCATTCGACTTGTAGGACTAGATCGACCTGTGGAGTAATGAGGGGGAGATCAGAAGGGAAGAGGAGAGGAGAGAGTGAAAGAGAGGAAATGGAAGGCAAGGGGAAGAGAAGGGGAAGGAATGGACCTGCATGGACAATCTCTTGATTGCAGCTTGTTCTTGTACTCCCTTGATGTCATCTACAGCCAGACCGACCTGTAAGGGAATGAGGAGATGAGAGGAGGAGAGTAAGCATACCAGCAAGTTCATCAGTAAGATGGTCATCACGACAGCGAATATGAGGAAGAGAGGATAGGCCATCAGAGGAGTATGCATCTACAGTTCAACTTACGAGGCAAATCAAAAATTTGCCTCGTAAACCGTGCATTGGACAAGTTGTTTGATTGTCGAGCAGATAATAGTAAACATGTCAAATGTGTATATATGAGGCCGTCCGCGATAGATTCAACAACTCACAACGGGGCCTCGGCACAGCCAAAAAAGTGGAACCCACGAAAACATGTTTTCTGGGGTAGTTTTCGATGCTGATCATCGTGGTCCACTTCATTTTGCATGAATCGGTCATTGAATGTTGGTGTGGTGCCATATCACTTCCGGACAAAACTGCTTTTTCGCATTCTGTACGCTCAAAATACGCGGTGGAAAGTCGAAATCTCGCGTTCCCGACCAGAATTTCACGGCAAATCGAATGGTGTATTTCATTGGTCATGAATTTTCCATGTTTTCGAGAAAAATCGACTTTTTGACTCAATCATGTGTGCGAGTGGAAACCATAACCATTCGATCTGCCGTTTCACGCTGATTCGAATGGTATGCATATGTGTGGGGATCCGAGGTACCCGAAGACCACTTATGCCCCTTTTTCTGGTTTTCCAGCGCATTTAACTGTGTAATCGAGAAATGAGAGGACGAAAAATGATAAGGAAAATCATTTTCATCCCTCTCATTCGTCGATCACACAGTGAAAAGCGCTGGAAAACCAGAAAAAGGGGCATAAGTGGTCTTCGGGTACCTCGGATCCCCACACATATGCATACCATTCGAATCAGCGTGAAACGGCAGATCGAATGGTTATGGTTTCCACTCGCACACATGATTGAGTCAAAAAGTTGATTTTTCTCGAAAACATGGAAAATTCATGACCAATGAAATACACCATTCGATTTGCCGTGAAATCCTGGTCGGGAACGCGAGATTTCGGCATTCCACCACGTATTTTGAGCGTGCAGAATGCGAAAAAGCAGTTTTGTCCGGAAGTGATATGGCACCAGACCGACTTCAAATGAGTGATTCATGCAAAATGAAGTTGACCATGATGTCCAGCATCGAAAACTACCCCAGGAAGCATGTTTTCCTGTAGTCCATATTTTGGGCTGCTCCGAGGTTTTGTCGAATCTATCGCGAACGGTCTCATATGAGGCCGTCCGCGATAGATTCAACAAGGCCTCGGAGCAGCCCAAAATATGGACTACAGGAAAACATGCTTCCTGGGGTAGTTTTCGATGCTGGACATCATGGTCAACTTCATTTTGCATGAATCACTCATTTGAAGTCGGTGTGGTGCCCTTTCACATTCGGCCTAATCTTGCTTTTCGCATGTCGCAGACGTCAAATAGATTCTAGAAGCACGAAATTTCGCGTGCCCGAACAGAATTTCATGGAGAATCGACCTATGTATTTTATTGGTTATCAATTATTGCCATTATCGAGAAAAAATCGACTTTTTGACTCGTTGAAGTGCGAGAGGGGAGACCTAAACCATTCGAACCGCCTTGACACGCTGATTCGAATTGTATATCACGGGTCTCCTGTAAAAGTGTAGGAAAATGGGTCCCTGTGGCTACTAGAAACTATTTTGTATCTCAGATTTCGATTTAACTTTGTTGATGTACACGATTGGGGGTCAGAAGAAGGTCAATCCACTCAGTTCCGTGAAATCTGCACATTATCGATTTTTTTGATCTACCGCTTCAAATTGATGTATATCAGTTCATTTTCATCGTAGAGAGAACTTTTTTTTCTCATTTTCCTCAAAATTATGAGCTCTACAAAAGTGTAAACAACGTCCAAAAGGATGGAAGCTGTCTTCATACTGATTTCACCTGAAAACCGATTATCCAATCGAGAAATCGATCATATAGCGACCAGTACCCTAACTTCCAATGAGTTTTATTTCTTCTATGGATTCTACGGACAAAATTTGTGGGGGTCTACGTTGACAGTATTTCATATAACCATCCTCCCGATATCGAATTACTATGTAAGTTCGTGAACATAGCCTAATTTTCTCCAAAATAGTTTTTTGGCTGTATTTCACTTCAAACTAATCCAATCACAATTTTTAAAAAATGAAATCGAAAGCTCTTTTTGAGACAGAGAAAAGTGTTTTTGAGCAATTTTGCTCTAAGATCACTTGTTTTCGAGTTATTCGACCATAAAGACTATTGCTTGATAAAAATACAGACAATATCGATTTTCTGGCTTCGTATACCGAAAACCCAATCGTTTTTATTCTTTCTATGGAATCTCCACACAAAATTAGAGGGTGCCTATGTTGACTATTTTTCATTTCTCAGTCCTCCCACTAGGGTTTTACTATGGGTGATTACTATGGAGCAAAAAATAACCAAGTCCGGAAACGTCGATAATCCCCTGTAGTAAATCCCTAGTGGGAGGACATAGATCTGAAAAATAGTCAACATAGATAGACACCCCCTAATTTGGTGTGGAGATTCCATAGAAAGAATAAAAACGATTGGGTTTTCGGTATACGAAGCCAGAAAATCGATAATGTCTGTATTTTTATCAAGCAATAGTCTTTATGGTCGAATAACTCGAAAACAAGTGATCTTAGAGCAAAATTGCTCAAAAACACTTTTCTCTGTCTCAAAAAGAGCTTTCGATTTCATTTTTTAAAAATTGTGATTGGATTAGTTTGAAGTGAAATACAGCCAAAAAACTATTTTGGAGAAAATTAGGCTATGTTCACGAACTTACATAGTAATTCGATATCGGGAGGATGGTTATATGAAATACTGTCAATCTGAAATCGATTTCTCGATTGGATAATCGGTTTTCAGGTGAAATCAGTATGAAGACAGCTTCCATCCTTTTGGACGTTGCTTACACTTTTGTAGAGCTCGCAATTTTGAGGAAAATGAGAAAAAAAGTTCTCTCTACGATGAAAATGAACTGATATACATCAATTTGAAGCGGTAGATAAAAAAATCGATAGATTTCACCGTGAAAAAATTGTGCAGATTTCACGGAACTGAGTGGATTGACCTTCTTCTGACCCCCAATCGTGTACATCAACAAAGTTAAACCGAAATCCGAGGTGCAAAATATTTTTAGTATCCAGTGTTCCCACACTTTTACAGGAGACCCGTGATATGCATGTCTGGGGTTTGGAGGTGCCTCGCGAGCGCTATGCCTATTTTTCTGTTTTTTACCCCTTTTTCAATGTCGAAAAGCGAAATGAGAGGGCGAAGAATAAGAGGGAGAATTATTTCTCGATGAATTCCTCCCTCTCATTCCGCTTTTCTACATTGAAAAAGGGGTAAAAATCAGAAAAAGAGGCATAGCGATCCCGAGGCACCTCTAAACCCCAGACATGACTATACCATTCGAATCAGCGTGACAAGGCGGTTAGAATGGTTTAGGTCTCCCCTCTCGCACTTCAACGAGTCAAAAAGTAGATTTTTATCGATAATGATAAAAATTGACGACCAATGAAATATATAGGTCGATTCTCCATGAAATTATGTTCGGGTACGCGAAATTTCGTGCTTCTAGCGTTTATTGACTGCGACATGCGAAAAGCAAGATTTGACCGGAAGTAAAAGGGCATCACACCGACTTCAAATGAGTGATTCATGCAAAATGAAGTTGTCCATAAGGTTCAGCATCAAAAACTACCCGAGGAAACATGTTTTCATGAGGTCCATATTTTGTGCTGCTCCGAGGCATCGTTACGCTTTGTTGAATCTATCGCAAACGGTCGCATATCTAGATACACATGAGTAATTAGCTGACCTTTCCTTTATCGTCTTCTTCCCCATGGAAAATTCCCGTAAATTCGAACTCTCCGATCATCATTACTGTTGTCTTCATTAGAGCAGAGAAAATGTTATTGAACTCTGGCTTAAATGGAAATTGATTCAATATTTCACTGCTATTCGATTCTCACTCGATTCTGTAGAAGAATGAAGAAAGAAATTGAGAAGGCGACAATGAAGAGAATGAAGATGATTGAGAATCTGAGAAGATCAGGGGAGAAGAGGAGGGAAAGAGAAGAGGAGGAGGAAAAGAGGGGGGAAAGAGAAGAGGAGGAGGGGAAGAGGAGGGAAAGAGAAGAGGAGGAGGGGAAGAGGAGGAAAAGAGAAGAGGAGGAGGGGAAGAGGAGGGAAAGAGAAGAGGAGGAGGGGAAGAGGAGGGAAAGAAAAGAGGAGGGGGGAAGAGGAGGAAAAGAGAAGAGGAGGAGTGGAAGAGGAGGGAAAGAGAAGAGGGGGAGGGGAAGAGGAGGGAAAGAGAAGAGGAGGAGGAAAAGAGGGGGGAAAGAGAAGAGGAGGAGGGGAAGAGGAGGGAAAGAGAAGAGGAGGAGGGGAAGAGGAGGAAAAGAGAAGAGGAGGAGGGGAAGAGGAGGGAAAGAGAAGAGGAGGAGGGGAAGAGGAGGGAAAGAGAAGAGGAGGGGGGAAGAGGAGGAAAAGAGAAGAGGAGGAGTGGAAGAGGAGGGAAAGAGAAGAGGAGGAGTGGAAGAGGAGGGAAAGAGAAGAGGAGGAGGGGAAGAGGAGGGAAAGAGAAGAGGAGGAGGGGAAGAGGATGGAAAGAGAAGAGGGGGAGGGGAAGAGGAGGGAAAGAGAAGAGGAGGAGGGAAGAGGAGGGAAAGAGAAGAGGAGGAGGGGAAGAGGAGGGAAAGAGAAGAGGAGGGAAAGAGAAGAGGAGGAGGGGAAGAGGAGGGAAAGAGAAGAGGAGGAGGGGAAGAGGATTGATCTCTCTCTCAC